>LR880970.1:611936919-611947535 GCA_904067115.1 Aegilops sharonensis
AAAGGTTGGATGGAAAAGTTACTCTCTGCGGCCGGTAAAGAAGTTTTGATCAAGGCAGTTGCGCAGGCAATCCCGGTCTACTCTATGTCATGCTTCAGGCTCCCTAGAGGGCTTTGTGACAGCATATCGGCCATCATTAGGCAATTTTGGTGGGGGAGTAAGCAAGGCAAGCGAAAACCAGCGTGGGTTGCTTGGGACACTATGATACAACCTAAACAGATGGGTGGACTTGGTTTTCGCGATTTGGAGATCTTTAATCTAGCTTTGCTGGCGCGGCAAGCCTGGAGAATATTGAATGATGAACGATCCCTCAGTGCTCAAATTTTGAAGGCTGTTTACTTCCCGAACTGCACTTTTTTGGAGGCAGAATTGGGTGCTCGGCCATCTCAGATATGGCGAGCGATATTAGATGGAAGGGAGATACTAGCTCAAGGAATTATCAGGAGAATTGGGGATGGAGGAAGCACGGACATATGGTTACATAACTGGATCCCTCGTGATAGTTTCAAAAGGCCTATCACTTCCCTAGTGCAAAACCCTCCTCGGCCGGTCACTGATTTGATTGATGCCACCACAGCACAATGGAACGAGGAGCTGGTTCGCTCAGTTTTTATCCCGATCGATGTAGAGGAGATCCTTAAAATACCAGTATGTATGCGCAGGCAGCCGTATTTTTGGGCTTGGCATGAAGAACCAACTGGCAGTTTCACTGTACGGTCTGCATATAGAATGATACTGCGTACGAAGATGAGCAGAGAGGGGTGGTGGAATGAGGCCGACGACTCATCTGCGAGACTTAACAGCAGCCTGTGGAGTACCATATGGCATATCCAGGTGCCCTCAAAACTCCGTATGTTCCTATGGAGACTTGCCAGACATTCTATGCCCAGCGGAGAAGTGCTCCATCATCGCCATATGGCCGAGACAGATACTTGTTGCTTGTGTGGGGCTAGGGACACATGGAGACATGCACTCCTCTCTTGCGCTCTCTCAAGAAGCGTTTGGGCTCTCGCACCAGAGGAGTTGGTCGAGAAAATCATCACACACCAAGAGGAAGACGCAAAGGAATGGTTATTTGCCATACATGAAATACTAGATACTCATGATTTCACCCGTGTTGTGGTAACCATGTGGGCAATTTGGGCTGCAAGAAGAAAGGCAATTCATGAGGATATATTTCAATCTCCACATGCTACGGCGGCTTTCATTAGTAAGTATCTTTCAGAGTTGGAGATAGTTAACAAAAGGAAGACGAATGCAGCACCACCGAGAGTCAGGCGGAGTGCAACATGGGTGCCGCCAATACAAGGTTGTGTCAAGATCAATGTTGACGGAGCAGTGGCTGTGAGGAGGAAGCATGGTTCTGTGGGAGCGATCTGCAGAGATCAACATGGCAACTTTTTGGGGGCTTCGTCCATTGAGTTCAAGCATATTACAGAGCCTCAAACGCTGGAAGCCCTAGCTATAAGGGAAGCTCTCTCGTTGGCGGACGATCTAAATACGAGAGATATACAGGTTGCATCGGATTGCAAGGTGGTTGTCGACGAGCTGCATCACGGCAAGCTAGCTACTTATGGAGCTGTTCTTCGGGAGATATCGGAATACTTTTCTAGTTTTATTACTTGCAACATAGTACATGAATTTAGGAGCTCAAATTATGAAGCTCACAATCTTGCGAAACATTCTCTCTCCTTCGAGGTTGGCCGACATGTGTGGTTAGGCTAGCCGGAAGATCTTGTTTTCGTCCCTGTAAACATTGTGACGGGCTAATAAAGTTTCGCGGGATTGTCTAAAAAAAACTAATTAAGGAAAATCGATTCCCATTGGCTAAACCTCTGCTGCATGCGAGAAAAGGAAGCTGCATGCAAGCTTTTGTCTACTAGTAACCAGTGCTGCGTAATAAATACCCTATTAATCCTGCGGCAAAGGCCCAATCCGATGCGTTGCATGCAACAACTGGGCTCTCGTAGAGAGTCACACGTGCTAAGGCTGGTCACAGCTGTGGGGAGTAATTTAGACTAGTAACATGTATATGTTACTAGGCTATGTTACTATCTCTATAGTGGATAGTAACATATATGTAGTATCATGCATTACTTCATTTATTACTTTATAAACTCATTTAGCATTGGAAACCGCTAGGTGATGGTAACATATTATGTTACTCTATTTGTCTCTCTCCTCATTAACTACTTGACACATCATCACTTTTGCTTATGTGGCATCTATGTTACTACTTATGTTACTCCCACTATGACCAGCCTAAGCTGGCCAACGCTCGTTGGCAGTTGCACTCCTAGAAAATCTCGCACAGTTACAACTAATCAGCCTTGGTACCTGAGTTTTGGTCGAGGGGCCTAATAAACCCGGACGAAGGGGGTAGTAAACAATCAGATAAAGAAGGCTTAGCTACAAAAGCTAAGCACCAATGCATAATACATTTAGCACCCTACTATAGCATCATTGGGAGAGGTCTCAAGCGGTGGCGAACGCGAGCAGGAGAGGTGGCCGTGGGCCGTAGCCAAGTGGCCGGCGTTGGGCTCGCTGTCACAGGGCGGCAGAGATAAGCGCCAACGTGGATGATCTTGAGCAGTGAGCCGCTGCCTCGTGCCTCGTCGTTCTGCCCAACAAAGCAACGTATGCCGTGAAAATGTATGGCAGCAGCGCCAGCGTCGGCGTGCCACTCATCGTCAATTGCTCTGACATGGCATGGCTCCACACTGCTCGTCGTCTAGTCCATGCGCGTCCGTTAAAGCTGGAGTAATTTACAGACCGAAGCTCTGCTCCCAAACGCCAAAGCAGTGTGCTTCCGAGGAAAGAAACGTCGTTGCGTCCCCGTTTCGGGGGCTTTCCATCCGCGGAGAGTCGAGAAGGCCGAGAAGAGTCATCGTCGAATCCCGTTTTGGGGCTTCGGTTGCGCTTTTTCTTTTCTTTTTTTGCCAAACTCGCAAACAGTAGCGTCGGAGCAACACGCTCGTCTACACATCGCACATCCATGGTTCTGTTCAGAGCCTGCAGCATCGGTCATGCATGCGTCCCTGCCTCCGCCTTTAATCTGTGTGAGGTGCGCTGACACCTACACAGGCCGGTGGCATGGCATGGCAGCCTACCATGGCCGCCGTCGTCTTGGCCGGGGACCGGCCGGGGTGGCAGAATCCCAGCGGCTGAGCAGGGGCATGGCCATACCTCTCCTCGCTGCCTCGTGCGAGCATCTACCACCAAACCCTTCAAATACCCCCCGTACGTCCGCACGGACCGCCTAATCACTTTTTAATCACCCAAACTGGACACCTCATATCAGCTTTATATGTTCGAGCTGACCGTCACCTCTTCATACTCAACTCATATGTGAAGTGAATATAGAAACGTTCGGACGCTGACATATCTGCCACTCAGATCCGACAGGGCAGACCCATCCCAAATTCGTTCCAATTAACTAAGTCCACCAAATTGAGCGCACCTCTCCCGTGTTCGTCCTTCACTTACGTCCAGGCTGTCCTCGTCCTCCACCCTGGCTCCCCATCCGCGCTGCTGTCCTCATCCACCGTCGTAGATGTCGTCGCCGAGCACCCCTTCCCCACGCATCTTCGACATAGATGATTGATGAGGACATCACTACTACAGTTACACCCACAACCCCTCCTACTACACATACTGGATAATTAACTAGAGCTCGGGCAAGCTAGCTAAATTACCAGGTACCTTTATTTCTTGATAACGATTCTAGCGTTCTTTCTTTTTATCAAAGAAGGATTTCCCACCTCCGATTTTCATTAAGGAAAATCAAAAGCGAACTACAAGCACCAGCTTTTAAAATGGACCAAAAGCTACTAGAAGCAAGCACGAACTGCAATAGCCACCGCTGCTGCCCAACAGGCGCAAACCCATCATAGGGAACACTTTAGCTAGATTTCAGTCAACTGAATATTAGTTTTGTGGTCAGTCGATTTTCTGGTCCTTGGATTATGCTTTAAGATTAGTGCAGTTTTTTTTCTCTCATATATTGCTGGTGGTGCTGGGCTGTTTGGATTCAACTGACCCTATTTTGGGCCAGTCCATTTCCTTCTTGGGCTGGATTATGGTGTGGGCATGCTTTTTTCATGTGTTTTCTTTTATTTTCTGCATGTGTATGCTTTTATATTTATATTTTTCAGTTGCGTTTTTTTTTCTTTACGTGTATTCTCGGATGTTGAGTGTGTAAATGTATACACGCAAATACTGCATCTACAAATTACATTAGAGTGCGGAAACTTCACTCTTATATATTTATTTTACATATTATTAAAAGTGCATTTTGTGCTAATTGTGTGGAAAATTTTGTTTTTTCATTTTCTTTATTCTTTAAGGGTAATACCAATGCTAATTGTTTTGTGCTAATTTTGTGCTACTTAAGTACATTTTTCTATTATTATGTGTATGTATGCATGAAAGTACTATACAATGTGTGTGTAAATTATACTAGACTGCTAAAGTTGCATTACTATATGTGTATTCGCTGCATATTATAATAAGTACATTTTTCAATGTAAAGTTGTGTGCAAATTTTTCTTTATTTTCTTTCTTCTTAAGAGTAATACCAATGCCACTAATTTATTCTCTCTTATAAAGCTTTCTTCTTAAGAGTATGATACACCATGTGTATAAATTACAGTAGAGAGCAAAAATTGCACTGTATAATCTTATTTTTTGCATATTACAAATGTGCAATTTCAGGGCATACTTGTGTGCAAGTTATTTTTAAATTTTCTTTCTTCTTAAAGGGTTTTATTTTTCCCTAGAAACTTCACTATTTTGCTTTTGTTTTTGTTTTTATATTTTCTTTCTTCTTAAAGGGTTTTATTTTTCCCTAGAAACTTCACTATTTTGCTTTTGTTTTTGTTTTTATATTTTCTTTCTTCTTAAAGGGTTTTATTTTTCCCTAGAAACTTCACTATTTTGCTTTTGTTTTTGTTTTTATATTTTCTTTCTTCTTAAAGGGTTTTATTTTTCCCTAGAAACTTCACTATTTTGCTTTTGTTTTTGTTTTTATATTTTCTTTCTTCTTAAAGGGTTTTATTTTTCCCTAGAAACTTCACTATTTTGCTTTTGTTTTTGTTTTTATATTTTCTTTCTTCTTAAAGGGTTTTATTTTTCCCTAGAAACTTCACTATTTTGCTTTTGTTTTTGTTTTTATATTTTCTTTCTTCTTAAAGGGTTTTATTTTTCCCTAGAAACTTCACTATTTTGCTTTTGTTTTTGTTTTTATATTTTCTTTCTTCTTAAAGGGTTTTATTTTTCCCTAGAAACTTCACTATTTTGCTTTTGTTTTTGTTTTTATATTTTCTTTCTTCTTAAAGGGTTTTATTTTTCCCTAGAAACTTCACTATTTTGCTTTTGTTTTTGTTTTTATATTTTCTTTCTTCTTAAAGGGTTTTATTTTTCCCTAGAAACTTCACTATTTTGCTTTTGTTTTTGTTTTTATATTTTCTTTCTTCTTAAAGGGTTTTATTTTTCCCTAGAAACTTCACTATTTTGCTTTTGTTTTTGTTTTTATATTTTCTTTCTTCTTAAAGGGTTTTATTTTTCCCTAGAAACTTCACTATTTTGCTTTTGTTTTTGTTTTTATATTTTCTTTCTTCTTAAAGGGTTTTATTTTTCCCTAGAAACTTCACTATTTTGCTTTTGTTTTTGTTTTTATATTTTCTTTCTTCTTAAAGGGTTTTATTCTTCTAAAAAACTCATTACTTCATTTTCATTTTATTTCATTTTTCTTTCTTTAACGGTAATACCAGTATCGTTGCACTATTATATGGTTATTCTTTCGTATTATCAAAAGAGCAATTTCTGTGTAGATTGTGTGATTTTTTTCAATTTATTATTATTATTTTCATCATGTTCTTCTTATAAGGTAATACCAACACCAAGAATTCATTGTTTCTTAGACAACTTCATTTTTTATTTCTGTGTGTAGGTATACACGCAAATACTATACAATATGTGTGTAAATGACAATTTATGAGTAAATTGTCTGCAAATTTTGTCATTATTTATTTTAGCTTTGTTTTCATTTTCCTTCTTCTGAAAGGGTAATACTAATGTCACTAATTCATTGTTCCTTAGAAATCTTTATAGTTTGATTTTGTTTTAGTTTTTATTTCATTTCCTTTCTTTCTTAAGGATAATACAATGCCACCAAGTCATTCCTTCTTAAAACTCTTATTTCATTGCAAAATTCCACTATTATATGCTTATTCTTACATATTATAAAAAGTGCAATTTCTGTGTATTTCTATTATTATGTGTTTTTATTTGTTTCATTTTCTTTCTTCTTAAAGGGTAATGCCAATGCCACTAATTCATTCTCCCTTAGAAACTTCATATTTTTTCTTTTTCTTTAGTTTTTATTTTATTTGCTTCTTCTTTATGGGTAGTAACAACTCCTTCTTATGAAACTTTCTTTTTATGAAAATTCCACTATTATAAGCTTAGGGTCGCGCCAACTGCCACACGTGTGGCAGGAAGGGAGACGCACCACACGTCTCTAATGTAAACAGATTGCCACGTCATCGCATGCATGCATGCAGGAATCTTTTTAGATTTTCAGTTTTTAAAATGTTTTATCTCTTAAACGAAAAATCCGATTGAAAATCCGTTTTCACCATTAAATCCCTCGCGATGAGATCTTCGAAACTAGATCACATGTTGATATGTTTTGGTGAAATTTTTTTTGGATTAAAAGTTGTCATGTCTATTGCATATGAATTGCCATGATATTTATACTGAAGTTGCCATGATATGTTTCAGTTATTTTCTTCTATATTTAAAAGTAATTTTTGACATTTATAAAACAGGTAATTAAGAAACTAGACTTGCCATGAACCATAAACTAAAATTGCCATGATACATGCACGTAAAATTGTCATGGTTCATACAAAAAATAATTTTCATGGTCAAAATACTGGAGTTGCCATCATCAAAATACTAAAATTGCCATGATCTACAAACTAAAATTGCCACATGGCAACTTTAGTTTAAGCCCTATGGTAACTGCAGTGTAAACATCATGGCAACTTCTGGCAAAAAAAAAAAATCATCGAAACATATCAACATGGGGTCTAGTTTTGAAGATCTCATCGAGACGGATTTAATGGTGAAAACGGATTTTTAGTTCGCTTTTTTATTTAGGAGATACAACATTTTTAAGCTGAAAACAAAAAAAAATTCTGCTGATGTCATCTATCCATACGTGGCAAAATGAGTGGTGATGGAGGCGTGTGGGCGATGTGCAAACGCCCACACGTGTGGGCGTTAACATTTCCGTAAGCTTATTGTTGCATGTCATAAAAATGCGCAATATACGTGTATGTTGTGTGCAAGTTTGTTTATTATTTGTTTTAATGTGTTTCAGTTTCTTCTTCTTAAATGGTAATCCCAATGCGACTAGTTCATTCTCCCTTAGAAAACTTTTATATTTTGATTTTATTTTAGTTTTTATCTCATTTCTAGCCTTCTCAAAGGGTGATACCTATGCCACTAATTCATTCTCCCTTAGAAAACTTCATTATTTTGATTTGGTTTAAGTTTTTATTTCATTGTCCTTCTTCTTTAAGAGTAATACCGATGCCATCAAGTCATTCCCTCTCATGAACCTTCTTTTTCGCGAAATTTCCACTATTCTATGTTTATTCTTGCATATTATAAAAGATCGCAATTCATTTGTATACCGTGTGCAAATTTTGTGTGTATTTATTTTATCTCCATTTTCTTTCTTTTTAGAGGGTAATACTAATTCCACTAATTCATTCTTCCTTAGAAATTTCATATTTTGATTTTGTTTGAGTTTTTATTTGATTTTCTTCTTCTTGAAGGATAATACCAGTGTTCTTAATTCATTCCTTCTTATAAAAAAATTTGTTGCAAAACGACACTACTATATGCTTATTATTGCATATTATTAAACACACAATTTATTTGTAAATTATGTGCAATTTCTGACATTATTTTTTATTTTAGTTTTCATTTTATTTTCTTCTTAAAGAATATTACCATTGCTTCTAGTTTTTTCCTCCTTAGAAAGCCTTTTCTGTTTTAGTTTTTATTTTAATATAATAGTATAGGACAGTCAAAACCTGGTGCGCGGCCTTGTGTCCGTGGGCCGACTTTGTTCTGATCCAAAAGGAGTAATCTATCATAAGATCAAAACTTTCAATAAAATTCATAGGAAGGAACTGTAGTCCCATGAACGTGCAGCCTTTGGTGCTGATCGCACTAGGCCCAGGCAGGTTTGGCCGAATGCTTTGCCAGCTGCTGCTGTACGCATGAGTTTGGGGCTTTAACAAAATACTTTTTCTCTGGCCTAAGAAAAATTGACTGACCCAAACTAATTTCAGTCGACTGACTGTTAGTCGATCCCCATAGGGAATTGTCACCACTACAGCTAAACAAGATAAAATTACATGAAGACTAGAAACAGGTCTATTACAAGTTTATTAGGAGACCACCAAAAGCAACAACCAAAACAAAACGCGAAGCCTACTAGTCCGCTATTACTTCGAAGCCAAGATGCAACCATGCCCACGTCTCAAGCTTCTAGTCTTGGCACGTTATATATCTACCCCTGCGCAGACTTGTAAACTTTGCTTGCTACTCTTTCGAGCAGCTTTGAGCCTAGCTCCAGCTCCTTTTTGCTTCAGTCCTTTACCTGCAAAATACACCATGTCGTAATGCAGTATATCATCATTTAAGTCAGTGTCATAGGATCAGTATAACTTTTATTTTCAAATATAATTGCATTATATTATGACTTTTCCAAACAGCCCAAAACAAAGCTGAAAGTCCCACCATAACTAATTTATGCTCTGTTTTTCTAAAAGTTTTGATCCAATCCCCAAAGCATTCTCCACTGAGGTGGGAGCGGTTTTAGACCAAAACCACATTTTAACAAACTCCATAATAAAGATGCAGCTGAACAAAGTAAAGAATAAATGATCTATCTGCTCCTCTCTACCACAGAGCACACATCCATTAGATCCTTTCCACCCTCTTCTAATCAAAAGAATCTTTAGTTAAAATTCTTTTCTTATTCTCCAAAGGAACACTTTGATTTTTGTAGGAACTTTCACTTTCCATAGGAATTTCTGTGGATAATTGCAATTTTCAGCTACCATTTTCCTATATAAGGACTTAACTGAGAATTTTTTATCAGCAGTAAGAGTCCATTCAACTCTATCTCTACCCTCACCCATTTCAACTTCTTCACATCTATTTTTTAGACTATTCCAAAGTTCCAAAGTTTCTCCATACAAGGTTCTCCTAAATCTAATTCCCTGCCATCCCTTTGATATAGCTTCAGCCACAGTGATATTATGATCATTTGATTCTAGTGCTCATGTGAATATGATGCTGACTAAATTGGATACATTTGTTTTGCTTACAAATGAAGGGCCCCGCATGGACAAGATGGATGAGCTTTGGAGCATGATCAAGCATAGAGATGTTGGCGCGCGCCAAGGGAACAAGAATGAAGTTTTCATCACTTTCAAGCCGGACATGGACGAAATATACAAGATGCTTTCATAAATTTCGTCCATAGTTTTTATAGGTGTTGCGCCACCTTATTTTTGGGCCAGACCCATGTAATTTCAAAATATACTTAAAAGGCTATTTTTAGTGTATGTATTAATAGTGAAAATGACTTACAATAGAATTTATCCCCACCTTGCCAGGGGTGGACTAAATTCCCATATGTCTCCCTATAAATACAACCCTTAGGGTGTCGTTTTAGACTTAGGTTTTGTTTAGATTAAAGTTCGTCATAGCTGCAATTCGCGTTATTCGTTTGTGTTCAGCGACCCGACTAAGACGTCACATGGCCCCACTTTGATCAATAAAGCCTTTCTCTTAAAATCGCAATATCCAGATTGCAATCTTGGCTTTTTGCTTGTTTTTCGTCTGCCTGCAGGAAATAGACCGTTGTGGTCAGGTTGACCATGCTCCGGCGTGGTCAATAACCTCTCGGAGTTGGTTTAGCGATTGCTAAGGCGCGACAACTTCGTATGATGTAGTCGGATCGTCAAAGTCTACTCCACCGAAAACGATAGTTACCATCTCATTGAAAGAAGGGACACCTTAGCCCTTATCAATGATGTAGCGACCCGACCTCAGACGGTCAAGCCTCTGTGTATCTGTGCCATCCCTGGATCAGTATGCTGGCACACACAGTACATCAATGTATATATCAAAGTGCAATCACATGTAATAATAACGTAAAATGATATATACCTCATAATACTCAGCGGAAACAATCAAACGGGTGTGGAGTCCCATCAACGCCATCGGCAGGTTGAGTGTAGACCGTAACCCTGTACCGTAACTCTTACTCGTCGAGGAAAATATCTGCAACATGATACGTTGCAGCCGTGTAGGTCAGTACATTGAATGTACCGGCAAGATCACAATAAGAGAAAACAGATGATAAACTATACTATATGCAGTATGGCTTTGTGGCTCTGTATCTGAGTTTTGTTTGCGTAAAAGCTGGTTTTAATTTTCCCTACATCAAAGGAATAAAATGAAGTCTGTACTATGGAGTTTTCTATCATGACATGGTTCCGCCAACCGATGTCTCATAGCCCAAA
>LR880970.1:611964784-611977047 GCA_904067115.1 Aegilops sharonensis
GAGCTGCAGCTTGGAGGCGATCTGCCTCCGTCCTCCTCTCGTACTCATTCGCCTCCTCCCTGGTTATAACATATCTCCCTTTTGCCTGAAAGTCAAAGAAAGCAGGAGCAGGGAGAGCAACATGGACAGTGCGGAATCTTTCAAAGATTAGTCGGTATTGGAGGAACTATTCATTCCTCTCAACAAACTCATGACGAACCATAGCATTATAATCTAAATAAGCAGGAGGCAATTCCATATCATTTTCATGTATGGGTATCTCAAGATAATTAGCTACACGGGTTGCATAAATTCCACCAAACAAATCTCCACTAATACTGTTATGATGCAACCTTCGTGCAACAGTAGCCCCCAAGTTGTATTGTTTATCTCCTAATACAACACTCTTGAGAACACTAAGATCGGGAACATACATGTGACATGCCTCATCCTTACTGTTAATGCATCTACCTATAAAGAGAGCAAAATAATGTATGGCAGGAAAATGAATGCTCCCTATGGTAGCTTGCGTTATTTCTCTAGATTCCCCCACAGTGATACTAGCAAGAAAATCTTTAAACTCAGATTTGCGAGGTTCACTAACATTGCCCCACTGCGGGAGTTTACAAGCAGTATTAAAGTCTTCTAAGTCCATGGTATAAGATTTATCATAAAGATCAAATACAACAGTGTGAGAATTGCGTGAGGATGTAAATTTAAACCTTCTCACAAAGGAATCAGTTAGATTGTAATATTGGGGGCACTTATCTGACATGAAGCCCTCAAGATCAGCATTACGCACATACGCGTCAAATTCATCCTTTATACCTGCTCTGACCATAAACCCCTCGGACGGCCATTCACAAGGCCGCACTTGATCTTCCCTCGATAGTTCATATTCCTGCTCACATATCGCGAGCCTAGGTGCCTGCTTCCTTGAGGAACCACCTTGGTGCATTTTCCTAAACATATTTCTTCCTCTGAAAAAATTCTCAAATTTTTAGTAACTCAAAATAAAAGTTAACCAAACTCAATAAGATTGATAGCAACTACTCCCACAAGTGCCTAGAGACTATATCATGCATTAGAACTACTTGGGACCATATAAATTTGACATGCAAGCTCAAGAACAGGGTCACCTAAGCAGCAAAAATTTGCAACAAATAAAGCACTAGAACAAAAACTAATTGGACCATTGGAGGAGTCACACACCGAAGAACAATCCCTCAAAGCAGTTTTGTGAGTGGAGCTTTGAGCAAGGAGAACGAAAATGGCAGCAAGATGAGCTAGAACTTGGGTTTGAGCCAGTGGATGATTTTTTCTGGAGGAAGACGGAGTGTGTGGGTGCAAGAATAAGTGGAGGGGGCCACGTGGGGCCCACGAGGAAGGGGGGCGCGCCCTGGACCCTCGTGGCCAGGTGGTGGCCCCCTCTGCTGTGTTCTCAGTGCCAGATATTCTTAAATATTCTACAAAAAATCATATTTCATTTTCGGGACATTTGGAGAACTTTTATTTTCATTGTATTTTTTTATTTCAAGGATGATACAGAAAACAGACAGAAAATACTATTTTTTGCTTTATTTTAATCTAAATAACAGAAAGTAAAAGGAGGGTACAGAGAGTTCTGCTTTCTAACTTCATCCATCTCATGCTCATCAAAAGGAATTCACTAACAAGGTTGATCAAGTCTTGTTAACAAACTCTTTTCAAATAACATGGAACCGGAGAAATTTCTAATAACACTAGGTTACCTCAACGGGGATATGCACGTTGAGGGAGTCCTGGACTAAGGGGTCCTCAGGCGTCCGGCCTGTTATCCATAGAACGGACTGATGGGCTGTGAAGACATGAAGGCCGAAGACCGTACCCGTGTCCGGATTGGACTCTCCTTGGCGTGGAAGGCAAGCTTGGCGACCGATTATGAAGATTCCTTCTTATGTAACCGACTCTATGTAAACCATAGATCCCCCCGGTGCATATATAAACCGGAGGGGTTAGTCCAGAAAGGATATACACATTACCATAGTCATACAGGCTAGGCTTCTAGGGTTTAGCCATTACGATCTCGTGGTAGATCAACTCTTGTAATACTCATATTCATCAAGATCAATCAAGTAGGAAGTAGGGTATTACCTCCATAGAGAGGGCCTGAACTTGGGTAAACATCGTGTCCCCTGTCTCCTGTTACCATCGATCCTAGACGCACAGTTCGGGACCCCCTACCCGAGATCCGCCGGTTTTGACACCGACATTGGTGCTTTCATTGAGAGTTCCACTGTGCCGACGACGAAAGGCTTGATGGCCCCTTCGATCGTCTATAGTGACGCTGTCCAGGGAGAAACCTTCCTCCCCGGACAGATTTTCGTGTTCGGCGGCTTCGTACTGGGGGCCAACTCGCTTGGCCATCTGGAGCAGATCGATAGCTACACCCCTGGCCACCAGGTCAGATTTGGAAGCTTAAACTATGTCACGGATATCCGTGGAGACTTGATCTTCAATGGATTTGAGACCACAGCGATCGCTCCCCCCGCCTTGATGAACATGACTTAAATCTGTCATCGGATCACATCCAGGAGATGGTTCCTGTTGCTGCAACGGGCTTAGAAGCGAAGCAGATCGTGCCATCCGAGGCCTTAGAGTCCTCGGCGTTGGAGCCGCACACGGACTCGACACCCTGCAATACTTGCGTCCATGGAGCTCCAGACTCATCTCCGGCTATAAGTCCGGACCTGGTGCGCCTGCGGACACCGAGCTGGATCGGCTATCGATTTCCGAATTTAGCGCCGCAGACATCTTCCAGCACTCACGTTTGGGCGATGTGCTGAACTCTTTAAAGAATTTGTCCTTGGAGAAGGACTCACAACCGATGTCGGAGTAAATGACCACAGGTAGCCTAGCCGGCTCCCCCTGGGGCTTCTGAAAAAATTACAAGCCAATCAAGCCAATCAAGCCATCAACCATCCAAGACGCTGGGCCGCCTTCCCCCGGCCGGCTGTCGCTCAGGCCGACTGTCAGGAGGCGGCCCGGCCCGAAGACCTACAGGCAGAAGGCCTCAAGAGGGCCGGCTTCCAATGAGCCCGCTACCAGCAGGCCGACTCCACGTAGCCGGCCACGAGAAGGCCGACTCCGATAAGCCGGCCACCCCACAGGCGGCCAAGGCCGCACCCTCAGAATCTGCACCCACATAACGGTGATGAGACGGGGCATGGCTACAATGGAGCCTGCCACCCCTGCATCCCGGAGCGCGCGTGGCTACAGTACGCCGTACAGGGTAGCCACCACCCGTCCGGCGCGGCACTGTTGCCATGCTGACCATGACATCACCCAGGACGGGCTGTCAGTACGACCCGCAGGCGGCGGGTCCCTCTGGTCAGAGAGATGCTCGAAGGCGGCTCGGCCTCCCCTAGTCGGCCTGAAACATGGCCGGCCTCCCATGGCCGGCTAGCTCCCTCCCTCAAAGGAAGCGCCTCATTAAGGAGACAAGACGAGGTGAGGCTACAGTGATCGCCGCCAAGGCGGCGGCACTGTAGCCATGCTTACCTCGACAAAGCCCTCGTCATCAGGGTTGAAGCAACAGTAACCCGCCCCTGACAAGGCCCTCAACGGTGGGGCCAGCTTGTCGACCAGGAAGCCGGCAGCCGGCGGGACCCACCAGTCGGCGGGCCCCAGCGGCTGGCGGAGAAGCCGGTGGATGAAGACACTGACGGCTAGGGCCCACGTCTAGCCGGATTACCATTGTACCCCTGGGGGGTAGGCCTATATAAACCCCCCAGGGCACCCATGCAAAGGGTTGATCTCTTAGAGTTTTAGTCACCACATAGAGGGAAAAGGGGAGCTAGCCGTGCCCTTCTTCTTCCTCCCACCGAACAGCTCAAGGAGCCTCTTGTAGCAACTTGTTCATCTAGTGATCATGCGGAGACCCCGCAAAGCAGCAGTAGGGGTATTATCTCCACGGAGAGCCCAGAAGCTGGGTAAGATTCGCCGGCGTGCATGTCTTTGCCTCATCCCGTTTCCAGGCACCGGCGACGTCTTATTGGCTCCCACTATGATTAGCCACCCGTTGGCATATGTCGCACCTACCACCCGACATTTGGCGCCCACCGTGGGGCCAGGTGCACCGTCGCCCGGAGACCTGTTCTGGACGGGAACCCTCTTCCTCCCCCGCGGGCGTAGCCAGCTCGGCACGCCCGATGGCGCTTGCCCCGACGCGCTGCAAGGCGTCACTGACGCCTGCGCGGCGAGCTGCCTCGCCGACCTTCTTGGCGAGGCTCGCGTCTCTGACGAGCCCGCATCCGACGCGGGCACCGGCTGCCTCGAGAGCCACCTCGTCAACCTCCCCGACCAACTCCACGTCTCCAGCGAGCCCGCTGTGGACTTGGAGTCAGTTGGCTCCACCGACCCGATGCTTGTCGACTCCGACACGGCATCGCTCGACGCCTTCCCCACCAACGTCGTGATCTTCGACGACCCGGTCCCCCAAGCCGACAGCTGTGTCAGCGCCATCACCGAGGTGCTGGTCATCAGTCACGACGGCCCCTCGGGCGAGAACGCCCACGACGCCTTGCAAGCGGTCCCGCACGACTTGTCCGCCCCTCTCCCGGCTGACGCCGACGCCGAGGCACTGGAGGCACGGCGCCTCGCCCTCCACGCGGAGGGCCGGAGGATAGCCTCCCTGAGGCGCCTCGCGGAGGCTCACCAGCGCGAAGTCGACCGCGCCGCCTTCGGCACACCGCCTCCCGAAGGGCCGAGCCGACTCGGCATTGTCAAGAAACGCGGCGCAGCCATCGCCGACATGCTGGGAGTAGACTGCCCCGTCTACGCCACGCCCCTCGAGAACCTGCGCGCCGCCCAGGCGGCCGTAGAAGAGCTGAACGGGCTAGGGCCCGACGAGCTTCCCTACATGGCTAGGCGCATCCAGCAACTGATCGGCGCGGCCGCAGAGCGGCAAGAAGACGGCGCCCGCGCCGAAAGCCTTCCCCCGCGCCGAGAGCACGGCGCAACGTCACGCACGCCGATTGTGGGCAACGCCCGCGCACGACGAGAAAAGGAGCCGGCTGCCAGCCGTAGCCGAACCCGGATCTCCATCGAGCGCGACGCAGAAGGCCGCCCTCGAACCGTGGAACGGCAAGGCAACCCGCCCCCTCCTCCACCTCGCGGGGAAAGATATCCCACCCCGCCGCCTGTCACACATCCGACTCTCAGTGGCCGGCTAGGCCGCCGCGAAGGAGTCGGCAGAAACGACGCCCGCCACCGGGTCGGCCGCCTGGCGCGATCCCTGGCGTTAGAAGAAGAAGATGATGTCGGGCCGCCCTGCTTCGGCCCCCGCATCCGCGACGAGCCCTTCTGCAAAGGGTTCTCGCTCCCAAGAGATACGCCCAAGTATAACGGCTCTGTGAAGCCAGAGGATTGGCTCATCGACTACTCAACCGCAGTCAGCATAGCGAACGGCAACAGGCGCGTTGCCGTGAAATATGTGCCCCTCATGCTTCAGGGCATGACGCGAACCTGGCTCAACAGCCCCAAGCCGTACAGCATCAACAGCTGGCTAGACTTCAACGAAGCCTTCATCCGCAACTTCACCAGCACCTACAAGCGGGCTCCCAAGCCCAGGCAACTCTCCTTGTGCGTACAAGGACCCATCGAGTCGACTCGCGACTACCTCACGCGTTGGGCCGAGCTCCGCAACTCCTGCGAGGGGGTGCACGAGGTTCAAGCCATAGAGTACTTCACCGCCGGGTGCCCAGAAGGCACCCTCCTCAAGCACAAGCTTCTCTGCGACGAGCCGGCTACCCTCGACGAGCTACTTGTCATAGCCGACAAGTACGCCACCGCCGACTCCTCGATGAAGACCGAGCTCCGGGTAGACGCCGCCGGGAAGGTACTCAACCCGACTCCCAAAACACCGGCTGGCGACTCTAGCCGACGTCCGTACCAGCACGACAACAAGCGCAAAGGCCCGATGCCGCCTCTAGCCAGTCGGCAGGTGGCCACCGTCGAAGATGAGCAACCCGAAGGGCGACCCGCGCCCAAGAAGCCGAAGTGCGGCAGGCCGACTTGGCAGCCGGCTTTCTCCTACGAGCAGGCCCTCGACGCCCCATGCAAGTTCCACAACGGCGCGAAGCCGTCCAACCATACAACCCGGAAATGCCACTGGCTCACCCGAATCACCAAAGGCGAACGACTGGTGCCGCCTCCGCCTGCTGGACAGCCGCCTTCGGCTCCCCAACAACCGGCCGCTCGACCAGCAGTCGGGACCGTCCAAGACGAGTTCCCCAACGAGCATGCCGCCTACGTCATCTTCACGAGCCAGGCCGTAGACCGGCGCAGCCGGCGCCGACGGCACCAAGAAGTCAACACGGTCGCCTCCAACAACCCCGAGTACATGCACTGGCCGACCACCCAGAGGTGATGCCGTCCCCAGGCTCTTATGCATTGGTTTTGGAGGCTACCCTAGAAACAGACATGCTCGCTGCCTGATTCTCCCGCGTACTGATAGACGGTGGGAGCAGCATCAACATCCTGTACCGAGACACCATGGATAATTTGAACATCAAGGCCAAGCACCTCATGCCAAGCCGGACCGTGTTCCATGGCATCGTACCCGGCCTGTCTTGTTCACCAATCGGCAAGATCAAGATAGATGTTCTCTTCGAAGACAAGGATCACTTCCGCCGAGAAGCAATTTGGTTTGAAGTGGTGGACCTTGAGAGCCCTTACCATGCGTTGCTTGGCCGGCCTGCTCTGGCCAAGTTCATGGCTGTACCCCACTATGCCTACCTCAATATGAAGATGCCGAGTACCAAGGGCATCATCACCATAGCCGGCGATTACAAGAAGTCCTCCGAGTGCGCTGCAGCCAGCAGCCGGCTGGCCGAGTCCCTCGTAGTCGCCGAAGAGAAGAAAATGTTGGACCGGGTCATGGCCATGGCCCGCAAGCAGCCAGCCCTGTCCACTGACCCCAAGGAATGTGATGCTCAAGGTTCCTTCCAGCCGGCCAAGGAAACAAAGAAGATACCTCTTGACCCGGAGCACCCGGAAAGGTTTGCCGTCATTGGGGCAAACCTGGACAACAAATAGGAAGGCGAGCTCGTCGATTTTCTGTGAGAATCGGGACATTTTCGCATGGTCCCCCAAGGACATGCCGGGTGTTCCGAAGGAATTCGCCGAGCCCAAGCTACACGTCCGGGCGGATGCAAAACCAGTCAAGCAGCCCCTCCGCCGGCTTTCGGAAGAGAAGAGAAGAATTGTGGGAGAAGAGATAGCCCGGCTCCTGGCGGTCGGCTTCATAATGGAGGTGTTCTTTCCGGAGTGGCTTGCCAACCCGGTGCTCATTCTGAAGAAGAACAACAAGTGGCGCATGTGTATAGACTACACAAGCCTCAACAAAGCCTGCCCCAAAGACCACTTCGCCTTGCCCAGGATTGATCAAGTGATAGACTCCACAGCCGGATGCGAGCTGCTGAGTTTCCTGGATGCCTACTCTGGCTACCACCAGATAAAGTTGGACCCAGCTGACAGCCTGAAGACCGCCTTCATCACGCCATTTGGAGCTTTCTATTACCTGACTATGACATTCGGCTTGAGAAATGTCGGTGCCACTTTTCAGCGTTGCATGCAGAAATGCCTCCTCAAGCAACTCGGCAGAAATGCCCACGTCCATGTAGACGAAATCGTGGTGAAGACGGAGAAGCGCAACACTTTGTTAGAAGACCTCAAAGAAACATTTGAGAACCTGCGCCGTTTTCAGATCAAGCTCAACCCCGAGAAATGCGTGTTTGGATTGCCAGCCGGCCAGCTCCCGGGCTTCCAGGTCTCCGAACGCGGCATTGAATGCAACCCAGTGAAGATCAAAGCCATTGAGAGAATGGAGATTCCCACCAAGCTGCGAGACGTCCAGAAGTTTACCGCGTGCCTGGCCTCCCTGAACCGCTTCATCAGCCGGCTTGGAGAAAGGGCTCTCCCCCTCTACCAACTCATGAAGAAAACCACTCACTTCGAGTGGAACGACCAAGTCGACCAGGCCTTTCACGAGCTGAAGAAGATGCTGGCCACGCCGCCTGTCTTGGCGGCGCCGACTGAGAAAGAGCCCATGCTCCTTTATATCGCTGCCACCAGCCGGGTGGTCAGCACCGTCATCGTGGTCCAGCGCCCAGAAGAAGGCCGAGCTCAGCCAGTCCAGAGGCTGGTCTACTACTTAAGCGAAGTACTGTCCACCTCGAAGCAGAACTACCCGCATTACTAGAAGATGTGCTATGGCGTGTATTTCGCCGCCAAGAAGCTGAAGCCCTACTTTCAAGAGCACTCCATCACGGTCGTATGCACCGCCCCGCTCGCCGAGATCATAGGCAGCCGGGACGCATCTGGCCGGGTGGCAAAATGGGCCATTGAGCTGGCTCCTTACACGATCTTCTACCAGCCTCGCACCGCCATCAAGTCCCAAGCATTGGCCGACTTCCTCGTCGACTGGGCCGATACCCAGTACCTGCCGCCGGCTCCCGACTCCACTCATTGGCGGATGCACTTCGACGGTTCCAAGATGCGCACCGGCTTGGGAGCCGGCATCGTCCTCACCTCTCCCAAAGGCGACAAACTCAGATACGCGTTGCAAATTCACTTTGCCGCCTCCAAAAAACGTCCGAGTACGAGGCGCTCATACACGGACTCCGGCTAGCCAAAGAGCTCGACATCCGCCGGATCCTGTGCTATGGCGACTCGGATTTGGTGGTCCAGCAGTCATCTGGCGACTGGGACGCCAAGGACGCTAACATGGCGAGCTACCGCTTCCTCGTTCAGCAAATCAACGGGTACTTCAAAGGATGCGAGTTCCTCCACGTGCCACGGGCCGACAACGAGCAAGCAGATGCCCTGGCACGGATAGGCTCAACCCGACAAGCTATACCAACCGGTGTCTCTCTCCAACGCCTCCTCAAGACGTCTCTAGAATCTGACTCCATCTTCGTGCCGCCTACCCCTGACGCAGCCGGATCCGGCTTGGGGAGCCAAGCAGGCGGCCCGGGGACTTCGATAGGCGGCTCGGGGACTGCCACAGTCGCACCCGGCTCGGGGACTTCAGAACCCGGCCCGGGGACTACGGTAGTCGGCCTGGGGACTGCTTCAACACCACAGGCGGCGGCCAGCTCCGGCTCTTCACCACCCAGCCAACCCGCCCTGGTTGCAATAGCCATGTTGGCTATGGAAGAAGTCACAGCTCCATCATGGGCTCAACCCATCCTCAACTTCCTGGTAAACAGAGAACTGCCGGCTGACGAGATCGCGGCAAGACAAGTCCAACACCGAGGCGGGGCATATACAATTGCCAACAGAGAGCTCGTCAGGCGCAGTGTCACTGGAGTCTTCCAGCGCTGCGTCGAGCCAGAGAAGGGCATAGCAATCCTCAAAGACATTCACCAAGGCGAATGCGGCCACCACGCAGCCTCAAGATCCCTCATTGCCAAAGCTTTCCGCCATGGATTCTTTTGGCCGACTACCTTGGACGACGCCAAGGAGTTAGTCAAGCATTGCAAAGGCTGCCAAGTCTTCAGCTCCAAGCAACACCTGTCGGCTTCAGCACTCAAGACCATCCCCCTCACCTGGCCTTTTTCCGTTTGGGGACTGGACATGGTGGGTGAGGGAGTCCTGGACTAGGGGGTGTCCGGATAGCCGAACTATCATCTTTGGCTGGACTCCAAGATTATGAAGATACAAGATTGAAGACTTCGTCCCGTGTCCGGATGGGACTTTCCTTGGCGTGGAAGGCAAGCTTGGCGATATGGATATGTAGATCTCCTACCATTGTAACCGACTCTATGTAACCCTAACCTATCCGGTGTCTATATAAACCGGAGGGTTTTAGTCCGTAGGAAAAACAACAATCATACCATAGGCTAGCTTCTAGGGTTTAGCCTCCTTGATCTCGTGGTAGATCTACTCTTGTACTACCCATATCATCAATATTAATCAAGCAGGAGTAGGGTATTACCTCCATCGAGAGGGTCCGAACCTGGGTAAAAACATCGTGTCCCTTGTCTCCTGTTACCATCCGCCTAGACGCACAGTTCGGGACCCCCTACCCGAGATCCCCCGGTTTTGACACCGACATTGGTGCTTTCATTGAGAGTTCCTCTGTGTCGTCACCTATAGGCCCGATGGCTCCTTCGATCATCAGCAATGACGCAGTCCAGGGTGAGACTTTTCTCCCTGGACAGATCTTCGTATTCGGCGGCTTTGCACTGCGGGCCAATTCGCTAGGCCATCTGGAGCAGATCGAAAGCTACGCCCCTGGCCATCAGGTCAGATTTGGAAGTTTAAACTACACGGCCGACATCCGCGGAGACTTGATCTTCGACGGATTTGAGCTGCAGCCAAGCGCGCCGCACTATCTCGATGGGCATGATCTAACTCTGCCGCCGAACAGTGTCCTGGAGGCCGCACTAGTGTCCGCTCCGAACATTGATTCGGAGCCGATCTCGCCGATCGAGGATGGTTGGTTGGACACCACCTCGGGGGCTGAAATCTCTACAGCGATTGAGCTGAACACAATTCCTGTCCTTTGCGAAGACCGTGACTCCAAGGTGCCGGACTCCTCTCCGGACTCCGAACCCTCCGCGCCCCTGCCAATCGAATCCGATTGGGCGCCGGTCATGGAGTTCACTTCCGCGGACATCTTTCAGCACTCGCCCTTTGGCGACATCCTGAATTCGCTAAAGTCTCTATCTTTATTCGGAGAGCCCTGGCCGGACTACGGTCAGGAAGGTTGGGATGCGGACGACGAAGAAATTCAATGCCCACCCACCACCCACTTTGTATCCACTGTCCATGATTTAACTGACATGCTCGACTTCGACTCCGAAGACATCGACGGTATGGACGATGATGCCGGAGACGACCAAGACCCAGCGCCTACAGGGCATTGGAAGGCCACCTCGTCATATGACATATACATGGTGGACATCCCAAAAGATGGGAATGGCGATGGAACGGCGGAGGATGACCCCTCCAAGAAACAACCCAAACGCCGACGTCAGCACCGCCGTTCTAAATCCCGCCACAGTAAAAATGGCGATTCCGACACGGGAGACAATAACACCCCGGACAGTGCCGAAGACGACCCCCTCCAGCAGGACTCAGCGCAGGAGGAGGGAGAAGCAAGACCGCACGACAGTGCGGCAGAAAGAGAGGTAGAGGACGATAATTATGCGCCTCCCTCCGAAGATGAGGCAAGCCTCGACGACGACGAATTTGTCGTGCCTGAGGATCCTGCCGAACAGGAGCGTTTCAAACGCAGACTTATGGCCACGGCAAGCAGCCTCAAGAAAAAGCAGCAACAACTTAGAGCTGACCAAGACCTGCTAGCTGACAGATGGACTGAAGTCCTTGCAGCCGAAGAGTATGAACTCGAACGCCCCTCCAAAAGCTACCCCAAATGCAGGCCGTTGCCTCGATCAGAGGAGGAAGCACCCAAGTCACCAGCGCACGACATGGCAGACCGGCCACCCCGTGGCTGCGACAGAGAAGCCTCTCGGCCCTCCGCTCAAGCCACACCCCGACGCCGCTCAAAAAGTACCAAGGCACGGGAAAACGCGCCGGACTTGCGAGATATATTGGAGGATAAGGCAAAACATGCAAGATCGATCTACGGATCGCGTGGGCGCCCCACGACACGTGATGATAACCGTCACGCCGGATACAACAAACACGGCCGGGCCGAACGCAGTAGACAAAGCTCATATGAGCTACGTCGTGATATAGCCCAATACAGAGGCGCCACACACCCACTATGCTTCACAGATGAAGTAATGGATCATCAAATCCCTGAGGGTTTCAAACCCGTAAACATCGAATCATACGATGGCACAACAGATCCTGCGGTTTGGATCGAGGACCACCTCCTCCATATCCACATGGCCCGCGGTGATGATCTACACGCCATCAAATACCTCCCCCTCAAGCTTAAAGGACCAGCTCGGCATTGGCTTAACAGCTTGCCAGCAGAGTCAATTGGTTGTTGGGAGGACCTGGAAGCTGCATTCCTTGATAACTTCCAGGGCACATATGTGCGACCACCAGACGCCGATGACCTTAGCCATATAATTCAGCAGCCAGAAGAATCGGCCAGACAATTCTGGACACGGTTCCTAACCAAGAAAAATCAAATTGTTGACTGTCCGGATGCAGAGGCCCTTGCAGCCTTCAAACATAACATCCGCGACGAGTGGCTTGCCCGGCACCTAGGACAGGAAAAGCCGAAATCCATGGCAGCCCTCACAACACTCATGACCCGCTTT
>LR880970.1:611977462-611990322 GCA_904067115.1 Aegilops sharonensis
TGCGACCACCAGACGCCGATGACCTTAGCCATATAATTCAGCAGCCAGAAGAATCGGCCAGACAATTCTGGACACGGTTCCTAACCAAGAAAAATCAAATTGTTGACTGTCCGGATGCAGAGGCCCTTGCAGCCTTCAAACATAACATCCGCGACGAGTGGCTTGCCCGGCACCTAGGACAGGAAAAGCCGAAATCCATGGCAGCCCTCACAACACTCATGACCCGCTTTTGTGCGGGAGAGGACAGCTGGCTAGCTCGAAGTAACGACTTGACCAAAAACCCTGGTAGTTCGGATACCAAGGACAACAATGGCAGGTCGCGTTGCAACAAAAACAAGCGCCGCATTAACGGCGACAATGATGAAGATACGACAGTCAACGCCGGATTCAGAGGCTCTAAACCCGGTCAGCGGAAGAAGCCATTCAAAAGAAATACCCAGGGCCCGTCCAACTTGGACCGAATACTCGATCGCTTGTGCCAGATACATGGCACCCCCGAAAAACCAGCCAATCACACCAACAGGGATTGTTGGGTGTTCAAGCAAGCATGGAAGTTAAGTGCCGAACTCAATGACAAGGGGATGCATAGCGATGACGAGGAAGAGCCCCGGCCGCCTAACAATAGAGGACAGAAGGGCTTTCCCCCACAAGTGCGGACGGTGAACATGATATACGCAACCCACATACTCAAAAGGGAGCGGAAGCGTGCACTAAGGGACGTATATGCGATGGAGCCAGTCGCCCCGAAGTTCAACCCATGGTCTTCCTGCCCGATCACCTTCGATCGAAGGGACCACCCCACTAGCATCCGTCACGGCGGTTTCGCCGCATTGGTTCTTGATCCAATTATTGACGGATTTCACCTCATCAGAGTCCTGATGGACGGCGGTAGCAGCCTGAACCTGCTTTATCAGGATACAGTGCGCAAAATGGGCATAGACCCCTCAAGGATTAAACCTACAAAGACGACCTTTAAAGGCGTCATATCGGGTGTAGAGGCCAATTGTACAGGCTCAGTTACACTCGAAGTGGTATTCGGATCCCCGGATAACTTCCGAAGCGTAGAGTTAATCTTCGACATAGTCCCGTTCCGCAGCGGCTATCACGCACTGCTCGGACGAACAGCATTTGCAAAGTTCAATGCGGTGCCGCACTATGCATATCTCAAGCTCAAGATGCCAGACCCTCGAGGAGTAATCACGGTCAATGGAAACACCGAACGCTCTCTCCGAACGGAGGAGCACACGGCGGCCCTCGCGGCGGAGGTGCAAAGCAGCCTCTCACAGCAATTCTCGAGTCCGGCCACTAAACGTCCGGACACTATCAAGCTCGCCCGGAGTGACCTACAACAAGACCGCCTGGCACGATCCAAGCATGTGTAGCAATCCGGCCCCAACCCCAGCCCTCGCAAAACCGCGAAGCCAATACTACACGTACATAACTACGCTCTGGAGATAACATGGGCATAAGGGGAGGGGCACGACCACGACACGCCCAGAATGCGGCTCAACCGCACCTGGGGTTCCCGATTGTGTCATTTTTTTTTCTTTTTTCTTTTTTCTTTTTTCTTACTTTCAGGACTCCGTTTTCCAGAAGTCCTGTCCGGCACTAGAATTGCCGAACTCACGATGCAACAGCCAGTGAAGCATAAAACTGCGTCGAGTGTCCAGGTGGTCTCTATTACGAGCATTATACCTGTTTTACATGCCATCCCGCAACTTACCCCTGGAGGGGGACATGTTAAATAGTCCCATCCCTTGCTTATCGCACAATTTGTATCGTTCTGCTTTTATTTACAGTTTATTTTTAATAACCAATATATAGCTCTTGCCTATTATTGCATTTTATCTATATATATGTTTATTTCATGACATGTTGCACACGTACACTTTGGTATGGCCAATACACTAGGGGCTTAAGTACCCCAAAATTATGGTGTTATAAGTCCGAACACTTCCACAAGTGCGGCACCCCGAACTTATAGGATTATATGAATCGGCTCCGAATCATGTCTTGGGTCAATAGTTGGGTTTGCTCGGCTCCCGTGTTTTGGTACCTTACGTTCCGTTATATCGGCTAAGGTAGCACCGGGAGAACCACTGCGATTGTGCCCCGGTTGAGCTGGGTTGAGCACCTTAGTGGAGAAAGCTAAAACTGACCGTCATGATAGGGCGAGAGCCGGTCGCTGTTCGAGAGGTTTTTTTGGGTCCCTAAAGACTTATGCCGCTTAGAGCGAGGAACCGGAATTGTCCGGCCAAGGTGTGGATAGCGCCCCGAACTCGGTCTTCCAAATACTAGGGGCTTCGCCGAAATTTAAAATTATAGAATTCTATGGCTAAGTGAGAGTGTTCAAGCATTATAAGTCCGGTTGCCTTGTTCGTTGCATTGAGCGCCTCCCTCGATAGGACCCAAGAATGGGAACAAGAGCGCTCAAGTTTATCCCGAACACCCCAGCACTTGTGGCATGGGGGCTGAAGCCAACGACTTGCCATCTCTCAGATTTGATAAATGGCCGCATAGAAGGTAATATTCTAAATTAACAAGTGTTGCTTAGCGCATATGAACAAGTTTTCAGCGTACATGATAACAAATGCGAGTCTATTCAAAAATTACATCTTTGGAGCACTCATCCACTATACGGCGGGCACCCTTCAGGAGGCCCTCATAGTACATTTCGGGCGTGCGATGCTCCTTGCCCTTCGGTGGCCCGTCCGTCACAAGCTTCTCCGCATCCAGCTTGCCCCAGTGCACTTTAGCACGGGCAAGGGCCCGACGGGCACCTTCAATACAGACGGAGCGCTTGATGACTTCAATCCGTGGACAGGCGTCCACCAGCCGCCGCACTAGCCCAAAGTAGCTCCCAGGCATGGCTTCCAATGGCCATAGCCGAACTATGAGGCCCCTCATGGCCTGTTCGGCGACCTTGTGGAGCTCGACCAGCTGCTTCAGCTGGTCACTTAGGGGCACCGGATGCCCGGCCTCAGCATACTGAGACCAGAACACCTTCTCCGTCGAGCTCCCCTCCTTGGCGCGGTAGAATGCGGCAGCATCAGACACACTACAGGGCAGATCTACGAATGCTCCTGGAGAGCTCCGAATCCGGGTAAGTAATAGGTAATTCACTTTCACATTCTTGCTCTGCATAAAGAATGCCTTACCCGCCACGATCTTCTTTATTGCCTCAATCTCCTGGAGGGCTTTTTCGGCCTCGGCCTTAGCAGCATTGGCACTCTCAAGAGCCGAGGCGAGCTCGGACTCTCGAGTCTTCGAGTCACGCTCCAAACCCTCGTGTTTTTCCACGAGATCCTGAAGCTCTTGCCGTACCTCCGCCAGCTGCGCAGCCCCCTTCTCTCGCTCGGTGCGCTCCGCAGCCGCCTTGTTTTCGGCCGCGGACACCGCCTCCTTCAGGGTTGCCACCTCGCTCGTGGCCCCTGCAGTACCCATGTTACTCCTGTTATTTTTTGCAACCGAAACCTTTCTATAAGGTATTTTTCTTAATAAGGTATTACGTACCTTCCTTGTCCTCGAGCTGCTTCTTGGCAAGGCCGAGCTCGTTCTCGGACCCCTCGAGGCTCTGCTTCAATGCATTGACCTCCGCAGCCAGTGCGGCAGGGGTCAGCAGCGCAGCCTGCATTCCCATATTGACATACTTATGTTAGACTCCTGCGTATATCTTTTTAGATCCTTAGTCCGGCTTTTCTTTCTGAACACCAAACCAAGCATCAGGGGCTACTGTCTATGCGGTAATATTTTTACATATTCTAAACTTACCTCAAAGCCTGTTAGAAGGCTGGTACAGGCTTCGGTCAGCCCGCTCTTGGCGGACTGAACTTTCTGGATCACCACACTCATAACAGTGCGGTGCTCCTTGTCGATGGAGGCGCCGTTAAGCGCCTCCAGTAAGCTATCCGGTGCCTCCGGTTGGACGGAGGACACCGGCGTCTTACCCTTCTTACGAAGGGGCCGCTTGCCGGACTTCGGAACCACTGAAGGTTCCGTTATGGAGTCCGGACAAGGGTCGGGCTTAGAGCCCTTGGGGATCTCGCTCCCCTCGCGCCTGGAGTCCGGTAGGTTGCCTTGTGGCGCCTCCTGCGCCACCTCCTCTTGACCAGGCCCCCTTGGGGCCCCACCTCGGCGTCGTCCGCAGCGTAAGGTGAGGAGGCGGCCGGAAGTGAAGTACTCTCCATTTCCGACGAACTCAGGCACCCGCTCGTCGAAGTGGCGAGCTCGCCCTTGGGCGGGCTGCTTGATTGTTCGGCATTAGAGAACACTATGCAATGATAAAAAAGCCGTGGGTATCCGGACACTTACGATCTCGCCAGGGGCTTGGCCCTTGTTGGCCACTCCTCCTCGTCGTTGTCGACGTTGGTGGAGAAGTCCGGAGGAAGGGTCCTTCCCTTCTTGGACCCTCCGCCCCCCCCCCCCTAGTTGGGGCGGCCTTCCTTTTTTTCCCTCCCCCCGATGGGGGAGAGGCTTCTTTTTCCTCCTCCTCTTCCTCAGAGGAGAATTCCGCCTCAGGGTTGTCGCGTGACGAGTCCAACAGCCCCTGGCGCCGGGAGCTCCTTCAAGTTCCCGTGGCCTCCTTCTTGGCCTTCTTCTCCGTCACCACATGAGGTGCCGGAGCCAGCAGCCCCGTCAATCGGGCGTCCGCTGGGTCTTCTGGCAAAGGGGCCGGACAGTTAATCTGTCCGAACTTCTTCAGCCAGTCCTATCAAAGGTTAGGGAGTTTTAGATCCTGCATAGAGTCAAACTATGAAAAAAGAGTCCCATAAAGGGTATAATAAACTTGCCTCGCTGGCTTGACGCAGCGAGCTGAATCCGCGATCTTTGTTAGCGGATGCGGGGGCTTCGGCGCCCTTGAACAGCACCTTCCAGGCATCTTCGTACGTAGTGTCGAAGAGCCGGTTCAAGTTCCGGTGCTGTGCCGGATCAAACTCCCACAAATTAATGGCCCGTTGCTGGCATGGGAGAATCCGGCGGATGAGCATAACCTGGACTACGTGGACAAGCTTGAGCTTCTTGTCCACCAGGTTTCGGACACAAGTTTGGAGTCCGGTCAGCTCTTCTGAATCACCCCACGTCAGGCCCGTCTCTTTCCATGATGTGAGCCGTGTGGGGGAGCCAGATCTGAATTCGGGGGCCGCCGCCCATTTGGAGTCGCGCGGCTCGGTGATGTAGAACCACCCCGATTGCCACCCCTTTATTGTCTCCACGAAGGAGCCCTCGAGCCAAAGGACATTGGGCATCCTGCCCACCATAGCGCCTCCGCACTCCGCCTATCCGCCGCCCACTATCTTCGGCTTGACGCTAAAGGTCTTCAACCATAAACCGAAGTGGGGTTGGATGCAGAGGAAGGCCTCGCACATGACGATAAACGTGGAGATATTGAGGATGAAATTCGGGGCCAGATCGTGGAAGTCCAGGCCGTAGTAGAACATGATCCCCCGGACAAATGGGTGAAGTGGAAAACCTAGTCCGCGGAGGAAGTGGGGGGAGAAACACCACCCTCTCATGGGGCCTGGGGGTTGGAATGAGCTGCCCCTCGTCGGGTAGACGACACGCGATGTCGCCAGACAAGTATCCGGCCTCCCGCAGCTTTGTGATGTGCCCCTCCGTGACGGAGGAGACCATCCACCTGCCTCCCGCTCCGGACATAGTTGGAGAAGGTTGAGGTGGGATGTGCGGACTTGGGCACTGGAGCTCGAGTGCGCGGAAATGGATGAGCAGAGGAGGAAGAAGGCATAGGTGAAAAAGGTGGATCCTTAACCCCTTATATGGACAGACGAAGCTATGCGTCCCCCACCAGACTGGTAAAACTCGCTTATCTCCCAAGCGCCGTAATCAAGGGCGCGGATGGGTTACCCACGTCCGTATTGATGAGAATCCCGGAATAAGGGGGCACGATCTATGCTTTGATAAGACGTGCCAGGGAAACCGCCTCGCTAAACGTGCTAAGGTGGAACAGTAAAAAACGATTTGTATAAAGGCCTGGCCGTGGCGTGATGTCACGCCGCGGAATACGTCAGCAGATCTGTGCAAAAGTTATTCTCTCTACGGTGGTATGTGGAACTTGTTTTGCAGAGTCGGACACTATCCTTGTGTTCAAAACCTACTATGAAGTATTCGGAGGAGGAACCCGCCTTGCAATGCCGAAGACAATATGCGCGCCGGACTCGTCGTCATTGAAGCCTGGTTCAGGGGCTACTGAGGGAGTCCTGGACTAGGGGGTGTCCGGATAGCCGAACTATCATCTTTGGCTGGACTCCAAGACTATGAAGATACAAGATTGAAGACTTCGTACTGTGTCCGGATGGGACTTTCCTTGGCGTGGAAGGCAAGCTTGGCGATACGGATATGTAGATCTCCTACCATTGTAACCGACTCTGTGTAACCCTAACCTATCCGGTGTCTATATAAACCAGAGGGTTTTACTTCGTAGGACAAACAACAATCATACCATAGGCTAGCTTCTAGGGTTTAGCCTCCTTGATCTCGTGGTAGATCTACTCTTGTACTACCCATATCATCAATATTAATCAAGCAGGAGTAGGGTATTACCTCCATCGAGAGGGCCCGAACCTGGGTAAAAACATTGTGTCCCTTGTCTCCTGTTACCATCCGCCTAGACGCACAGTTCGGGACCCCCTACCCGAGATCCGCTGGTTTTGACACCGACAGTGGGCCCATTCAAGACGGCGCGCGACGGCATGACTCACTTGCTTGTCGCCGTAGATAAATTTACCAAGTGGATCGAAGCAAAGCCGATTAAGAAGCTGAACGGGCCGACTGCCGTGACATTCATCGTAGACATTACAACTCGGTACGGCGTGCCACACAGCATCATCACCGACAACAACACGAATTTTGCCAAGGGAGCATTGGCACGTTTCTGCGCGATGCAGGGTATCCGACTGGACCTAGCGTCCGTTGCCCACCCGCAGTCAAACGGCCAAGTTGAGCGAGCCAACGGCCTCATCCTTTCCGGCATCAAGCCCCGGCTGGTCGTGCCGTTGGAGCGCTCGGCCGGCTGTTGGCTCGACGAGCTGCCGGTCGTCCTCTGGAGTCTACACACTACCCCAAACTAGTCAACCGGCTTCACCCCTTTCTTCCTCGTATATGGCGCCGAGGCTGTCATCCCAACCGACATCGAGTTCGACTCGCCTCGGGTGACCATGTACACGGAAGCAGAGGCCAAAGAAGCACGAGAAGACGGCGTCGACCTGCTGGAAGAAAGCCGGCTGTTAGCCCTCAGCCGGTCTGCCATTTACCAGCAGGGTTTGTGCCGCTACCATAGCCGGAAGGTCAAGCCAAGATCCTTTCATGAGGGAGACCTTGTGCTCCGGCTGATCTAGCAAACAGCCGGCCATCACAAGCTCTCGGCCCCTTGGGAAGGTCCCTTCGTCATCAGCAGAGCATTGGGAAATGACTCCTACTACCTAATCGACGCACAGAAGCCGAGGGCACGAAAGAGAGATGATTCCGGCAAGGAGTCGGAACGACCATGGAACGCCAACCTCCTCCGAAGATTTTACAGTTAAAATGCAGTATGTATCACCTACCTTTTGTACTAAGTATGAGACAATGCCCCCCCTCCGAGGAGCACTCGGGGACCGCCACCTTTTATCTATGAATGACGAGTATCATGCTTATGATTTTGTCATTACACTTATTTTTTCCCCTCGTCTGGCACCGGGTTCGACTAGTCGGCCCAGGTGAAAGTGCTAGTTATCGACTAGAGGGGGGGGGGGTGAATAGGCAATTTTTAGGAAAGTCTTCAAAACACGAATGTTTCGAAGACAAACAATAGAAATGACCTAATTGGTATGCAGCGGAAGACAAACTACAACAAGCAAACCATAGTCTAGTATGCAATGACGTGAACGTACAAGACTAATAGCAGCTTGGTAGTAGGATCAGGATGGAAGATAGTATGAAACCAATCAACAAAAGTAGTCAAGCAATGAAGTCAAACAGATAGGACATATAAGCAATGACTTCACGAAGACAACCTCAAGGTAAAGGAGGGAAGGGATAGAACCAGTCACTTGTTGAAGACATATGATTTGTTGGACCAGTTCCAGTTGCTGTGACAACTGTACATCTGGTTAGGGAGGCTGAGATTCAACTCAGAAGACCGCGTCTTCACCTTATTCCCCTTGATCTAGGGACACACAGTCCTCGCCCAATCACTCTGGTAAGTCTTCAAGGTAGACTTCCGAACCTTCACATACGACGTTCACCGGCAATCCACAATGACTCTTGGATGCTCAGAACGCGACGCCTAACCGGCTGGAGGATTCACAGTCCTCAAGTGTAATAAGTCTTCAGGTCACACAGACAGGAAAACTTCAGTGATGCCTAACACTCTTTGGCTCTGGGTGTTTGGGCTTTGTCCTTGCAAGGATTTCTCTCTCTCAAAGGCTTCGAGGTGGGTTGCTCTCAAACAACAAAAGCCGTGCACTAACTCTGAGCAGCCACCAATGTATGGTGTAGGGGGTGGGCTATTTATAGCCATAGGCAACCTGACCTGTTATGTCCGAAATGACCCTGGGTCACTAAGGAACTGACACGTTTTCCAACGGTCAGATTTCAAACACACACGGCAACTTTACTTGGGCTACTAGCGAAGCTGACTCATCCAGCTCTGGATAAGTTTTGCTCTCATTGTCTTCGCTCGAAGACATAGGATTTTGGTTGAGCATCACTTCAGTCATTCTGACTATGATCACTTGGACCCCACTTAACAGTACAGTGGTTCCTACGACTCAACAAAGAAGAAAAGGAAACAACGAAACCACACAGCCTTCGCGCTCCATAGTCTCCACTCAATGTCTTATCATGTCATAGTCTTCAATGTGAATATCTTCACATACCACCATTCTCGTCAATGTCTTCATACATTTTTAGGGGTCGTCTCCGGTAGGTAAACCGAATCAATGAGGGACACTACCTGCGTTATGCTGCAATTCTCACAAACGCATTAGCCCTCAACCACATTTGTCGTCAATACTCCAAAACCAACTAGGGGTGGCACTAGATGCACTTACAATCTCCCCCTTTTTGGTGATTGATGACAAACTGGTTGAAGTTTTCAACGGGGATAAAATATGTGAAATTGTAAAGGATAGGGAATTGTCTTCATAAGTGGCAAAGGCTCCCCCTGAAGATGTGCATATAAGTAGTTTGCTTTTGGAATGCAAATGCACATGTCAGGTTGTACTTGTGGAGATCCTCTTCAACTTATGAAGATAATTCATCATGCATGAAATGATATAGCTAAGAGAATGACATGCATAATGAAAAATGGATGTCTGCAGAATGATCTAAGTGCGGAAGTTAACGTCGCACATGCGGAATTTATCATCGCACCAGAGTAAAGCAAATAAGTAGCAGACGACCATCGAGTTTAAGTGTTACAACTCAAAGAACCAAATGTATCAAAAGCGAGAGTTGTAAACAATAGGCAAAATATAGTGCAACCGCCCTTATGAACCCGCTTGAAGACTATCAAACTCATATGCTTCTCCCCCTTTTGTCAGTAAGGACCAAAAAGGTTTGAAGACATAGAGCATCTACTCGTCCTCTTCTGAAGAAGATGATTTAGCAGGGTTGTCGTTGTTGGTTGGCGGTGCAGACGAGCTTGGCACAGTGTCGATGCGTGCAGAGGTAGGGGGCGGTGAAGTAGCATCGACTTCATCATCGATCACTCTGGCATTGACAGTTGCCGCGGAGGAAGAATAGTCAGAGTCTTCAAGTGATGGAGTTCGTCGTAGGACTGCATTCCATGGAGGAGTGGAGTCAAACTTGAAGCGTTCAGTGAAGCCATCGTCTTGAAGATCTACTTCAGCACTGAGCAGGGTCAAACTCTTCCATGATCGCCGACAAGTCTCATGAGTGACAAAAGCATTCTTGGTGGCAAGGTTGCGAATGCGATTGACGTCCACCAAGAGGCTTTGCATTTGACGCTTGAGCCAGGAGTGATGCCTATCTTGTTTTTGATGCAGCGCCACAAGAAGTTCTCGATCATTGAGGACTCGAGAGCGCTTCCGAGGCCTTTGGCCAATTGTGCTCTCAGTGGCTTCAGTCCGTGCACGATGAGGCAGACTTGTGTCCCAACCAGGGGATAGACACGAGATACCGCTTGGACGCCTTCCATGGGTTGAGAGAAGCTGTGGTGATCTGCATTCTGAAGACTTAGTGGCGTTTTGGCAGGCTCAGGGTATATGGCTTCAACAGACATATCAACCTCTGGTAGAAAGATCAGATGATTGCGAGCAGAGGGTTGATAGTTGATAGCAGAGTGCATCTTGATGAGGCGCATGACCCATGGAGCATAGAACTTCAGACCAAACAGATCAGGTCCAGACGCAACCAGTTGTCGAATGAAGAATTCTTGCGTGTTGAAGCTGATGCCATTGAGGATGTAGAAGACCAGTGTCTTCATTGCTCCTTCAAGCTTTGCGGACGATGAATGCCTTTTGATTGGCCATAGAGTTCGCCTGATGATGTGATATATGGTGCGAGGCAGATACTCAAGGTCATCAACAAAGAAGTGTTGAGGGTATTCAGCGTCATGTGGCAGTGGCTTCATCATGCTCAACATCTGACTCATGTCGGTTCTGTCTTATGAAATATGCTCTCCAAGGCATCGCGGTGGAGTTGACATCTTGCACGCTGAGAAAGGCTTCTTTGAGCTCGTGCAGCATGACCTTGAAGTTTTTGACATCTTGCACGCTGAGTGCAGCCATATGCTTCTTGAACTGAGCCTTCTCATAGTCAATCTTGTGCTTCAGTTCAACAATCCCCTGAGCTAGAGCTAGCTCAGAAGCAATGGCGCCGTTGAAAGAGACGCTGAGGCCAATAGGAAGTTGCAGATCTTCAAAACTGATGTTTGGGGTATCAAACCATTCATCAATGAAGTGATGGATGATCACATCAAAGAGAGGCAAATTGTTGAAGATTTCTGCTTCTTCTTTGCTCTTGATAAGTTGCTCAAGGGCATCATCTGCAAGATCGTCATCACTAGACAGATCAATGTGCTCTTCACGCAGAATGGCAGCAGGGGTCAGTGTCAGTTCAGTGTTCTTGACAATTTTCTTTCTCTTCCCCGTCTTCTTGGAGATGCGGGATTGATCCTCAGACTGTGCACTGGCTTCAGGAGGTGCAGTGGCCAGTGGCTTCACACGCGAAGCTTTTGGAGGAGCAGCTGACTTTGGAGCCTTGACTTTCTTAAGCTTCTACGGCTTTGGAGCAGGAGCAGGAGCTGGAGCTGGGGCTTCATCAGAATTAGCCTCGTCATCAGAGTGATCCACTTTGGCACCTTGTACCAGGATGTAGGTGATGAGGCCATCAAGGTTTGAAAAGGGACCGATGACATTGGGTTCAGCATCGCGTGAGCCGTCAGCACGGGGAGCAGAGGGACCAGGATTGAAGTCTAATCCCAATGACTTCTTGTTTTCCTTTGCAGAAGCCTTTGCATGCTGGAAGTTGCGCTTGAAGAGATTGTCATCACGACACCAGAGCAAAGACGTCGGGTCGGCATTCTCAGGCTGAGGTCCACGGACCATGCAAGGATAGAAACCTTGTGCAATAGCTTCAGCCATGTTCTTGGGAGGAAGGCCTCGAAACAGAATATCACCCCAAGGGCTTCTGATGGCATTCTTCTCAGCATATTCCTGTGTGACGAAATTGTACTTGAACCACTGTTCAACCCAATAGCGTCGAATCCATTGGATTCGCGTCTTGCGCTGATTATAAGTCTCTCCGAGATCTGTCTTGTACAGCTCTACGAGGTCATCAGGCAGATCTTTTGAGGTTCCCTTACGACGCTGTATGCCACCCTTCCTGACTGATTTATCTGTAGCCATGAGCTTCAAACTGAGTGGCTTCACGTTCAAAGGCTTCAAGGGCTTGCGTTTGCTGGACAGACAGGAACTGGCTTCGGGAGAGTTAGTTTGATGCTGTAAGAATTCTGCAAACGAATGCAGACTATGAGAACCAAGGGATTCTCCCACAGACATGTACCTGTGACATCATTAGAGATGCGAGGGAAGGGGAAGAGGCCATAGGCATTCTCTGAAGATTTTGAAGATGAATCGGTTTGAAGACATTGACCTCATGATGCGAAGACATTCACTTATACGCTAAGAGTTGGTTCCAGATTTGTACGAATCCGTGAATAAATACAAGTGAGGAATCTAACTAGTTGTGAAGCTTAAGTGAATATACTAGGCAGTACGAGATGCAGACAGAATAGATCTAACATAGTATGGGCAGAAACCAATTTTGGCAAGTAGGATGAATCTTGAAGATCAAAAAGATGGTAAAAATAGAGTTATATTTACCGCTTCGAAGAACTGCTAGACGAGAGGAAAGGAGGCCGATCAGTTCAGTCCATCGTGTCCTAACTTGGCGACGGAGGACACCTACGGCGGCGACGGAGAAGAAGATGTTCGCGGCCGGCGTGAGGATGGCGTCAGAGAGGTTGCGGCAGCTAAGCGCTTCGTCGCCGGCATCGTCGAGAGCTAGCGGTGGCGCTAGGGTTTTGACGAGGTGGAGAGGTTGAAGAAGATTTTCTTTACCGCAGGAGACAGGTATTTATAACGAGGTGTGCGGCGCAGCGCAATTACGCAGGTGCCCTTGGCGGTTCACATCTGAGGGGCACGTGGCACGCATGCAACATACTCTGAGATGTCCCACGTTCCCACGCTCGCCAGGTTTGTCGGATGGTCGTTCCGGCTTCTCCGGAATTCAACAGTTAGGATGAATCATTTAAAACAGACTTTAAAGTTTTTCTCTGTGTCTTCTGCTGACAAGGACGCAGAGAAGACATTCGACAGTTTCAATAGAATGCATATGAT
>LR880970.1:611991032-612016356 GCA_904067115.1 Aegilops sharonensis
ATATATATATCAGACAGCAACCAAATCAACATAGTGAAGAAAATCATGAAGATAGGTTGAGGTTGAAGACAAATCAAATGCGAAGCTATTGCAGAAATAACGCCATGAGTGAAACACTTCAAACAAAGAAATTTGGTGGTGGCGTTACCCACCGTATAGGAAGTATTAGACCCAGACCCGGCGCACAATTATCGTGGCGCTCCGAAGTCAAATTCCACGTTAATGTATTCACACTCAGAATGTAAGTCTTCATTGATTGAAGATATACGTTACTTCGTGTGTTGCACATCTAAGTCATCAACATGCATAAGTGTTAGGATGTGTGCTTGATCACAGGACATTTGAGGATTCCAAGATATTTAGCTCACACCATAACTTGTAAAACCTTTTCTCATCCAAGGGCTTTGTGAAGATATCTGCCAGTTGCTCTTCAGTGTTGACGTGAATGATGTCAATATCTTTCTTCATGACATGATCCCTGAGAAAATGATGACAAATTTCAATGTGCTTTGTCTTCGAGTGCTGGACTGGATTGTTGGCAATCTTGATGGCGCTTTCGTTGTCGCAGAAGAGAGGTACTTGTTTCAGATTGATGCCATAGTCCTTGAGAGTTTGCTTCATCCATAGAAGTTGCGCACAGCAAGATCCAGCAGCAATGTATTCAGATTCTGCAGTTGAGAGTGACACACAGTTCTACTTCTTTGAAGTAGAACAGACGAGTGATCGTCCCAGAAAGTGACATGTGCCTGATGTAGACTTGCGATCCGCCTTGTCACCAGCATAATCAGCATCCGAAAATCCAACCAAATCAAATTTTGAGCCCTTTGGGTACCATAATCCGAGTGTTGGGGTGTGAGCCAAATATCGAAGAATTCACTTCACAGCTAAGTGATGCGATTCCTTTGGTGCCGCTTGGAATCGAGCACACATGCAAACACTAAGCATAATATCTGGCCTAGATGCACATAGGTAAAGTAAGGAACCAATCATGGAGCGGTATACCTTTTGATCGAACTCTTTACCATTGTCGTCGAGGCCCAAGTGATGTTTGGCTAGCATTGGCGTCGTGTATCCTTTGGACTCTTGCATTCCAAACTTCTTCAGACAATCTTGGAGGTATTTTTCTTGAGATATAAAGATGCCATTTCTTTGCTGACGAATTTGAAGACCAAGGAAGAACTTGAGCTCTCCCATCATGGACATCTGATATTGTTCTTGCATCATGTATCCAAATTCGTCACTATACTTCTGGTTGGTGCAGCCGAAGATAATGTCATCCACATATATTTGGCATACAAACAGTTCACCATCATATGTCTTCGTGAAGAGCGTGGGATCAAGGGATCCAAGTTTGAAGCCTTTGCTCTTCAGGAAGTCTTTGATCGTATCATACCAGGTGCGAGGAGCTTGTTTGAGGCCATACAGTGCTTTATTTAGCTTGTACACCATATCAGGATGTTTTGGATCTTCAAAGCCAGGTGGTTGAGCGACATATACTTCTTCTTCAATCTTGCCGTTGAGAAATGCACTCTTCACATCCATTTGATAGAGCAAGATGTTGTGGTGGTTAGCATAGGCTAGTAGTATGCGAATAGCTTCTAGCCTAGCTACAGGAGCAAATGTTTCATCAAAGTCAATTCCTTCAACTTGAGTATATCCTTGAGCCACAAGCCGTGCTTTGTTTCTGACGACTTGACCATGCTCATCTTGCTTGTTTCGATATATCCATTTGGTGCCAATAATGTTATGCTTGCGAGGGTCAGGACGCTTGACAAGTTCCCAAACATTATTCAGCTTGAACTGTTGAAGTTCTTCTTTCATAGCTTGAATCCATTCTGGTTCCATAAAAGCTTCAGCAACTTTCTTGGGTTCTGATATTGACACAAATGAAAAGTGCCCACAGAAATTTGCTAGCTGTGTTGCTCTTGAGCGAGTAAGCGGACCAGGTGCATTGATGCTATCAATTATCTTCTCAATCTGTACTTCATTTGCAACTCGAGGATGAACTGGACGAAGAATTTGGTCATGCTGATCATTGTCATCATTGGGAGGATTGTCTTCAGGCTGAGCATTGTCTTCAGGTTGGTTAGGTGCAGAAATGATAAGTTCCTCTTCAGGCTGTGCTTCATTTGGCATGATTTCACCAGTTCCCATCAGTTTGATAGATTCGCTGGGTGGAGCTTCGTCTAGTGTGCTGGGCAGGAACTCTCTTTGTGGACCATTTTCATCAAATCGCACGTCTACAGTTTCGACGATTTTGTAGAGATAGAGATTGAAGACTCTATAAGAGTGTGAGTCCTTTCCATAACCGAGCATGAAGCCTTCGTGAGCTTTGGGTTCAAATTTTGACTTGTGATGGGGATCCTTGATCCAGCACTTAGCCCCAAATACTCTGAAGTAGCTGACATTTGGCTTCTTGCCAGTAAGGAGCTCATAGGATGTTTTGTTCAGAAGCTTATGGATATAAACACGGTTGATGATGTGACACGCTGTGTCAATGGCTTCAGGCCAGAACTTTCTTGGTGTCTTGTACTCGTCGAGCATCGTTCGAGCCATCTCAATGAGCGTTTTGTTCTTAAGCTCCACGATGCCATTTTGCTGAGGTGTGTATGGAGCAGAGAACTCATGAGTGATTCCCATAGTATCCAGATAAAGATCAAGTACGGTTTTCTTGAATTCAGTGCCGTTATCACTTCTGATATGCTTGATCTTGACGCCATAATTGTTCATTGCTCGATTGGCGAAGCGTCTGAAGACATCTTGCACTTCAGTCTTGTAGAGAATTATGTGCACCCATGTGTATCTTGAGTAGTCATCAACAATGACGAAGCCATAGAGACAAGCAATTGTTGTGAGGGTAGAGTAATGAGTAGGGCCAAACAAATCCATGTGTAACAACTCGAAGGGTTGAGATGTCGTCATGATTGTATTCGAGGGGTGCTTTGCCCTAGTCATCTTTCTAGCTTCGCAGGCACCACACAAATGATCCTTCTAGAACTTGACACCTTCGATGCCTATGACATGCTTCTTCTTTGCGAGTGTGTGTAAGTTCCTCATGCCAGCATGCCCCAGCCTCCGGTGCCAGAGCCAGCATTCTGAAGCTTTTGCGAGAAGACATACGGCAAGCTGTGGACCTGCTGAGAAATCTACCATGTATAGATCATCTTTCCTATACCCTTCAAAGACTAGAGACTTGTCAGATTCCATTAGTACAAGGCAATGATATTTTCCGAATATCACAATCATGTTTAAGTCACAAAGCATTGAGATAGACATCAAGTTGAAACCAAGGGATTCAACAAGCATCACTTTATCCATGTGTTGATCCTTTGAGATTGCAACTCTACCTAGACCCAATACCTTGCTTTTACCGGTGTCAGCAAATGTGATGTGACTCTTGTCTGATGGACGTAAGGTTGAGTCCATGAGAAGATTTCGATCACCAGTCATATGATTAGTGCATCCACTGTCCATAATCCATTCTGAAGCATGAGGTGTCATACCCTGCAGTACAGTTAGGGGGATAGGCTTCACCAAGAGCATTGTGAAGCATCAACATTTGACGGGCAAGTGGATTATTGAAGCTTAAATCAAGATTATGACTGATAGGATGAATGGCAAACGATTCAGGAACAAAATACACAGTGAGACCATTTGGGCATTTGATCTTGTGCCCTACAAGATGTTTTAGGTCCCAAGCAATAGCATCAGACGCCTTTGATTTTTGGCTGGAGACCCTTTCTTGCAAAAGAGAGTTAATTCTTCTTAACCACCCACATCTTCAGGGGTGCCTTAGAAGAAATGAGTCTAAGTGCAGCATCTGAGAATTTCGGCTTTGGAGCCCTAGCAAATAGCCTTACAGGGGATGAATAATACTCGTATGGATAAGCAGAAAATTTTTAGTTCTATGAACATAGCGGTTTGAATACACACGCTCATATTCATGAATTTGAGTACGGTTTCCCTGCAAAACATTGGCGTTAGGGTGACTCAGGTGAGTCCTCGGTCTGTATGAAGCCTTTGGACCATGTGACGCCTTAGGTCTGGGGTTTGTTTTCTTCCCAGGTGGTGTCATGATGACATTCACTGGAAGATTCTCAAGACAGCTTTTGGGAACCCAGATCTTCTTCATAGGCGGTCCATTCCTGCAGTTAGTACCAATATACCTGGCAAACACTTCACCATTCTGATTCTTGAACAACTTATAGTTTGCATCAAAGGATTCATCAATGATAATAGGGTTAGCACATGTAAAGCCAGATAAGGTGGATGGATCCACTGAAGGTCCCTTTGCAGCAACCCATGTGGTTTTGGGATACTGCTCAGGCTTCCAGTAGGAACCATCAACATTCATTTTCCTCTCGAACCCAACACCTTCTTTCCTAGGGTTTCAGTTCAGAATCTGCTTTTTGAGGACATCGCAAAGTGTCTGATGCCCTTTCAGACTTCTATACATCCCTGTTTCAAGCAATGTCTTCAACCTAGCATTTTCATCAGCAATAGCAGTGGTATCCTCCGCAGAGGGGTTAGTTACCACAGTATTAGTTGAAGACAATGCAACAGTAGCAGCAGTTGAACATTCAGCAACAGAGGTAGCGATATCATGCTCAAGACATTTTAGACATGGTGGTTCAAATCCATCCTGAGCGGAACTGATCTGTTGAGCGCGAAGTGATTCATTCTCTTTTTGAAGATCTTCATGAGCCGCTCTCAGTTTCTCAAGCTCTTGCTTCCTTTGAAGATAATCATAGGAGAGCCTTTCATGAGTAGTTGAGAGCGTTTCATGACGACTTTCAAGTTCTTGGTACTTAGCATGAAGATTTTTAATGTCTTCAACTAAGGACTGTGAATGTGTCATTTCCGCGTCCAACAGGTCATCGCTTTTGTCTAACAGTTTCTGAGTATGTTCCATAGCTCTTTGTTGTTCGGTTGCAATTTTAGCAAGTGTTTTGTAGCTGGGTTTGGATTCACAATCAGAGTCATCTTCACTTGATGTTTGAAAGTAAGCAGCACGTGATTTTACCTTGGCACCGCGTGCCATGAAGCAGTAGGTGGGAGTAGGGTCGTCCTTGTCATCAGCTTCAGCGTTGGTGTGGAAGTCGGTGTCTTCAGTGTTGAAGATGGACTTGGCAACATAGGCTGAGGCCAAAGCCAGACTTGCAACGCCAGGGTCGGACTCCTCTTCAGACTCCACCTCCAGCTCCTCAGAAGCAGACTCCTCCTCTGAATCCATTTCCTTGCCAACAAAAGCACGAGCCTTGCCAGATGAGCTCTTCTTATGCGATGAAGACTTTGATGAAGACTTGGAAGAAGACTTTGAAGATTTCTTCTTTTTCTTGTCATCAGAATCATATTCCTTGCTCTTCTTCTTGTTCTTCTTCTCATTGTCCCACTGTGGACACTCAGAGATATAGTGTCCAGTTTTCTTGCACTTGTGAAAGGTTCTCTTCTTGTAGTCATGAGTGGAAGCTTCATCATTTCTTGAGCTGGATCGTGAAGACTTTGTGAAGCCTTTCTTCCTAGTGAACTTCTGGAACTTCTTCACAAGCATAGCAAGGTCCTTTCCGATGTCTTGAGGATCATCAGAACCGCAGTCAGATTCTTCTTCAGATGAGGAAACAACTTTTGCCTTCAAAGCGCGAGTTCGGCCATAGTTGGGACCATAGATATCTCTTTTCTCAGAAAGCTGGAACTCATGTGTGTTGAGCCTCTCAAGTATATCAGACGGATCGGGTGTCTTGAAGTCAGGACGTTCTTGTATCATGAGGGCAAGGGTGTCAAAAGAGTTGTCAAGTGATCTAAGTAGTGTCTTGACGATTTCATGCTTGGTGATCTCAGTGGCGCCGAGAGCATGAAGCTCATTTGTGATGTCAGTGAGGCAATCAAACGTGAGCTGGACATTTTCATTGTCGTTTCTCTTGAAGCGGCTGAAGAGGTTGCGAAGAACACTGATCCTTTGATCTCTCTGGGTTGAGACGCCTTCGTTGACCTTGGATAGCCAGTCCCAGACTAGCTTCCACGTTTCCAGAGCACTCACACGGCCATACTATCCTTTGGTCAGATGACCACAGATGATGTTCTTTGCAGTGGAGTCCAGTTGAATGAACTTCTTGACATCAGCAGGGGTGACACCTTCACCAGATTTAGGAACGCCGTTCTTGACGACATACTAGAGGTCGACATCAATGGCTTCAAGATGCATGCGCATCTTATTCTTCCAGTAGGGATAGTCAGTTCCATCGAACACGGGGCAAGCAGTGGAGACTTTGATTATCCCTGCAGTCGACATAGCTAAAACTCCAGGTGGTTAAACCGAATCACACAGAACAAGGGAGTACCTTGCTCTGATACCAATTGAAAGTGCTAGTTATCGACTAGAGGGGGGGGGGGTGAATAGGCGATTTTTAGGAAAGTCTTCAAAACACGAATGTTTCGAAGACAAACAATAGAAATGACCTAATTGGTATGCAGCGGAAGACAAACTACAACAAGCAAACCATAGTCTAGTATGCAATGACGTGAACGTACAAGACTAATAGCAGCTTGGTAGTAGGATCAGGATGGAAGATAGTATGAAACCAATCAACAAAAGTAGTCAAGCAATGGAGTCAAACAGATAGGACATATAAGCAATGACTTCACGAAGACAAACTCAAGGTAAAGGAGGGAAGGGATAGAACCAGTCACTTGTTGAAGACACATGATTTGTTGGACCAGTTCCAGTTGCTGTGACAACTGTACATCTGGTTAGGGAGGCTGAGATTCAACTCAGAAGACCGTGCCTTCACCTTATTCCCCTTGAGCTAAGGACACACAGTCCTCGCCCAATCACTCTGGTAAGTCTTCAAGGTAGACTTCTGAACCTTCACAGACGACGTTCACCGGCAATCCACAATGACTCTTGGATGCTCAGAACGCGACGCCTAACCGGCTGGAGGATTCACAGTCCTCAAGTGTAATAAGTCTTCAGGTCACACAGACAGGAAAACTTCAGTGATGCCTAACACTCTTTGGCTCTGGGTGTTTGGGCTTTGTCCTCGCAAGGATTTCTCTCTCTCAAAGGCTTCGAGGTGGGTTGCTCTCAAACAACAAAAGCCGTGCACTAACTCTGAGCAGCCACCAATTTATGGTGTAGGGGGTGGGCTATTTATAGCCACTAGGCAACCCGACCTGTTATGTCCGAAATGACCTTGAGTCACTAAGGAACTGACACGTGTTCCAACGGTCAGATTTCAAACACACACGACAACTTTACTTGGGCTACTAGCAAAGCTGACTCATCCAACTCTGGATAAGTTTTGCTCTCATTGTCTTCGCTCGAAGACATAGGATTTTGGTTGAGCATCACTTCAGTCATTCTGACTATGATCACTTGGACCCCACTTAACAATACGGTGGTTCCTACGACTCAACAAAGAAGAAAAGGAAACAATGAAACCACACAGTCTTCGCGCTCCATAGTCTTCACTCAATGTCTTCTCATGTCATAGTCTTCAATGTGAATATCTTCACATACCACCATTGTCGTCAATGTCTTCATACATTTTTAGGGGTCGTCTCCGGTAGGTAAACCGAATCAATGAGGGACACTACCTGTGTTATCCTGCAATTCTCACAAACGCATTAGTCCCTCAACCACATTTGTCGTCAATACTCCAAAACCAACTAGGGGTGGCACTAGATGCACTTACACCGGGGACTGGCCGCCTTGAGTTATATTCAAAGTTCCACCTGCAGTCAGACAAGTAGTGTGTCGGCACCCAAGCCCTCTCTTGCCAAAAGCCGCAGCTCGAAGAACCGAATGTCCGGCTGGCAAGAGTCAAAGGCAGGAAAGGATGTCCACACGAAAAACGGCTAAGGACTAACAAACTTATATAACAAAAGCTGGCTTCCTCCCATTGCCGATCGGCTACCAGAGTAGCCGGTTGGCCGGCTTCCCATTCCGCCTTGCCACAATCCAAGAAAGCTCAAGTACTTGCCTTCCCAAAATTAGCCAAGTTACTCCCCAGCCACAGATTGCAGAACAGCTGTTCGGTTGGGAAGGCGACAATCAAGGGAACGCGGCAAAGGAAACAGCCGAAGGATAAAAAGCAAATTCGAATGGAAACCGAACACATGCATAATTATATTTACACAAAAGCCTTCGAAAGGCCGGCATTCAACATAGTCTGAATACACCCCCAGTGGGTGGAACTGCGCAAAGTTAATAAAATTTGTTCAAAGAGAAACAGCAGAAAAGCGAGAGCGGCAAATCAAGCCAACGGAGCAACAGGCGAATCGGGCAGGTCGGCAGAGGCGGCAGTGCCGGCTGGAGGAGTGGCCGGCTGGCGAGTCTCGGCCTGATCATCACCCCTGGCAGGCGGCGCACTCGAGCGCGCCTCGTTGCTAGAGGCACGATCAGGATGAAGCTGGCTGGTCGCTTCACTGTCGGGCGCGACGTCTTCGCTGCCCTCCTCCTCTTCGTCTTCGGCTTCATCGCTGGAAGCAATCTCCTCCGCCGTGTCCTCGCCTTCCGCCGGGGTCAGCCCGAACCATTCCTCCGGCTGGGCGACTCCGTTGTCGTTCACTTCAGGAGAAAAAACGTTGGTGTCGGTGTACTCGGCGATAGCCGAGGCGCGCTGGATGATAGCCGGCCGCACCGCCACCAGCTCCTCGTCAGCCTCCTGCCTCCAAGTGCTCAGCTGGCGCAGGCTTAGCCCAGGATACCAGGCCCGGACGAACTCCAGTGCCCGCCTGGTGCCGGACCGAGCAGCAGAAGCCTTCCAGGCCTCAAAGCGGCCAACCGCAACCTCCAGCCAGTCGGCAGTCTGACTGGGGGTGCGGGGGATCACCTCGCCAAGCCAGAGAGCGGCCAACACTTGCGCCCCGGCACGCTGAAGCCGGCGGAGCATGCTGTGAGCCGGCTGCAGCCGGGCCTGGATCGCCAAAAGTTGCTCCTCAAGCGTCCGGCTGGCGTCTGGCGCGATCTCAACCCCTTCTTGCCGGCGCGTCTCACGGTGGGCCTCGATGGCTTGGCTGGCGGCGGCGGAGTAGCCGGGGAAGTAATCTGCGTGAAGAACTAGGAAACAACACAAAAATCAGAAGATGAACAAGAGGGCAAGGAGCGAGCAAAGGGGTGAAAAGGGGAAGGCGGCCTACCATCGATCAGATCCTCCACCCATCCATAGCCCTCACTCGGCGCCTGCCTTGTTTCAGCCCAGCCCGCCGCCTCGGTCTCAAACTCGGCCTTAAGGCCGGCCTCGTTGTCCTGCGCCTTCTTCAGGGCCGCCTTGTTGCTCTCCTCCTGGTCGGCCAGCCTCTTGGCCAGGCGGTCGCGTTCCTGGGCCAAGGCGACGATCTCGGCCTCCTTGGCGCGAAGGGCGGTCTGGGCCTCGCCTAGCTGCTCCCTCAAGTCAGCGTTAGCCCCTCCAAGCATGGAGAAAAAGGAAAAAGAAGTAAGAGAAAAGTCGTCAGGGAAGATCCGACCCAGCTGCTCAGCAGCCGGCCCGAATCTCGGGGACTACACCCAGTGGGTGCGCTGACGCGCCCCCACTTGAGATAGAAGAAACCAAGCACTCACTCCGGCTATTCGTCAAGTCGGCAGCCTTCTGGCTCAGCTCCTGAGCCTGGGAGTTGAAGGCAGCCGCGCAAAGATTGTGATACTCCTGGAAATAGACGAAACACAAATAAGAACGAGATTGCCGTCAAGGCCTGCTAAGAAGTTTCAAGCCTCCTGCTCAGCAGCCGACTCGAAACTCGGGGACTACACCCAGTGGGTGCGCTGACGCGCCCCCACGGAAGAAATCAAAAAAGAAATCGATCAAGGCCAGAAGACTCACCCGGACGACCGCGCGCGTAGCAAGGAACTCCTGGGTGTACCGTTGCAGCAAGCCGGCCTGAGCCTGAAGCCGGCGTTGGACCTCTTGTGCCGCCACGTTCAGCTCGTCCGTCCCGCTGCTGGGCGTCCACTCGGACGTGCTGGCGCTGGCCGCCTCCAGGTCCTGTGCCGTCGAGCTGGCGCCCGCAGTGTTTTGCGGCTCCGGCATCGAGGACGCCTCTCCCACGCGCCGGCGAGGCGCTGACTGCACCACAAGATCCGCCCCCGCCACCGACTCGCCCCCGGCCGGCTGCCCAGGCGCCGCAGCAGGTCGGCCGCCTTGGCCCGCTCCAGCCGGCGCCGGCTGTGGCGCCTCCCCCAGGATCGTCACGTCGTCCTCCCTCCTCTCCATCACCGGCTGGTCGTGGTCGGCTTCCTCCGACGGAGGCACGGGGATATCGGGAGCCACGGCGCGAAGGGACATGATGAGCTGCGGAGGCTGATTGCGCAAAGCCTCTACCTCCCTCTCCACGGCCGCGGTTTCCGCCTGGGCCTTGGCCGCCGCGTCGGCTTGAGCCTCGACCGACTTCTCCGCCGCCTCCTGGATGGCCCTCCGCTCCACCGCCTCCCGCTCCTCCCGAGCCTCCCGCGCGTTCCGCTCCGTTGCCTCCATGAGGTCGGCTCCGGGGTCCACTCGGCGGGAACTCGAAGACCCTCCCGTTGGTCCGACTATGGAGGCGGCGTCAACCCGTTCAAGGGAAAGCGGCGTCCTGTTCAACAAATCAAGAAGACGGCTTAGATGAGCCTCAACCAAAGAAGATAACAAAAGTACAAGACACCCAACACTTACGCCGAGACCGCTTGTGGCTGCTTCACCACCTTGCGGAAGCGGGCCGCCTTCGCGGCCGCCTCGTCCCGCTTGGTCGCCGCCGCGGAGCTCTTGGGTTTCATCAACCGTCTGCCGAAGAGACCGGGCCCGGCCCGACATTTTTGTGCGCAACCACAAGCAGTTGGCGCGGCGGAAGGACCCGTGCCTTGACGATCGGCCGCCGGCTGGCGGCGTGGGATGGCCTCGGCTTCGTCGTCGTCCAGCCAGTCCATGAAGCCGGCCGTAAGGTCGGGGCCGCCTGCCTCTCCGCCGGTTGCGACTACGGCGTCGTCCATGGCGGCCGCCCCCAGATCCGGGTCATCGGGGTCGTCCACGGTGCGGTCGGCTGTAAACTGGCGCTCTGGCCCTGCGGCCCCGGGCACCGGTCGAACAAGGGGGCTCTGCTCAAAGACAAAGCCGACTGGTCAAGAGTCGACCATCGCGAGCCCGGCAACAAAAGAAGAAGAAAGTAAGGAAAACTCACCACAGGAGGGGGGTCGGCCCGAGAATATGGCGTCTTGCCATACTGCCACTCTTCCATGAGTTTGAAGTTGGAGATGTAATTCACCATATAAGATACCTCGTCATGAGGCATCTCTCTGGTGCTCAGCCGTCACGGGTCGAAGCGGCCACTCATTTGGCAGATCATGTGCGGCCGACTTTGGAGCGGAAGCACCCGGCGCTCCACGAAGGCGCACACCAAGTCGGCCCCCGCCAAGCCCTCCGATTGGACCATCACCCGGAGCTGGGTGACGGCGGCGTTCCCGGCCAAGGAGAGCGACCGGGCTCGGAAGGACCAAGACGGCTGCCTCCCAGGCGGTGGGCTGACTACGTAAGCCGGCAGATTCAAGTAGTCGCCTTGCGAGGCGGCTGTCGGTGTCAAAACCGGCGGATCTCGGGTAGGGGGTCCCAAACTGTGCGTCTAGGCGGATGGTAACAGGAGACAAGGGACACGATGTTTTTACCCAGGTTCGGGCCCTCTCGATGGAGGTAATACCCTACTCCTGCTTGATTAATATTGATGATATGGGTAGTACAAGAGTAGATCTACCACGAGATCAAGGAGGCTAAACCCTAGAAGCTAGCCTATGGTATCATTGTTGTTCGTCCTACGGACTAAAACCCTCCGGTTTATATAGACACCGCATAGGTTAGGGTTACACAGAGTCGGTTACAATGGTAGGACATCTACACATCCGTATCGCCAAGCTTGCCTTCCACGCCAAGGAAAGTCCCATCCGGACACGGGACGAAGTCTTCAATCTTGTATCTTCATAGTCTTGGAGTCCGGCCGTGATGATAGTCCGCCTATCCGGACACCCCCTAGTCCGGGACTCCCTCAGTAGCCCCCGAACCAGGCTTCAATGACGATGAGTCGGGCGCGTTGATTGTATTCGGCATTGCGAGGCGGGTTCTTCTCCAAATTCCATATACTTGTCGAATAGTGTCCGGCTTCTGATAAATGCTGCGCTCCTCGGCTTCTGCGCCCAATAATGGCTATCTTCCACGTGTTTGAATGAATGCGAAAAGCCAGGGTATTTTTACAATATTCCCCCTAGCCGCGCAAAGGAGTCGCTTATAAAAGGGGCAAGGATCTAGATCTGAGTCACACCATCCCCCCTTTGCGAGCTTTCATCAGAGCGCCTCTGACCAAAGCCCATTCCATCATGGACAGTCGACGCGGCTCCTCCTCTCGCGCTCCCAGCCCCCAGCCAGGAAATTGGGAGAGATGCTCAGTCCCGCATAGCGAGCTAGTTATACTCCAAGCCAAGGGATTTCTCCCTCCGGCCTTCATGGTTCCGGTACGAGCCGGACTTGCCACCTACAAGGGCGGAAAGCAAGCGGAGAGCGTCCCCGATCCCTCTAAAGGAGAGCGGGTGTGCTTCATCTCTTATCTAGTAAGAGGACTCGGATTTCCAATCCATCCGTTTCTCTGGGGGCTCTTGGAGTTCTACGGCCTCCAACTGCACCATCTTACTCCTGCCTCCATCTTGCACATCGCGGGCTTCGTGGCCCTTTGCAAACTGTTCCTGGGCGTCGAGGCTCATTTCGGGCTGTGGAAGAGAATATTATGCCCAGTTCCCCGTTCTCATGAGGGGTCAATATATCAAGTGGGCGGAGCCGAGCTATGGCGCATCGCCGGGACTGGATACCTGTCCGGAACCCCAAAGAAGGTGTCCAAAGACTGGCCTTCGGAATGGTTTTACATGGAGGACGTCCCGCTGCCAGATCCTGTTCGGATCGGCCTTCCGGAGTTCAGCAATGCTCCACTGAAGAAGCGCCTAAGCTGGCGCCCTCGGAGCCCCCGGAGAGAAGATGACCGGGATATCCGTTATTTGATGAGCCGAATAAGGTTACTGGCTCATGCCGGACTGAACATGACAGGAGTCATGGCAATCTGCATTATGAGGGGAGTGTAGCCGCTCCAATACAAGGGCCACCCCATGTGGTACTTCAACGGGGAGGATCGGTCACCGAGCTGGTGAAGATCTTGTCTGCCATGTACAAAGGAGAGGAGGAGGATTTCCTTCGTGTCAACCCACTGAAGGAGTTTTCTTCTAATAACCCTCGAAGTTGGGTAAGCAAACATCCTTGTGACCTGTCCGATCCATATTCCCGTAGTTAAATATCTCATTTCATGGTTTTTGCGCAGGAACTGCGCCGGACTGTGGAGAAGATACACAGCCCGCCCCCACCACTCGAGGATCCGGAGCGATCCCTCGATCCGACCTCCGAAGAGGATCAGGATATAACGGTGGAGTTGATTGACGGGGTGTTCTACCAACTTAGCATCGACAATGCGTTGGTAGCCATTACGGCCGATTACCCCAGAATACTTCTAGCCCCACAGGTAACTGAGACCAAGATCCCAAAACCCTGATAATGACCCATCCATGCTTATTTTTTATCATCGTATACCAACGGTGCTTCGCAGGGGGTACCTTCGAGGCAGGAAGCCGAGCCCGCGGCGACTGGCCAACAAAGGGCAGTGCGGCCCCGCAGGCTAAAAAGAAGTGCGGTCCGGATTGAAACTCCGCCGCAATGGTTTGGCATGTCACCATACTTCCAGGATTGATTCCGGGAAGGCGTACTAACGCTGATGCTCTTTTCAGGAAAAAGAGCGCTCGCCGGACTGAGCCCGGAGAGGCTGCCGATCGAACCTTCACCGGACAAGCTTCAAAGCCAGGTCCGGAGGCTGAGGCGAGCACGAGACGTGCATCGGATGCTCCTCCGACAGAGGATGCCGACAGGTTGTCCGCCACCAACTCCGAGGTGGAGAGCGCCTTGAATCACAGGCGCCGCCGGACAGTTCTTCGTGACGCATGTTTCTCCCCAGAGGCCTTGAATGCCTTTGATTCGGGAGATGCGCATCTCCGTGCCGCTCAAGATGGTCTAGCCAGAGCCACAGAGCAGTATGTGAAGGACATACGGGTAAGGAAATTTGACAGTTATATATGCCAGTAGCCCCCGAGACTTTAAATAGTTAGAATAACTGATTTAAGGATCATTAGTTATGCAGGATCTTACAGAAAAGAATACCCGACTGTCCCAGGAGCTGGAAGAGTGCAGGGCCCAACTTGAGGCCGCACAAGCCGCTACAGGGGGAGCCACAGAGACCCCCTCTGGTAATATATGCTTCAGAAGATAAATAATTTATGAAGTGCGACGGGTGTGTAAATCTGACAAAAACATTGCAGATGGCGCCGGACTAGATCCGGACCAGCAACAGCTCTTACGCCGGTTAAAGGCCGGCGAGAGCGTGCTGACGAGGGTGCGGCAGGAGAAGAATAACCTCCAAGACACCAACACCAAGCTGGGTTAGGAACTGAAGGACGTTCGTGCCCAGTTAGCTGACTCCGTAAAGGAGAATCGGCGGCTTCGTCGCGGCATTTTCAGTAAGTGCTTGAGCGAACTTTGAAAAGAGTTCGGCGAGGAAGGCCACTAACATAAACATGTTTGTAGGTTTGCTCACAGGTCGTCCTGAGGAGGAGATGCCCAGTTCTTCAGGTGATCTTCTTCCCGAATTGCGTCAGCTGCATGAACGAGTCCGGCAGGTGATGAAAGGCATCGGCCAAGCCTTGTGGCCATCTATCTCCCTGCCCGAAGGCATTGGGGAGCTGGCGGAGCGGCTTCAAGGAGCACGGCGGCGCTTGTGGCTATGGAAGATATCGGCCTGCCGTCAAGGCGCCAGGGAGGCCTGGGCCATGGTGAAGACGCGGTACACAAAGGCTGACCCAAACCACATGGCCGAGGTCGGACCTGTGGGGCCGGATGGGATGGAGATCCCTGTAAGCTTAGTGTACGGCCAAGTAGAATTGGCCGCCAAGTATTCCTAGCAAGATTGTAAATTAGATAGCCTATTAGATGGCATTGAGGAGGAATACAATGAGTCGAGTTGACTATATAAAAATATGACATGAAAGAATGTCTTCTAGCCGGATTGTATATCGTTTGTCATAGCGGACCTTTTCGCTTCGACCTCCGGACCCAATAGTCCGGAGTGTGTCCGAATACCTTTATGGTTATATAAGAATCGTGGTATGCATGGAGACCAAGCGTAGGGGTCATTGTTGTTGTATCAGACAAGTGCCCAACTAGTTATGTTATATTACATGGGTAGTAAGAAACATCTTCCAGGGAGAATAGTTCCGTTAAGGGTTCCTTTCGCTGGGATGCATGCCCTAAAGTGCATGTCAAAGCTGCTATAAAAGCTGAAAATCATCTGGGGGCAGATGTGTAAATAGTTAAAAATCATATTTCAGTTCACCGACCGAATATTCCCTTAAGAACGCTAGCTTTCGGCTTCACCCAGTCTGAGGTACACATCCGGCTGACCCGGCAGTAACAATCGCAGAGGTGCTCCCTTTACCTCCTAGCCGAACAATCGGGAACGTAGGGGTAAGCACAGGAGCCAGGCAACCCAGCTTGGCCAAAAGTTAAGTCATATCGATGCATATAATGGTGAATGAAAGGTACATGCGGAAATTTAACGCATGTGTTGGGCATGAAAGCCCGTATAAATAAGCTTCTGTTAAAGAAGCCCCCAGGTATAATGAGCGCAGACAGCGCGTCAGGTGTGTGTGAAAAAAGCGCAAACGGGCCTCTAGAGGCTACAAGAGGAAGAAGGGGGAAGGAGAGAAATAGAAGACAACAAAAAGCAAAAAATAAAGAATGCGGACGGAGGAAGGAGACGAACTTGGAGTCCGGCACTTAGGCGTAGAATCTTCGTAGACGGGCTGCGTTCCATGGGTTCGGCTCGAGTCAGTTATCCGATGCGTTTCGCAGACGGTATGCTCCGCCGGTCAGGACCTGGTCGATGATGAAGGGACCTTCCCATTTGGGCTTGAGTTTGTCCTTTTTCTTGTCCGGCAGGCGTAGAACTAGTTTGCCAACGTTATAAGCTTTGGCCCGTACTTCCCTGCTTTGATATCTTCGAGCCTGCTGTTGATAGAATGCGGAACGAGCCTTTGTCACGTCGCGCTCCTCCTCCAATGCGTCCAAACTGTCCTGCCGATCAAGCTCGGCTTCTCTTTCTTCGTACATGCGCACTCGAGGTGAGTCATGTATTATGTCGCAGGGCAGGACTGCCTCTGCGCCATACACCATGAAGAATGGTGTGAATCCGGTAGTACGATTCGGCGTGGTCCGCAGCCCCCAGAGTACGGAGTCGAGCTCCTCAACCCAGTGCGTGTTAGATTCCTTGAGGGACCGCACTAGTCTGGGTTTAATGCCGCTCATTATTAGACCATTTGCCCGTTCGACTTGGCCGTTGGTTTGAGGGTGATAGACTGAGGCGTAATCGAGCTTGATGCCCATGTTTTTGCACCATGACTTGACCTCATCGGCCGTGAAGTTGGTGCCATTATCAGTAATGATAATGTGGGGGACACCGTAATGGTGCACTTCCCCTGATATGAAGTCTATCCCTGGTCCGGATTCAACCGTTTTAACAGGTTTGTCCTCAATACATTTGGTGAATTTATCCACCATGACCAATAGGTATTTTTGCTTGTGGGTTCCTCCCTTGAGGGGTCCAACCATGTCAAGCCCCCAGACCGCAAACGGCCAGGTGATGGGTATAGTTTTAAGGGCGGTGGGTGGCATGTGGCTTTGGCTAGCAAAAAGCTGGCAACCGACGCATCGTTGGACTAAGTCCTACGCATCTGCCCGGGCCGTCGGCCAATAAAATCATGTACGGAAGGCCTTGCCTACAAGGGCCTGGGCTGCGGCGTGGTGCCCACCCAGTCCGGCATGAATTTCAGCCAGGAGGTTTCGCCCTTCCTCTTCGGAGATGCACCTTTGAAGGACTCCGGTAGTGCTTTTCTTATAAAGCTCTCCCTCATGGACTTTATAGGCTTTAGAGCGCCGTACTATGCAGCGAGCCTCATTTTGGTCTTCGGGGAGTTCCTGCCTAGTTAGGTAGGCTAGGAATGGTTCCGTCCACGGGGCGATAACTGCCATTATTTCGTGAGCAGAGGGTGTTATCTCGGGGGCGCAGCCTCCGGTTGTGTCAGAGTGTTCGGCGTCAGGCGGTGCGGTTGGGTCCGGATTGTTATTGCCGGACTCCCCTTCCCATAGTACGGATGGCTTGAACAGCCGTTCCAAAACGATATTGGGTGGGACGGCATCGCATTTTGCACCGATGCGCGCCAATATATCCGCCGTCTGGTTGTTATCCCGGGCTATATGATGAAATTCGAGCCCTTCGAACCGTGCTGACATTTTTAGGACCGCATTGCGGTATGCTACCATTTTCGGATCTTTGGCATCAAAGTCTCCGTTTATTTGGGATATTGCAAGGTTTGAATCCCCGCGCACCTCTCGGCGTTTAATGCCCATGGAGACTGCCATCCGGAGGCCATGCAGGAGGGCCTCGTATTTGGCTGCGTTGTTGGAGTCCATATACATTATCTGAAGGATGTATTGGACTGTGTCCCTGGTTGGGGACGTCAGGATGACGCCAGCCCCCAGGCCAGCCAACATTTTGGAGCCGTCAAAGTGCATGATCCAATTGGAGTATGCGCCGTACTCTTTAGGGAGTTCGGCTTCAGTCCATTCGGCCACGAAGTCGGCCAAAACCTGCGACTTGATAGCTCCTCGTGGCTTATAAGTTATGTCGAATGGGAGGAGCTCTATGGCCCATTTAGCAATCCGGCCCGTCGCGTCGCGGTTGTTTATAATGTCATTAAGAGGTACTTCGGAGGCTACCGTTATCGAACACTGTTGAAAGTAGTGTCGCGGCTTCCGGGATGCCATGAACATCGCGTATGCTATCTTTTGATAGTGTGGGTACTGGGACTTGCATGGAGTTAGGACAGTGGACACATAATGAACCGGTTTTTGAATAGGGAACCGGTGTCCGTCCGTTTCTCGTTCGACAACGAGCACCACGCTGACAACTTGATGTGTTGCGGCGATGTATAATAGCATTGGTTCGCCCACGTTGGGCACGGCCAGGACCGAATTTGTTGCCAAAATGGCCTTTATTTCTTCGAGTCCGGCTGTGGCGGCATCTGTCCACTCGAAGTGTTCGGTGCGGCGGAGGAGGCGGTAAAGAGGTAATGCCTTTTCTCCTAAACGGGAGATAAAGTGGCTTAGAGCCGCTACGCATCCCGTAAATTTTTGTATTTGTTTGAGGTCTTTTGGAATATCCAATTGTGACAGAGCTCGAATCTTGGCTGGGTTTGCTTCAATTCCTCTATCGGACACAATGAAGCCCAGGAGCTTTCCGGCTGGAACGCCGAAGACGCATTTTTCCGGATTGAGCTTGATGTCATATTTTTGAAGATTGTCGAATGTGAGCCTCAAGTCGTCTACTAGAGTTTCGACGTGCTTGCTTTTGACGACCACGTCATCTACATATGCTTCCACTGTTTTGCCGATCTGGTTTGCCAGACATGTCTGAATCATGCGCTGATATGTTGCGCCGGCGTTTTTGAGCCCAAAGGGCATTGTGTTGAAGCAGAACGGGCCGTATGGAGTGATGAATGCTGTTGCAGCTTGGTCCGGCTCCGCCATCTTGATTTGGTGGTAGCCGGAGTACGCGTCGAGGAAGCACAATGAGTCGTGTCCTGCTGTAGCATCAATGATTTGATCAATTCGAGGGAGGGGGAAGGGATCCTTTGGGCAAGCCTTATTAAGGTCTTTGAAATCAACACATAGGCGCTAGGATTTATCCTTCTTTGGTACCATCACTAGGTTTGCTAGCCAGTCCGGATGTTTTATATCTCTGATGAATCCGGCCTCCAAAAGTTTGGCTAGCTCGTCTCCCATGGCCTGTCTCTTGGGTTCGGAAAAGCGCCGAAGAGCTTGTTTGACCGGCTTGAATCCTTTTAGGATGTTTAGGCTGTGCTCAGCCAGCTGACGTGGGATTCCTGGCATGTCTGAAGGGTGCCAGGCAAAGATGTCCCAGTTTTCTTGTAGATATTCTCGTAGTGCGGCGTCTACATCAGGGTTTAATTGTACCCCGATGGAGGCCGTCTTTGCAGGGTCCGTAGGGTGTACTTGGAATTTGACTATTTCGTCCGCTGGTTTAAAAGAGGTGGACTTGGATCTTTTATCAAGTATCACATCGTCCCTGTTCACCGTGGAGCGCATCGCGGTGAGGTCCTCGGCCGCTAGGGCTTCGGATAGTGCCTCGAGGGCTAGTGTAGCCGTCTTATTTTCGGTGCGGAGTGCTATGTTCGGATCACTAGCGAGAGTGATGATTCCATTGGGACCGGGCATTTTAAGCTTCATGTACCCATAATGGGGTATAGCTTGAAAAATTGTGAATGCCTCTCGTCCTCATAAAGCATGGTATCCGCTGTTGAACGGGGCCACTTGAAATGTGTGCTCCTTGGACCTGTAATTATCCGGCGAGCCAAACACTACGTCCAGCGTGATTTTTCCTGTGCAGCATGCTTCCCGGCTGGGGATTATTCCTCTAAAGGTTGTGCTGCTTCGCTCAATGCGGTTCCAGTCTATTTCCATTTTTCGTAGGGTTTCCTCATAGATGAGGTTTAGTCCGCTGCCGCCATCCATGAGTACCTTAGTGAGGCGAAAGCCGTCTACTATCGGGCTGAGGACCAATGCAGCTGGTGCCCGGGCAGTTCGGAATTTAGGTTCGTCACTGGCATTGAAGGTAATAGCTGTGTCACTCCATGGATATATTGTTGCTACTTGGTAGACTTCGGCAAGGTTGCGGAGTTGTCGTTTTCGCATGTTATTTGATGCGAAAGTCTCGAAGACTGTTAACATCGTACTGGTGTTGCTGGGCTGGGATTCTGAAGCTAGAAGCTCTTCGCCACTTTTGGCCACCTGCCGTAGTAGCCAATATGCTCGAAGGCTATGAGTTGGAGTGGCGCTCTCTGTGCTATGAATTTTGCAGGGTCCGTTTAGCCAACCCTCCAGTATGGTTCCGTACCCTTTAAGGGGTTTTGGTTTTTTTGGTATTCAACCCAGGTGCTTGATAATGATGCACCCTTTTGTTCCGGACTAGGGATGTATTGGGGCCGGATTGTCCCAAAATTTACTTTCGGTTTTCCAGGCGCTCTCCATCGCACAGTACTTTTGTACGATGGTCACCAAGTCAAAAAAGCATGTAATTTCGCGACGACTTATGGCGTTTAGGATTCCCTTGTCCGTGCATTTATTGCAGAAGATTGGTATTGCGTCCTCCTCTCGGCAGTCCTTTATCCTGTTCATAACCAGGAGGAATCTGGCCCAGTAATGATGTACTGTTTCGGCGGGTTCTTGCCGAATTCGAGAGAGATCGCTAATGTTTGGGTGGGCGGGTGGCACTAAATCCGGAACCCCGTCCAATTTAGGACTCAAGGGCCGGGAAGTTTCCGAACTCGGAGGCTTGGATTTTTGAGTGATATCCAATGAGTCCGACCCGCTGCCTGACTTTAAGTTCAGGGCTTGACCGACATCCGTCCCTCCGCAGGAATCCCGCATGGAGGGATCGGGAATCCGGACATAGCTAGTCCTTAAGATAGGAGAAGAGTCGCCGTATTGCTCCTCTATCACAACAACATGATGGGTAGCCTGGGGAGAGTTGATCTCTCTCAGATCGGTTTTAGGCCCGATCCGGTCATAATCTGTGGCAACTCCCAGGGCGGCGATGCGATCCAAGAGCTCATTTACGGAGGAGAGTCCGATCGGATCTAACTGTTCGGCAAGTTCCGAACTGACATGGAGATTGGTTTCGATGACTCGAGAGGTCATCGTCGGCGCGACGGCCGAACTAGCGGTCATGAGAAAACCGCCTAGCCGAAGAGTCTGACCAGTGGCCAAGGCTTCTTTGGCGATGGTATCGTCTTTAAAGACGAGATGAGGCATCCTACCTGATGGCGACGACACAGAGGAACTCTCAATGAAAGCACCAATGTCGGTGTCAAAACCGGCGGATCTCGGGTAGGGGGTCCCGAACTGCGCGTCTAGGCGGATGGTAACAGGAGACAAGGGACATGATGTTTTTACCCAGGTTCGGGCCCTCTCGATGGAGGTAATACCCTACTCCTGCTTGATTAATATTGATGATATGGGTAGTACAAGAGTAGATCTACCACGAGATCAAGGAGGCTAAACCCTAGAAGCTAGCCTATGGTATCATTGTTGTTCGTCCTACGGACTAAAACCCTCCGGTTTATATAGACACCGGATAGGTTAGAGTTACACAGAGTCGGTTACAATGGTAGGAGATCTACACATCCGTATCGCCAAGCTTGCCTTCCACGCCAAGGAAAGTCCCATCCGGACACGGGACGAAGTCTTCAATCTTGTATCTTCATAGTCTTGGAGTCCGGCCGTGACGATAGTCCGGCTATCCGGACACCCCCTAGTCCGGGACTCCCTCAGCGGCGTTCTTCACGTAGAAGTACGATTGCTGCCAGAGCTTCACCGACTGGATCAGCGGGATAGGCGGAAAGGGGTTGTTGTCGGCCGTCCTCCGTTTGGCGATGAAGGCGCCGCAGGGGGCGGGCACACCCGCGGAGACAGTGCCGAGCTTGCACTGGAAGAACTCCCCAAAGAGCTCCAGAGTGGGGAGGACTCTGAGAAAGCCCTCGCACAGGGTGACGAAGGACGACAGCAGCATCACCGTGTTGGGGGTGAGGTGATGCGGCTGGAGATTATAGAAGTTGAGGAAGGAGCAGAAGAACCCGCTCGCCGGCAGGCTGAGGCCGCGCAGGCAGTGCGAGCGGAAGATGACCCGCTCGCCCTCCTCCGGCGCCGGCGAAATCTCCGCCTCCGGCGCGAGGCAGGTCTTCACGAGGTCCTCGCCCGGCAACCACCACGTCCGGCGAAGCTAATCGATGTGGTCTTCATGGACGTTGGAGCCGTCCCACGAGCTCGACAGCGCCATGGGAGCGAGAGGAAGGAAAGAGGCGCAGCGGCGGAGAGCACGACCACGCGACGAAGGAACCGGGACGAGCCAAGATAGTTTGCGGCGGAATGACGCGGTGGCAGGTGCGCTGCGGCGGCGGAAGAGCGAAGAAGGAACTAGAGGAAGGAGAGGAGCGAGGGCGAGCGTGCTCCCCTCTGCCGCTCCCCCTCCTCCCCCTACTTATAGGCTCGGGCGGCAGAGCCGAGGAGGCGAGGCGTGGGGAACGTGGGGTTAACTGCACCCACTCCCCCCACGTCCCGCAATTATTGTGCCCTAAGGGCGTGCTGAAACCGCCGCGGGAAGACGAGCAGTCCACTTGGGCCGCAGAGGATCCGCACGTGGGCCGAGGCATAGGTTTGGTAGGCCCCGGCCTGCGGCAACGTCCCGTCACGTGCGTGGGCTGGCAGGCCTTTCCGGCCACGTGGCGCGCAAGGTGACGCGCGGTCAACGCGCAAGCCGGCTCGCGTTCCCTCCTTCTAACTATGGAGCTTCCCGAAGACGGCGCACCCATTCAAGGCCGGCTCCTAGCTGCCGGCTCCTCCGGATAGGAAGCTGATCGAGCTTCTCGTCCTCCTTACGATCTCAAAGCCCAATCAGCTTCGGGGACTACTGTCGGAGTAAATGACCACGGGTAGCCTAGCCGGCTCCCCCTGGGTCTTCTGAAAAAATTACAAGCCAATCAAGCCAATCAAGCCATCAACCATCCAAGACGCTGGGCCGCCTTCCCCCGGCCGGCTGTCGCTCAGCCCGACTGTCAGGAGGCGGCCCGGCCCCAAGACCTACAGGCAGAAGGCCTCAAGAGGGCCGGCTTCCAATGAGCCGGCTACCAGCGGGCCGACTCTGAGAAGCCGACCACCCCACAGGCGGCCAAGGTCGCACCCTCAGAATCTGCACCCACATAACGGTGATGAGACGGGGCGTGGCTACAGTGGAGCCTGCCACCCCCGCACCCCGGAGCGCGCGTGGCTACACGTACGGGGTAGCCACCACCCGTCCGGCGCGGCACTGTTGCCATGCTGACCATGACATCACCCACGACGGGCTGTCAATACGACCCGCAGGCGGCGGGTCCCTCTGGTCAGGGAGATGCTCGAAGGCGGCTCGGCCTCCCCTAGTCAGCCTGAAACATGGCCAGCCTCCCATGGCCGGCTAGCTCCCTCCCTCAAAGGAAGCGCCTCATTAAGGAGACAAGACGAGGTGAGGCTACAGTGATCGCCGCCAAGGCAGCGGCACTGTAGCCATGCTTACCTCGACAAAGCCCTCGTCATCAGGGTTGAAGCAACAGTGACCAGCCCCCGACAAGGCCCTCAACAGTGGGGCCAGCTTGTCGACTAGGAAGCCGGCAGCCGGCGGGACCTACCAGTCGGCGGGCCCCAGCGGCTGGCGGAGAAGCCGGCGGACGAAGACACTGACGGCCAGGGCCCACGTCTAGCCGGATTACCATTGTAACCCTGGGGGGTAGGCCTATATAAACCCCCCAGGGCACCCATGCAAAGGGTTGAAATCTTAGAGTTTTAGTCACCACATAGAGGGAAAAGGGGAGCTAGCCGTGCCCTTCTTCTTCCTCCCACCGAACAGCTCAAGGAGCCTCTTGTAGCAACTTGTTCATCTAGTGATCATGCGGAGACCCCGCAGAGCAGCAGTAGGGTTATTATCTCCACGGAAAGCCCCGAAGCTGGGCAAGATTCGCCGGCGTGCATGTCTTCGCCTCATCCCGTTTCCAGACACCGGTGACGTCTTATTGGCTCCCACTATGATTAGCCACTCGTTGGCATATGTCGCACCTACCACCCGACAACCAAACTATGTCCGGTTCGATCTAGGGGCTGACGGCGGAGAATTTTGCTTCCCACCCGCCACCCACTTCATAGCTACCGTCGAGGACTTAATCGACGAGCTCAATTATGGCTCCGAAGACATCGAAGGTATGGACGACGATGCCGACAAGGAGCAAGGACAAGACCCGCCATTCACTGGACGTTGGACGGCCACCTCTTCGTACGACGTGTACATGGTTGACACACCTAAAGGATCTGGCGGCAACGACAAAGAAGAGCCAGATGCGAATAAACCCTCTGAGACGCAGTCCAGGCGCCGATGCCCTAAACGCCGCTCTAAGTCACGTCGCTCAAAAGACTGAGGGAGTCTCGGATTAGGGGGTGTCCGGATAGCCGGACTATGACCTTTGGCCGGACTCCTGGACTATGAAGATACAAGATTGAAGACTTCGTCCCGTGTCCGGATGGGACTTTCCTTTGCGTGGAAGGCAAGCTTGGCGATACGGATATGTAGATCTCCTACCATTGTAACCGACTCTGTGTAACCCTAACCCTATTCGGTGCCTATATAAACCGGAGGGTTTTAGTCCGTAGGACAAAGAAAAATCATACCATAGGCTAGCTTCTAGGGTTTAGCCTCTCTGATCTCATGGTAGATCTACTCTTGTACTACCCATATCATCAATATTAATCAAGCAGGAGTAGTGTTTTACCTCCATCGAGAGGGCCCGAACCTGGGGTAAAACATTGTGTCCCTTGTCTCCTGTTACCATCCGCCTAGACGCACAGTTCGGGACCCCCTACCCGAGATCCGCCGGTTTTGACACCGACATTGGTGCTTTCATTGAGAGTTCCTCTGTGTCGTCGCCGTCAGGAAGGATGCCTCATCCCGTCTTTAAAGATGGGACTATTGCTAAATAAGCTTTGGCTCTCGGCCAAGCTCTCCAGCTAGGCGGATTTCTTATGACCGCCTGTTCGGCCGCCGCGCCGACGATGACTTCTCGGGTCATCGAAAGCAATCTTCACGTTAACTCGGAGCTCGCCGAGCAGTTAGATCCGATGGAGCTCTCTTCCTTAAACGAGATCTAGGATCGCATCGTCGCCCTAGGAGTCGCTATAGACTATGATCAGATTGGGCCTAAACCCGATCTAAGAGAGATTAACTCTTCCCAGGTTACCTACCACGTTGCTGTGGTGGAGGAACGATACGGAGACCCTGTTGGGGAACGTAGTAATTTCAAAAAATTTCCTACGCACACGCAAGACCATGGTGATGGCATAGCAACGAGAGGGGAGAGTGTCTGTCCACGTACCCTCGTAGACCGAAAGCGGAAGCGTTATAACAACGCGGTTGATGTAGTCGTACGTCTTCACGATCCGACCGATCCAAGCACCGAACGCACGGCACCTCCGAGTTCTGCACACGTTCAGCTCGATGACGATCCCCGGACTCCGATCCAGCAAAGTGTCGGGGATGAGTTCCGTCAGCACGACGGCGTGGTGACGATGATGAT
>LR880970.1:612019210-612039313 GCA_904067115.1 Aegilops sharonensis
AACATACTAAACGATCAAGTGCTAAGCTAACGAAATGGGTCATGTCAATCACATCATTCTCCTAATGATGTGATCCCATTAATCAAATGACAACACATGTCTATGGTTAGGAAACATAACCATCTTCGATTAATGAGCTAGTCTAGTAGAGGCATACTAGTGACTATCTGTTTGTCTATGTATTCACACATGTATTATGTTTCCGGTTAATACAATTCTAGCATGAATAATAAACATTTATCATGATATAAGGAAATAAATAATAACTTTATTATTGCCTCTAGGGCATATTTACTTCAGACCCTTCTTCTATCTTAAGGACTAGCCACGTCCGGATTCCCAATCCCTCCATGTCGGATTCCCGCGGAGGAGAGGACGTCACTCAAGCCCTGAACCTAAAGTCAGGCAACGGGCTAGATTCATTGGACAACATCCAAGAATCCAAGCTTCCAAGTTCGGAAGCTCCTCGGCCCTTAAGTTTCAGATTGGGCGCGGTTCCGGATTTAATTCCACCCGCCCACCCAAACATAAGCGACCTATCTCAAATTCGGCAAGAGCCCGCAGAAACAGTACACCATTACTGGGCCAGATTCCTCCTAGTTATGGACAGGATAAAGGACTGCCGCGAGGAGGACGCAATCTCATTATTCTGCAACAATTGCATGGACAACGGGATCCTAAACGCTATAATTCGCCGTGACATTACACGCTTTGCCGACTTGGCGACCATAGTACGAAAGTACTGTGCGATGGAAAGCGCCTGGAAAACCGAATCAAGATTTTGGGACAATCCGGCCTTGAATACAACCCCAGTCTGAAATAAAAGGGTGTATCATCGCCAGGCAACTGGGTTAAATACCAAAAAGCAAAAACCCTCTATAGGGCATGGAACCGTACTGGAGGGATGGCTCAATGGACCCTGTAAAATTCATAATACAGAGGGCGCCACTCCAACTCATAGCCTTAGAGCATGTTGGATACTACGGCAGGTGGCCAAAAGTGGCGAAGAGCTTCTAGCTCTAGAGCACCAACCCAAGGATACCAGTACGGTATTAACAGTCTTTGAGACTTCCGCATCAAATAATATGCGGAAATGAAAACTCCGTAGCCTCGCCGGAGTCTACCAAGTAGCAACAATAAACCCATGGAGTGACACGGCTATTACCTTTAATGCCAGTGACGAACCTAAATTCCGAACAGCCCGAGCACCAGCCGCATTGGTCCTCAGTCCGATAGTGGACGGCTTTCGCCTTACCAAGGTACTCATGGACGGTGGCAGCGGATTGAACCTCATTTACGAGGAAACCCTCCGAAAAATGGAGATAGACTGGAGCCGCATTGAGCTAAGCAGCACAACCTTTAGAGGAATAATCCCCAGTCAGGAAGCACGCTGTACACGAAAAATCACACTGGATAATTACAGGTCCGAGGAAGTCACATTCCAAGTGGCCCCGTTCAGCAGCGGATACCACGCTCTATAAGGGCGAGAGGCATTCACAATTTTTCAAGCTATACCCCCTTATGGGTACATGAAGCTCAAAATGCCCAGGCCCAACGGAATCATTACTCTTGCTAATGACCCGGACATAGCACTCCGCGCCGAAAATAAGACAGCCGCACTGGCCCTTGAGGCACTATCCGAAGCCCTAGCGGCCGAGGAACTCACTACGCTGCGCTCCACGGTGAATAGGGACGATGTAATACTCGATAAGAGATCCAAATCCACTTCCTTCAAACCAGCGGACGAAATAGTCAAATTCCAAGTCCATCCAACGAACCCTACCAAAACGGCCTCCATCGGGGAACAATTAAATCCTGATGTAGACGCCGCACTAAGAGAATTCCTACGCGAAAATTGGGACATTTTTGCCTGGCACCCTTCGGACATGCCAGGAATCCCACGCCGGCTGGCCGAGCACAGCCTAAACATCCTAAAAGGATTCAAGCCAGTCAAACAGGCTCTTCGGCGTTTCTCCGAACCAAAGAGACAGGCCATGGGAGAGGAGCTAGCCAAACTATTGGAGGCCAGATTCATCAGAGATATAAAACATCCGGACTGGCTAGCAAACCTGGTGATGATACCAAAGAAGGATAAATCCTGGCGCCTGTGCGTCGATTTCAAGTACCTCAACAAGGCTTGCCCAAAGGATCCCTTCCCCCTCCCCCGCATCGATCAAATCATCAACGCTACCACAGGACACGATTCATTGTGTTTCCTCGACGCATACTCCGGCTACCACCAAATTAAGATGGCAGAGCCTGACCAAGCTGCAACGACATTCATCACTCCATACGGCCCATTCTGCTTCAACACAATGCCCTTCGGGCTCAAAAATGCCGGCGCAACATATCAGCGCATGATTCAGACATGTCCGGCAAAACAGATCGGCAAAACAGTGGAGGCATACGTAGACAATGTGATCGTCAAAAGCAAGCACGTCAAAACTCTAGTAGACAACTTGAGGCTCACATTGGATAATCTCCGAACATATGACATTAAGCTCAATCCGGAAAAATGCGTTTTCGGCGTACCGGCTGGAAAGCTCTTGGGCTTCATTGTATCCAGTAGAGGAATCGAAGCAAACCCAGCCAAGATCCGAGCTCTGTCACAATTGGATATCCCAAAAGACCTCAAACAAATACAAAAATTGACTGGATGTGTGGCGGCTCTAAGCCGCTTTATCTCCCGTTTGGGAGAAAAGGCATTACCCCTTTATCGCCTCCTCCGACGCCCCGAACACTTCGAGTGGACGGATGCCGCCACGGCCGGACTCGAAGAAATAAAAGCCATATTGGCAACAAACCCGGTCTTGGCCGCGCCCAACATGGGCGAACCAATGCTATTATACATCACGGCAACTCATCAAGTTGTAAGCGCGGTGCTCGTTGTCGAACGAGAAACGGACGGACACAAGTTCCCCCTTAAAAAACCAGTTTACTACGTGTCCACTGTTCTAACTCCATGCAAGTCACGGTACCCACATTATCAAAAGATAGCGTACGCGGTGTTTATGGCATCCCGGAAGCTGCGACACTACTTTCAAGAGTGTTCAATAACAGTAGCCTCCGAAGTACCCCTTAACAACATTATAAACAACCGCGACGCGACGGGCCGGATTGCCAAATGGGCCATTGAGCTCCTCCCGTTCGACATAACCTATAAGACATGGAGAGCTATTAAGTCGCAAGTTTTGGCCGACTTCGTCGCCGGATGGACCGAAGCCGAACTCCCTAAAGAGTACGACGCATATTCCAACTGGATAATGCACTTCGACGGCTCCAAAATGTTGGCTGGCCTGGGAGCTGGCGTCGTCCTGACGTCCCCAACCGGAGATACAGTTCAATACGTACTCTAGATAATGTATACGGACTCCAACAACGCAGCCGAATACGAGGTCCTTCTACATGGTCTCCGGATGGCAGTCTCCATGGGCATTCAACGCCTAGAGGTGCGCGGGGATTCGAACCTCGCGATATCACAAATAAATGGAGACTTTGATGCCAAGGATCCAAAAATGGCAGCCTATCACAATGCAGTCCTAAAAATGTCAGCTCGGTTTGAGGGCCTCGAATTTCACCATATAGCCCGGGACAACAACCAGGCAGCAGACGTGTTGGCACGCATTGGGGCAAAGCGCGATGCTGTCCCCCCCAACATCTTCCTAGAGAGGCTGTTCAAGCCATCCGTATTATGGGAGGGAGAGTCCGGAAATAACAATTCGGACCCAACCGCACTGCCCCACACCCAACATTCTGACAAAGTCGGTGGTTCTACCACCTAAATAACATCCTCAGCCCACGTAATAATGGCAGTCATTGCCCCGTGGACAGAACCATTCCTAGCCTACCTAACCAGGCAGGAACTCCCCGAGGACCAAAACGAGGCCCGCTGCATAGTGCGGCGATCTAAAGCCTACAAAGTCCATGAGGGAGAGCTTTATAAGAAAAGCACAACCGGAGTCCTTCAAAGGTGTATCTCTGAAGAAGAAGGGCGGAATCTTCTGGCTGAAATACATGCCGGACTCGGCGGGCACCACGCCGCAGCCCGGGCCCTTGTAGGCAAGGCCATCCGTACATGATTTTATTGGCCGACGGCCCGGGCAGATGTTCAGGACTTAGTCCAACGATGCTTCGGATGCCAGCTCTTTGCTAATCAGAGCCACATGCCACCCACCGCCCTCAAAACTATACCCATTACCTGGCCCTTTGCGGTCTGGGGGCTTGACATGGCCGGACCCCTTAAAGGGGGAACCCACAAGCAAAAATTCCTACTGGTCATGGTGGATAAATTCACCAAATGGATAGAGGCCAAGCCTGTCAAGACGGCCGAATCCGGACCGGTCATAGACTTCATATCAGGGGTCATACACCGTTACGGTGTCCCCCACAGCATCATCACTGATAATGACACGAAATTTACGGACGACGAGGTCAAACTCTGGTGCAAAAACATGGGCATTAAGCTCGACTACGCCTCAGTCTATCACCCTCAAACTAACGGTCAAGTTGAGCGAGCAAATGGTCTAATTATGAGCGGCATCAACCCCAAATTAGTGCGGTCCCTCAAGGAATCTAACACGCACTGGGTAGAGGAGCTCGACTCCGTACTCTGGGGGTTGCGGACCACTCTGAATCGCACGATTGGATTCACACCATTCTTTATGGTATACGGCGCAGAGGCAGTTCTGCCCTGCGACATAATTCATGACTCACCTCGCGTGCGCATGTACGAAGAAAGAGAAGCCGAGCTCGATTGGCAGGACAGTTTGGACGCCTTGGAGGAGGAGCGCGACGTAGCAAAAGCCCGTTCCGCATTCTATCAACAGCAGGATCGAAGATATCAAAGCAGAGAAGTACGGGCCAAAACTTACAATGTTGGCGAGCTAGTTCTACGCCTGCCGGACAAGAAAAAGGACAAACTAAAGCCCAAATGGGAAGGTCCCTTTATCATCGACCAAGTCCTGACCGATGGAGCGTATCGTCTGCGAGATACATCGGATAACCGACTCGAGCCAAACCCATGGAACGCAGCACGTCTCCGAAGATTCTACGCCTAGCGCCGGATTCTGAGTTCGTCTCCTTCCTCTGTCCATACTTTACATTTTAGCTGTCTTCTATTTTTCTCCTTCTCCCTCCTTTTTTCTTTCAAGCCTTGGAAGGCTCGTTAGCGCATTGTTTGCACACCCTTGACGCGCTATCCGCGCTCATTGTACCTGGGGGCTTCTTTCACAGAAGCTTAATTATAAGGGCTTCAGGCCCAATACATGTGTCACACTTCCGCATGTACCTTTTATTCACCATTATATGCAACGATATGACTTAAGTTTTGGACAAGCTGGGTTGCCTGGCTCCTGTGCTTACCCCTATGTTCCCGATTGTTCGGCTAGGTGGTAAAGGGAGCACCTCTGCGATTGTTACTGCCGGGTCAGCCGGATGTGTACCTCAGACTGGGTGAAGCCAAAAGCTAGCGTTCTTAAGAGAATATTCGGTCGGTGAACTAAAAGAAGATTTCTTACATATTTATTTATCTGCCCCCAGATATTTTTCTACTTTTTTCGCAGTCCGGACATGCACTTTAGGGCATGCCTCCCAGGGAAAGGAACCCCTAACGGAACTATTCTCCCTGGAAGATGTTTCTTACTAACCATGTAATATAACATAACTAGTTGGGCACTTGTCTGATAAAGCACTCATGACCCCTACGCCTGGTGTCCACGCATGCCCCGGTTTTTATATAACCGCGAGGGTATTCGGACACACTCCGGACTATCGGGTCCCGAGGTTGAAGCGAAAAGGTCCACTAAGACAAACGATCTACAATCCGGCTAGAAGGCATTTTACATGTCACTTTAAATTACATAGTCAATTTGACTGATTGTATTCCTCTTCAATACCATCTAACATGATGTCTAGTTTACAGTCCTGCTGGGAATACTTTGCAGCCAATTCCACCTGGCCGTACACTAAGCTCACAGGGATCTCCTTCCCATCTGGCCACACAGGTCCGACCTCGGCCATGTGGTTTGGGTCAGCCTTCGTGTACCGCGTCTTCTCCATGGCCCAGGCCTCCCTGGCGCCTTGACGGCAGGCCGATATCTTCCATAACCGGAAGCGCCGCCGCGCTCCCTGGAGCCTCTCTGCAAGCTCCCCAAGGCCTTCGGGCAGGGAGACAGATGGCCACAAGGCCTGGGAGACGCCTTTCATCACCTGCCGAACTCGTTCGTGCAGTTGTAAGAGCTCGGGAAGAAGGTCACCCGTAGAACCGGGCATTTCTTCTGCAGGACGACCTGTGAGCATACCTACAGACATAACTCTGTTAGTCGACTTCCTCTCCGAACTCTTTTTTCAAAAGTTCGTTTAAGCACTTACTAAAAATGCCGCGTCGAAGCCGCCGATTCTCCTTAACGGAGTCAGATAGCTGGGCATGAACATCCTTTAGCTCCTCACCCAGCTGAGTGTTGGCATGTTGGAGATTATTTTTCTCCTGCCTCACCCTCGTAAGCACGTTCTCGCCGGCATTTAACCGGCGCAAGAGCTGTTGCTTGTCCGGATCTACCCCGGTGCCATCTGCAATGTCATTGTCAGATCTATACACACACCGCACTTCATAACATACTCATCTTTTAAAAGCGTATGTTACCAGAGGGGGTCTCCTTGGCTTCCCGTGTCGCGTCTTGTGCGGCCTCAAGTTGGGCTTTGCACTCTTCAAGCTCCTGGGACAATCGGGTATTCTTTTCTGTAAGATCCTGCACAATAAATGATCCTTAAATCAGTTATTCTAACTATTTTAAATCTCGGGGGCTACTGGTATATATAACCATCAAATCTTCTCACCCTTATGTCTTTCACATACTGCTCCGTGGCTCTGGCTAGACCATTTTGAGCGGCACGGAGGTGCGCATCTCCTGAATTGAAGGCATCCAATGCCTCTTGGGAGAAACATGCGTCACAAAGAATTGTCCGAGGACGCCTGTGATTCACGGCACTCTCCACCTCGGAGTTGGTGGTGGACAATCTGTCGGCATCCTCTGTCGGAGGAGCATCCGACGCACGCCTAGTGTTCGCCACCGCTTCTGGGCCTGGCTTTGAATCTTGGCTGGAGGAGGCTCGATTGGCAACCTCTCCGGATATAGTCCGACGAGCGCTCTTTTTCCTGAAAAGGGCGCGAGCGTTAGCATGCCTTCCGGAATAAAACCTGGGAATAAGGCGACACGCCATACCGTTGCGCCGGCGCTTCAGTCCGAACCGCACTTCTTTTTAGCCTGCTGGGCCGTGCTGCCCCTTGTTGGCTAGCCACCGCAGGCTCGGCCTTCCGCCTCAAGGGCTCCCCCTGTAGAACATAATTGATATACAGTGGTCAAAGATAAGCACGGAGGGATCATTTCTAAAGTATTGGGACTTCGGTCTCAATTACCTGTTAGGCTGGAAATATTCCGGGGTAATCGGCCGTAATGGCGACCAAGGCATTGTTGATGCTTAGTTGGTAAAATACCCCATCGATCAGCTCCACAGATATGTCCGGATCCTCTTGGGAGGCCGGATCGAGGGACCGTTCTGGATCCTCAGGTTGTGGAGGTGGGCTGTTTATATCCTTTACGGCCCGACGCAATTCCTGCATCAAAATCACAAGATAAGGTACTTAACTATGGGAATATGGAATGGATGGGCATAAAGAAGTATCCGCTTACCCAGCTTGGAGGATCGTACATAGAAAATCCGCCCTGTGGATTGGATTGACGTGGAGGAAATCCTCCTCTTCTCCCTTGTATAATGCGGACAAGGCCTCCGTCAGAACAGCAACCGATCCCGGCCCCTTACGGCCCCAGAGGGTGGCGTCATCCTCCCCATTGAAATCCCACATGGGGTGGCCTCTATATTGAAGCGGCTGCAGCCCCCGGATGATGCATATGGCCATGACTCCAATCATGGTCCGTCCGGAGTGAGCCAACAACCTTATTCGGCTCATCAGGTAAAGGACGTCCCTGTCATTCTCCCCCTAGGGGCTCCGTGGACGCCAGCTTAGGCATTTATTCAAAGGAGCATTACTGAACTCCGGGAGGCCGATCCGAACAGGGTCCGGCAAGGGGACGTCTTCTATATAAAACCATTCCAAAGGCCAGTCTTCGGACGCCTTCTTCGGGGTTCCGGATAGATATCCGGTCCCGGCGATGCGCCATAGTTCGGCTCCGCCCACTTGATATATCGACCCCTCCTGAGAACGGGGTATGAGGCAGAACAACCTCTTCCACAGCGCGAAATGAGCCTCGATGCCCAAAAACAGCTCGCAAAGGGCCACAAAGCCCGCAATATGCAGAATGGAGGCAGGCGTAAGGTTGTGCAACTGGAGGCCATAGAACTCCAGGAGCCCCCGGAGAAACGGATGAATTGGAAATCCGAGCCCTCTTATCAAATAAGGGACAAGGCATACCCGCTCTCCTCGGGAGGGACTGGGGACGCTCTCCGCTTGTTTTCCGCCCTTATAGGTGGCGAGTCTGGCTCGAACCGGAACCATGAAGGATGGGGGAAGAAACCCCTTGGTTTGGAGTGTCACTAACTCGCTGTGCGGGACGGAGCATCTCTCCCAATCTCCGGGCTGAGGACTAGGAGGGCGAGAGGAGGAGCCGCGTGGACTGTCCATGATGGAATGGGTTTCTGTCAGATGCGCTCCGATGAAAGCTCGCGAAGGGAAGGTGGTGCGATTTGGATCTAGAACCTCGTCTCTTATATAGGCAGCTCATTTGCGCAGCTAGGGTGATAAATGTAAAAATACCCTGGCTTTTCGCATTCATTCAACACGTGGAAGATAGCCATTATTGGGCGTGGAAGCCAAGGAGCACGATGTTTACAAGAAGCCGAACACTATTCAAACAGGGACACAGGATTTGGAGAAGAACCCGCCTTGCAATGCCGAAGACAATCTATGCTCCGGACTCGTTCTCATTGAAGCCTGGTTCGGGGGCTACTGAGGGAGTCTCAGATTAGGGGGTGTCCGGATAGCCGGACTATGACCTTTGGCCGGACTCCTGTACTATGAAGATACAAGATTGAAGACTTCGTCCCGTGTCCGGATGGGACTTTCCTTGGCGTGGAAGGCAAGCTTGGCGATACGGATATGTAGATCTCCTACCATTGTAACCGACTCTGTGTAACCCTAACCCTATTCGGTGCCTATATAAACCGGAGGGTTTTAGTCCGTAGGACGAAGAACAATCATACCATAGGCTAGCTTCTAGGGTCTAGCCTCTCTGATCTCGTGGTAGATCTACTCTTGTACTACCCATATCATCAATATTAATCAAGCATGAGTAGGGTTTTACCTCCATCCAGAGGGCCCGAACCTGGGTAAAAACATCGTGTCCCTTGTCTCCTGTTACCATCCGCCTAGACACATAGTTCGGGACCCCCTACCCGAGATCCGCCGGTTTTGACACCGACAAAGACCCTGTTGGAGCAACATCCGAACAAGAGGAACAAGACAACGAGCAAGTTAACCCTGATAAACAGGCCATATCCTGTGACCCGGAGGATGATAGTTATCGTCCAGTCTCCGAGGATGATGAGAGCCTCGGCAATGAGGACTTCATCGTGCCTGAGGCACCCCTCGAGCAGGAGCGCTTTAAGCGCCAGCTCATAGCTACTGCAAGAAGCCTAAAGAAAAAGCAGCAGCAGCTCCAAGCCGATCAAGACCTACTCATCGATAGATGGACCGATGTCCTAGCAGCCGAAGAATACGGCCTCAAGCGCCCAACCAAGAGTTACCCAAAGCGCAGACTGCTACCTCAGTTCGACGAGGAGGCACCAGATCCCATACCTCCCTCACGCAATGCGGACCGACCACCACGTGGTCGGGATAGTGCGGCGGACCGACCACCCTGCTGTCGGAATAAAACGGCAACTCAGGCCGAACAACAGCCCGCCCCACCGCCTCGCAAAACAGGGACAGAACAGCTCGGGACCATAAATACGACCTTCGGCAGGATCTGGACAGTAGAGCAGAACACACCAGATCAATCTACGGATCGCAAGGACGCTTCCCGACTCGGGATGACGGATACCTATTCGGACGTGACAAACCTAGTCACACCCGGGCCGATAACTACAGACAGACTTTATCGGAGGTGCGCCGTGACGCAGCCCGATATAGAGGCGCCGCACATCCTCTCTGCTTCACAGATGAGGTGCTGGATCACGAAGTCCCCGAGGGGTTCAAGCCCGTCAATATTGAATCATACGACGGAACAACCGATCCCACAGTATGCATTGAGGACTTTATTCTCCATATCCACATGCCCCGTGGAGACGACCTCCACGCCATCAAATACCTCCCACTAAAGCTCAAAGGGCCAGCTCGACACTGGCTAAATAGCCTGCCTGAAAATTCCATCGGCAGCTGGGAGGACTTCGAAGAAGCCTTCCTAGACAACTTCCAAGGTACATATGTCCGGCCACCCGATGCCGATGACTTAAGCCACATAGTTCAACAACCTGGAGAATCAGCCAGAAAATTCTGGACAAGGTTCCTAACCAAAAATAACCAGATCGTTGACTGTCCGGATGCCGAAGCCTTAGCGGCCTTTAAACACAGCATCCGTGACGAATGGCTAGCACGCCACGTTGGCCAAGAAAAGCTGAAGTCCATGGCAGCCCTTACGGCACTCATGACCCGATTTTGCGCGGGTGAGGACAGCTGGCTAGCTCATAGAAAAAACACAGCCAGCGAGATAGGCCCCTCTGAGGCCAAGAACAACACCGGCAAGCTCTGGCGCAATGGACACAAATGCCGAAACAATGGCGACAACACCGAAGACACCACCGTTAACGCCGGATTCAGCGACTCAAGGTCCGGCCAGCGAAAGAAGCCCTACAAAAGGAACAACGAGGGACCATCCAGCCTGGATCGCATACTCGATCGTCCGTGCGAGATAGATGGTACCCCAGATAAACAAGCCAATCACACCAACAGAGACTGTTGGGTTTTCAAACAGGCTGGCAAGTTAAATACCGAAAACAAAGAAAAGGGATCACAAAGCAAGGACGAGGACGAAGAGCCCCGGCAGCCGAACACTAGGGGCAGAAGAAATTTCCCCCTCAAGTCAAAACGGTGAACATGATATACGCTACACACATCCCCAAAAGGGAGCGTAAGCAAGCACTCATGGACGTCTACCCGGTAGAGCCAGTCGCCCCAAAATTCAATCTATGGTCGTCATTCCCGATCACCTTCGATCGTCGAGATCACCCAACTAGTATCCGGCATGGCGGTTCAGCCGCACTGGTCCTCGACCCAATCATCGACGGATTTCACCTAACACGAGTCTTAATGGACGGTGGTAGCAGCCTCAACCTACTTTATCAGGATACAGTGCGGAAGATGGGCATTAATCCCTCACGAATCAAACCCGTAAAGACTACCTTTAAAGGAGTCATACCAAGCGTTGAGGCCCGCTGTACGGGCTTAATCACGCTGGAGGTGGTCTTCGGTTCTCCGGACAACTTCCGAAGCGAAGAGTTAATCTTCGACATCGTCCCCTTCCGTAGCGGCTACGACGCACTGCTCGGACGAACCGCGTTTGCTAGATTCAACCCGGTGCCACACTATGCTTATCTCAAGCTTAAGATGCCCGGTCCACACGGTGTCATAACAGTCAAGGCAAACACAGAACTCTCCCTCCGGACAGAGGAGCACACCGCCGCCCTAGCAGCAGAGGTACAAAGTGGCCTTCTCAAGCAGCACCATAGTACGGCCGCTGAGCCCCTGGACATCATTAAGAGGTTCCGGACTACACTGCAACAGGACAACACGGCTCGTCAAGAGCTCGATTAGCAATTCGGCCTCCGTCCCAGTCCCGATGAAGTAGTGGCATTCGTACCACGCGTACATAATTACGCACTCAAAATTCCATGGACATCGATGGAGGCACAAGCTAGCCCGGGATCTACAGTTCGGCTAGACGGATCCCGGACACACATACAACTTTACTATTTCCTTTTTCCCTTTGTCGCAGGTTTCTCTTATGCGGTCCGCTTTCGACAACCTAATTTATGGTCCTGTCAAAGGAAAAATACACCGGATCGACATGGAGCACAGGCGTACAAGGGCAGCACTAGAGGCCAATCCAACGATTACTCTATTTGTTTTCAGGACCCACGTGCAGCTCGCCTTTAGTTATGGCATATCAAATAGCCGGTTGCTTAAGGCATTACTTTGTACCGATGCGCTTTGACGCATCAATCCAACTATAATGGAAACATTTCATGGTCCAAGTTCAAGGGCCCCAGGTACCATCTCTGTTCTCCCTCTATTTTCCTTTAAATTACTTATTTCCCAGCAATCGTATACTCTGGTACGTTTCATATTTGCCAGGGGCTCTCCATCGCCCCACGATACGGCAACAAAGTCCGAACAATCCTTAAATATAAGTTCGGCACCCCGAATTTAGCATTATATGCATTGGCTCCGAATCATGTCTTTGGTAAGTTGGGTTGCCCGGCTCCTGTGCTTGCTACCCTACGTTTCGCTAAATCGGCTAGGGTAGTAAAGGGAGAACTACTGCGATTGTGCGCTGGCCTTGACCAGATGAGCGCCTCAGTAGAGAAAGCCGAAAACTGACTGTCATGATATGGCGAGATCTGGTCAGCTGTTCGAGGGTTACAAATCGTTGGAGATTTTTTCCGCATTATGCGAAAGATCGACACTTCCTGATCAGATGCTGACAGCACTCTGGTTTGAACCAGGGGCTGCGCCCATGCTTTATTATAAAACTCCTATGGCTAAGTGAGGGCGTTTAAGCTGTATAGTCCGATTGCCTTGTTCATTGCGCTAAACAACTCCTTCAAGGACCATATAATTGGATCAAGGTTGTTTACATTCCACCCCGAACACCTCCGTACTACCTATGTGAGGGCAGAACCGACGACTGGCCAACCCTCAGATTACATACAACACAGCCGCACAGGAGGAAACAATTAAAAGCATAACAAAATTACATTACAAAACAAGCTTTGTTTTCACAATACAAGGCAAAGGCAACGTGAATACATTTATTCAAATACAATGTTCTGCGAACATTGTGCTTCCGCAAGGCGAGACCCCTCCAGGACATCCGCAAAATACCATTTGGGTGTGCGGTGCTCCTTGCCCTCCGGTGGCCCTCTGGTCATCTCAACGGCGTCCATCTTCGCCCACCACATCTTGCAACGGGCGAAGGCCATGCGCGCGCCTTCAATGCAGGCCGAACACTTGACGGCGTCCAGCCGAGGACAGGCGTTCACCATCCGCCTCACGAGTACGAAGTAGCTGCCTGGCATAGCTTCGGTTGGCCATAGCCGGATTATCAAATCCTTAATGGCTAGTTCGGCCACCCTATGTACCTCCACCAGCTGTTTCAGCTGATCGGTGAAGGACACGGGATGCTCTGGTGCCGCATACTGCGACCAGAATAGCTTCTCCGTATAACCCCCTCCTTCGGCTCGATAGAAATCCGTGGCGTCTGATACACTGCGTGGCAAATCCGCAAAAGCCCCTGGGGAACTCCGAACCCGGGTTAGTAAAAGGTACTATTTCTCCGCATACTTGCTTTGCATCTTAAATGCCTTACCCGCTGTGATCTTCTTGGCCTCCTGGATCTCCTGGAGGGCGGCCTGGGCCTCATTCCGTGCGGTCTCCGCGCTCTGACGAGCCTTGGCGAGTTCGGCCCCTTGAACCGACCGATCATGCTCCAAGGCCTCACATTTTTTCACCGCATCCTGGAGCTCCTGCTGGACTTCTTTGACCCGGGCATTGAGCTTCTTATGGGCGGCTTGCTGCTGGACAACCTTCTCCTCGGCCTCGACCAGGGCCTTCCTCAGGGCCTCGACCTCGGTCGCGGCTCCTGCACATGTTACGACACTGCGGTCAATATACAACGCCTACTCCTTCCGAGCACATAGCAAGTAGTCACTCACCTTGCTTCTCATGGAGCCGAATTTTAACCTCCCCGAGCTCCTTCTCGGTTCGCTCCAGCCTCTGCTTCAGTTCAGAGACTTTGGCAGCATGCGAGGTTGTGGCCAACAGTGACGCCTGCTTATTGATACATATTAAGTTAGTCTCCTATAACAAAGGATTGATCCTCTGTCCGGTTCTTCTCGCCGAACACCGGACAGTGCCTCAGGGGCTACTGTCTACACGGGGTTTTTCTCTTTCTTACCTAGAAACCTGTTAACAGGTTACTGCAGGCTTCATTCAGTCCACTCTTGGCGGACTGAACCTTCTCGATCACCGCACCCATAAGGACACGGTGCTCGTCCACGACAGAGGCGCCTCGTAGCGCCTCCATCAGGTTATCCGGCGCCCCTGCCTGGACAGGGCCACCGGTGGAAGCGACGCACCCCCCTCCTTCAAACAGAGCTGCCCGCCTGACTCCGGAGCCATATGAGTCTCCGAAATCGTATTCGGCTGAGGGCCGAACTGGATGCGGCCCTCTTCGCCAGTCTCCATGGGGATCGACTCCCCCATGTGTCCGGCAGTGGAGGTCTCACCTTGAGGCGCCCCCCGGACGGCGTCCTGGGCTCCTCCCCGGTTTGGAGCGATCCTCCGGGACAACACTTTGGTTTCGTCCATGGCCCCGGGGGAATAAACAGGCGGTGGCGACATGCTCGCCATCTCTGACGAAGCCAACGAACCTCCAGATGAGGATCGCTAGATAAGGTCACAGGCCGGACTGCAATAGTATAGTTAACTATGTCAAAATAATGAAGAGAAACGGCTGGATGTGTGCATGAGTGAGCCATGTCACTTACAATGCGGCCTGGGGCTTAGTACGGGGGCGTCGTTCCGGACTGTTGTCAACGTCCCATGCGGTATTGACCGCTGGGACGCCCTTCCCCTTCTTGGGCCTTTCCGCCTCCAGATGCGCCGAAGCCGCCCTCTTCTTCTTCCTCTCTTCAGGGGGAGGGTTGTTTTCCTCCTCCTCCTCTTCTTCCTCGTCATTGTCCTCAGGGACAGAGAAATGAGCTTCGTCGTCTTCGGACATCATGTCCGGAGTGCCCTTGCGACGGGGGCCACTCTTGGCCCCCTTGGCCTTCTTCTCCGACACCTTATAGGGCGCCGGCACCAGCATTTTCGCCAGATGCGGGATGACCAGTTCTTCGGGCAGTGGAGCCAGGAACTGGATCCGCTTCGCCCTCTCCATCCAGTCCTGAAAAAGCAACAATAAAAGCTCAGGCATCATCCATGAAACAAACAAGTGGAGAATGCATTAAAAATGATATACCTCGCTCGCGAGGTGTTTAGCGTCGTGCCCGAGATCTGAATCTGCGGCCGGTGGTTTCTCGTTGCCCTTAAAGAGCAACTTCCATGCACCTTCGTGAGTAGTCTCAAAGAGCCTCACCAGGATCTGGTGCTTCTTCAGATTGAACTCCCACAGAGGGCGGCTTCGGCGCTGGCACGGAAGGATCCGGCGAACTAGCATCACATGGATCACATCAACAAGCTTGATGTTCTTGGTTACCATGCTTTGAACGTGCATCTGCAGCGCTATCAGCTCGTCAGGTGAACACCAGTCTGGACTCTTCTCGACCCAGGAGGAGAGTCGCATGGGAGCGCCGGAGCGGAATTCGGCAGCTGCGGCCCAGGTGGTGCCGCGAGGTTCTGTGATGTAGAACCACTGCTTCTGCCACTCCTTTACCGTGTCCACAAAAGTACCTTTGGGCCAGGGGACGTTGGACAGCTTGCTCACCATGGCTCCTCCGCACTCCGCGTGCTGGGCATCCACCACCTTCGGCTTCACGCTGAAGGCTTTGAGCCATAGCCCGAAGTGGGGTTGGATGCGGAGGAAGGCCTCACACACGACGATAAACGCCAAGATGTTGAGGAAGGAATTCGGGGATAGATCATGGAAATCTATCCCGTAATAATACATTAGCCCGCGGACGAAAGGGTGGAGTGGAAACCCTAGCCCGTGGAAGAAATGGGGGATGAATACTACCCTCTCGGTGGGCTTCGGCTTGGGGACGACCTATCCCTCGGCCGGCAGGCGGTGGGCGATCTCCTTCGCCAGATAACCGGCCGCTCGAAGCTCAGTAATGTCCTCCTCCTTGACGGAGGAGACCATCCACTTGCCCTGGCCTCCGGATCCGGACATGGTTGCTTGAGTGGAAAGGAGATGAGAACTTGGGCGCTGGAGCTCGAAATCGGAAAGACGGAGATAGAGAGAAGGCGTGAGAGAAGAAGAGGGAATTCTTATCCCCTTATAAAGGCCCTGAATATCAAGCGCCTCCTCACTCGCCTTAAGATTCACCTATTCCCAATGAACGTATAAACGACACGGTTGGATTACCCATACCCGCATTGATGAGAATCCCGTGATAAGGGGAGACGATCTCTGCTTTGACAAGACGTGCCAATGGCAACCGCATCTCGGGACGTGGACCGTCGAACACAAAAGCGGTTTGGAATTATGACCGGTTAGATGTAATGTGGTGCTGCAAAAAGTCGTTAGCAGATAGAACTCGTGTAAAAATATATTCTCTCTGCGGTTGTGTATGGTGTGTGTGACAGGTCCGGATTCTATCATCGCATCCGAAGACTATCTTGGAGTTCAGAAAAAGGGGAAACCGCCTTGCAATGCCGAAGACAATCAGCGCGCCGGACTCGTCTTCATTGAAGCCAGGTTCAGGGGCTACTGAGGGAGTCCTGGACTAAGGGGTCCTCGGGCATCCGACCTGTTATCCATAGGCCGGACTGATGGGCTATGAAGACATGAAGGCCGAAGACCGTACCCGTGTCTGGATTGGAATCTCCTTGGTGTGGAAGGCAAGCTTGGCGACCGATTATGAAGATTCCTTCTTATGTAACCGACTCTATGTAAACCCTAGATCCCCCCGGTGCATATATAAACTGGAGGGGTTAGTCCGGAAAGGATATACACATTACCATAGTCATACAGGCTAGGCTTCTAGGGTTTAGCCATTACGATCTCGTGGTAGATCAACTCTTGTAATACTCATATTCATCAATATCAATCAAGCAGGAAGTAGGGTATTACCTCCATAAAGAGGGCCCGAACCTGGGTAAACATCGTGTCCCCCGTCTCCTGTTACCATCGATCCTAGACGCACAGTTTGGGACCCCCTACCCGAGATCCGCCGTTTTTGACACCGACACACTTCCCCAGCAATAAGAATATCATATTTCTTCTTGACAGTAGGAAGAGGAAATTCAAAACCTCCAATAGTAATCATTGGAATTTTTCCAATAGAATTGATACTGTGGACTTGAGGTTGTTTCCTCGGAAAGTGTACCGGATGCTCATTACCATTAACATGAAAAGTGACATTGCCTTTGTTGCAATCAATAACAGCCCCTGCAGTATTCAAAAATGGTCTACCAAGGATAATCGACATACTATCGTCCTCGGGAATATCAAAAATAACAAAGTTTGTTAAAATAGTAACGTTTGCAACCACAACAGGCACATCCTCACAAATACCGGCAGGTATCGCAGTTGATTTATCGGCCGTTTGCAAAGATATTTCAGTAGGTGTCAACTTATTCAAATCAAGTTTACGATATAAAGAGAGAGGCATAACACTAACATCGGCTCCAAGATCATATAAAGCAGTTTTAACATAGTTTCTTTTAATGGAGCATGGTATAGTTGGTACTCCGGGATCTCCTAGTTTCTTTGGTATTCCACCTTTAAAAGTATAATTAGCAAGCTTGGTGGAAATTTCAGCTTCCGATATCTTTCTTTTATTTGTAACAAGATCTTTCATGTACTTAGCATAAGGATTCATTTTAAGCATATCAGTCAAACGCATATGCAAAAAGATAGGTCTAATCATTTCAGCAAAGCACTCAAAAATCCTCATCATCCTTTTTCTTCGATGGTTTCGGAGGAAAAGGCATGGGTTTCTGAACCCATGGTTCTCTTTCTTTACCGTGCTTCCTGATACGTCTCCAACGTATCTATAATTTTTGATTGCTCCATGCTACTTTATCTACTGTTTTAGGCAATATTTTGCTTTATTTTCCACTTTTATATTATTTTTGGGACTAACCTATTAACCGGAGGCCCAGCCCAGATTTGCTGTTTTATGCCTATTTCAGTATTTCGAGGAAAAGGAATATCAGACAGAGTCAAAATGGAACGAAATCAACTAGAAAAGTTATTTTTTGGAAGGAAACCCACCTGATGGGCTTGGACTCCACGTCAGAAGATACGGGAGGTGCTCACGAGGGTGGGGGGCGCGCCCACCCCCCTGGGCGCGCCCCCCTGCCTCGTGGGGCCCCCGTAGGTCCACCGACGTACTCCTTTCACCCATATATACCTACGTACCCTAAAACTTCCAGAACAGAAGCTAGATCGGGAGTTCCGCCGCTGCAAGCCTCCAGAGCCACGAAAAACCAATCGGGGCCCCTTTCCGGTACCCTGCAGGAGGGGGGATCCATCACCGGTGGCCATCTTCATCATCCCGGTGCTCTCCATGACGAGGAGGGAGTAGTTCACCCTCGGGGCTGAGGGTATGTACCAGTAGCTATGTGTTTGATCTCTCTCTCTCTCTCTCTCTCTCTCTTCTCTCTCTCTCTCTCTCGTGTTCTCTCTCGTGTTCATCTATGGCACGATCTTGATGTATCCCGAGCTTTGCTATTGTAGTTGGATCTTATGATGTTTCTCCCCCTCTACTCTCTTGTGATGAATTGAATTTCCCCTTTGAAGTTATCTTATTGGATTGAGTCTTTTATGAGAACACTTGATGTATGTCTTGGTGATCAACTTGCGGGTTTCGTGACATTGGGAACCTATGCATAGGGGTTGGCACACATTCTTGACTCTCCGGTAGAAACTTTGGGGCACTCTTTGAAGTACTTTTATGTTGGTTGGATGAATTTGAGATTGTGTGATGCATATCGTATAATCATGCCCACGGATACTTGAGGTGACAATGGAGTATCTAGGTGACATTAGGGTTTTGGTTGATTTGTATCTTAAGGTGTTATTCTAGTACGAACTCTTTTATAGATTGATCCGAAAAATAATTTTGTGGTGGTTTCGTACCCGACCATAATCTCTACGTTTGTTCTCCGCTATTAGTGTCTTCGGAGTGACTCTTTGTTGCATGTTGAGGGATTGTTATATGATCTATCTATGTTATTATTGTTGAGAGAACTTGCACTAGTGAAAGTATGAACCCTAGGCCTTGTTTCCTATCATTGCAATACCGTTTACGCTCACGTTTACCACTTGTTACCTTGCTGTTTTTATATTTTCAGATTACAAATACCTTTATCTACCATCCATATTGCACTTGTATCACCATCTCTTCGCCGAACTAGTGCACCTATACAATTTACCATTGTATTGGGTGTGTTGGGGACACAAGAGACTCTTGTTATTTGGTTGCAGGGTTGCTTGAGAGAGACTTGTGCACTTGCAGGCCCAACAACGTCTACAAGAAGAAGGTTGCGTAGTAGACATCAAGCTCTTTTCTGGCGCCGTTGCCGGGGAGGCTAGGTAAGTGAAGGTATATCTTTAGATCTTGCAATCGAATATTTTTGTTTCTTGTTTTAGCACTAGTTAGTTTATAAAAGAAAACTACAAAAAAAATGGAATTGAGTTTGTCTCATACGCTTCACCTTTTTAATATCTTTCGTGAGAATGATGGAAAGGAAAATTGTGCCAAAGTGCTAGAAGAAGAATTACATAGAATGCTTGGCATGAAATATGTGAATGATGAGCATGATTGCAATGCTGTTAGTATGAATTCCTTGAATATCCATGATGCTAATGATATGCAAAGCCACAAGCTTGGGGAAGCTATGTTTGATGAAGATGATATTTTTTGTCCCCCAAGCTTTGATGAGCAAATTTACTATGATGAAAGCATGCCTCCTATCTATGATGATTATTGTGATGAAATGTATGCTTTAAACAATAATGATAACCATGAAACTTGTCATCTTGATCTTAATTTTCAATCACATGATAATTATTTTGTTGAGTTTGCTCCCACTATTATTCATGAGAAGAATTTTGCTTATGTGGAGAGTAGTAAATTTCCTATGCTAGTAGATCATGAAAAGAATGCTTTAGGTGCTGGTTATATTGTTGAATTCATTCATGA
>LR880970.1:612046025-612056849 GCA_904067115.1 Aegilops sharonensis
GGGATTGGTATATGATCTATCTATGTTATTATTGTTGAGAGAACTTGCACTAGTGAAAGTATGAACCCGAGGCCTTGTGTTCCTATCATTGCAATACCGTTTACGCTCACGTTTACCACTTGTTACCTTGCTGTTTTTATATTTTCAGATTACAAATACCTTTATCTACCATCCATATTGCACTTGTATCACCATCTCTTCGCCGAACTAGTGCACCTATACAATTTACCATTGTATTGGGTGTGTTGGGGACACAAGAGACTCTTGTTATTTGGTTGCAGGGTTGCTTGAGAGAGACCATCTTCATTCTACGCCTCCCACAGATTGATAAACCTTAGGTCATCCACTTGAGGGAAATTTGCTACTGTCCTACAAACCTGTGCACTTGCAGGCCCAACAACGTCTACAAGAAGAAGGTTGCGTAGTAGACATCACTTCCTAGCAACGAAGTCTCTCTTATCATAATGTTGATTCTTTGATTATGAGTTATCAAGATCAATAGCAGGTTCAATCTCTACATCATTGTTACTGCTAGGTTGAGCATCAACATGAACATCATCATTCACATTATCACTAGGTTCATGTTCATCACTAGATTGTGTTTCAACATCAGAAATAGAAATATCATTGGGATTCTCAGGTGTGTCAACAACAGGTTCACTAGAAGCATGCAAAGTACTATCATTTTTCTTTTTTTCCTCTTAGAAGGATTAGGTGTGTCAACATTAGTTCTCTGAGAATCTTGCTCAATTCTCTTAGGGTGGCCCTCAGGATACAAAGGTTCCGGAGTCATTTTACCCCCCTCTAGTCATAACTCTAACAACATTATCATTTTTCTTATTATTTAATTCATTGAGCAAATCATTTTGAGCTTTAAGCACTTGTTCTACTTGAGTGGTAGCCATAGAAGCATGCTTACTAATAAGTTTAAGTTCACCTTTAACGCTTGACATATATTCACTCAAGTGTTCAATTATATAAGCATTTCGTTTCAAATATCTACCTACATAAGCATTGAAGTTTTCTGGTCTAACAATAAAATTATCAAACTCATCTAAGCATCGACTAGCAGACTTAGTGATGTCTACTACACAACCTTCTTCTTGTAGATGTTGTTGGACCTCCAAGTGCAGAGGTTTGTAGGACAGTAGCAAATTTCCCTCAAGTGGATGACCTAAGGTTTATCAATCTGTGGGAGGCGTAGGATGAAGATGGTCTCTCTCAAACAACCCTGCAACCAAATAACAAAGAGTCTCTTGTGTCCCCAACACACCCAATACAATGGTAAATTGTATAGGTGCACTAGTTCGGCGAAGAGATGGTGATACAAGTGCAATATGGATAGTAGATATAGGTTTTTGTAATCTGAAAATATAAAAACAGCAAGGTAACTAATGATAAAAGTGAGCACAAACGGTATTGCAATGCGTTGAAACAAGTCATAGGGTTCATACTTTCACTAGTGCAAGTTCGCTCAACAATAATAACATAATTGGATCATATAACTATCCCTCAACATGCAACAAAGAGTCACTCCAAAGTCACTAATAGAGGAGAACAAACGACGAGATTATTGTAGGGTACGAAACCACCTCAAAGTTATCCTTTCTGATCGATCTATTCAAGAGTTTGTAGTAAAATAACACGACGCTATTCTTTCCGTTCGATCTATCCTAGAGTTCGTACTAGAATAACACCTTAAGACACAAATCAAGCAAAACCCTGATGCTACCTAGATACTCCAATGTCACCTCAAGTATCCACGGGTATGATTATACGATATGCAGCACACAATCACAGATTCATCTATTCAACCAACACAAAGTACTTCAAAGAGTGCCCCAAAGTTTCTACCGGAGAGTCAAGACGAAAACATGTGCCAACCCCTATGCATAGATTCCCAAGGTTACGGAACCCGCAAGTTGATCACCAAAACTTACACAAGTGAATCAATAGAATACCATATTGTCACCACGGGTATCCCACGCAAGACATACATCAAGTGTTCTCACATCCTTAAACACTCAATCCGATAAGATAACTTCGAAGGCAAAACTCAATCCATTAAAAGAGAGTAGAGGGGGAGAAACATCATAAGATCCAACTATAGTAGCAAAGCTCGCGGTACATCAAGATCGGGCCAAATCAGGAACATGAGAGAGAGAGAGAGAGAGAGAACAAAGACATAGCTACTGGTACATACCCTCAGCCCCGAGGGTGAACTACTCCCTCCTCGTCATGGAGAGCGCCAGGATGATGAAGATGGCCACCGGTGAGGGACCCCCCTCTGGCAGGGTGCCGGAACAGGGTCCCGATTGATTTTTTGTGGCTACAAAGGATTGCGGTGGCGGAACTCCCGATCTAGGTTATGTTCTAGAAGTTTGGGTATATATAAGAGGTGTTGGCATCGGGAACAAGTCAGGGGGGGTCTCCGAGGCGGCCACGAGGTAGGGGGGCGCGCTCAGGTGGGGTAGGGCGCGCCCCCACCCTCGTGGGTGCCTCGGGACTCTTCTGGCCCATCTCCGATTCTCCATGGGCTTCTTCTGGTCCAAAAATAATCTCTGTGAGATTTTAGGTCAACTGGACTCCGTTTGGTTTTCCTTTTCTGCGATACTCAAAAAAAGGAAAAAAAACAGAAACTGGCACTGGGCTCTAAGTTAATAGGTTAGTCCCAAAAATCATATAAATGCATATAAAACATCCTACATGGATAATATAATAGCATGGAACAATAAAAAATTACAGATACGTTGGAGACGTATCAAGCATCCCCAAGCTTAATTCCTGCTCGTCCTCGAGTAGGTAAATGATAAAACAGAATTTTTGATGTGGAATGCTACCTAACATAAATTTTTAATGTAATTCTCTTTATTGAGGCGTGAATGTTTAGATCCAAAAGATTCTAGACAAAATTTTAATATTGACATAAAATAGTAATACTTCAAGCATGCTAACCAAGCAATTATGTCTTATCAAAATAACATAGCCAAAGAAAGCTTATACCTACGAAATCATATAGTTTGGCCATGCTTCATTTTCGTCACACCAAATGCTCCCATCATGCACAACCCCGATGACAAGCGGAGCAACTGGTTCATACTTTTTAACGTGCTTCAGCCTTTTCAACCCTCACGCAATACATGAGCGCAAGCCATGGATATAGAACTACAGGTGGAATAGCATATGATGATGGGTGTTATGTGAGAAGATAAAAAAGAGAAAGTGTAAGGGCATATTTATCCCTTAGGTGTTTTGGTGATTGATGACAATGCTTTTGCGAACTAATCGTGTGCCTTGAGTTTCTCAGACGCTTCATCACTAGGCACGAGACGATTCGATGCCCCTCGAAGACTATTGAAGACGACGTTGTTCTACGTTTCTCTTTGGTGGATTTGAGTCGTAGGAGAGCCGTACTATTAAGAGGGGTCCGCGTCGGAAAGGTTCGGGTGGAATCATCACGTACACATGACTTTCCTTTCCACTGCACTTTGGAGCGTCTCACCGTTTTCCTAGTTGTGCTTGATCTGACGGCTACTGCTGTTATTGCGGTAGTACTGCTCTATGGAGCGATAGTACCGCAAGCACTTGCGGTAGTACCGCTGGGGGTCACGGTAGTACCGCTCCTCTGGAGCCTTAGTACCGTAGCCCCCAGGCCTAGTGCTGCTCCGGTACGGTAGTAGGGGCGGATGTAATTTTTTACATCCACGCCCGCACGGTAGTACCGCACGTCGTGCGCGGTAGTACCGCGGGTGGCCACGGTAGTACCGCTCTCTTGGAGTCGTAGTACCGTGGCCCTCATACCTTGTACAACTGCGTCGCTGCAGTAGGAGCGGATGTATGTTTTACATCCGCGCCTCAACGGTAGTATCGCGCCTCGTGCGCGGTAGTACCGCGTCGGGTTTTTGCACTATTTCTTTTTCAGAGGAAGTAGGCACGGATGTATTTTATTTCATCCGCGATCTTCGTAGGCTTTGACTTCCCTGCCTTGCGGTAGTACCGCAAGGGGGAGCGGTAGTACCGCGCAAGCGGTAGTACTGCTCTCAGTCAGGCTAGTCCCGGCCTCTGCTGCTGCCGCGGAAGTACCGTGGCCCTCCACGGTAGTACCGCGTGGCCTTGCGGTAGTACCTCGCTCCTGGAGCGGTAGTACCGCATGTCGCAGGCTGAAATTGCGGATAACGGTTGGATCTCTTCCTTGACTATAAAAGGGGCGTCTCCTACCTCTAGTTGACTACCTCTTCCATTTCCAAGCTCCATTGTTGCTCCAAGCTCCATTTTCGCCCGATCTCTCTCCCTAGCCAATCAAACTTGTTGATTTGCTCGGGATTGGGTGACAAGGGCCCGATCTACACTTCCACCAAGAGATATTCGATTCCCCCCACTTATCCCTAGAGGATCTTGTTACTCTTGGGTGTTTGAGCACCCTAGACGGTTGAGGTCACCTTGAAGCCATACTCCATTGTGGTGAAGCTTCGCGGTGGTGTTGGGAGCCTCCAAGTGTTGTGGAGATTGCCCCAACCTTGTTTGTAAAGGTTCGGTCGCCGCCTTCAAGGGCACCAATAGTGGAATCACGGCATCTTTCATTGTGTGAGGGCGTAAGGAGATTACGGTGGCCCTAGTGGCTTCTTGGGGAGCATTGTGCCTCCACACCGCTCTAACGGAGACGTACTTCCCCTTAAAAGGAAGGAACTTCGGTAACACGTCCTCGTCTTCACCGGCTCCACTCTTGGTTATTTCGTGCCTTTACTTTTGCAAGCTTACTTGTGTTGTATCTATTGCTTGCTTGTGTGCTAGTTGTGTTTGCATCATATAGGTTGTCCACTTAGTTGCATATCTAGACAACCTATTTTGTTGCAAGGTTTAAATTGTTAAAGAAAAGCTTAAAATTTGTTAGTTGCCTATTCACCCCCCCCCCTTAGTTAACCATATCGATCCTTTCAATTGTTATCAGAGCCTCGTCTCTTTATTAAGGACTTTACCGTCCGAAGAGTATGGTTGACACCACAGACGATGCGGAGGAGCACTCCGGTGTGAATCCTATCTCGTCTACGGCCGATGGGGGAACCTCGGTCTCTCGTGAGGAATTCAATGTGGCTCTTGACACATTGAAAGACTCCATGATGACCAAGGTTGAAAGCATGCTTACTAAATTTCTTGAAGGGCTTAAACTGTCCACCTCGCCGATGAAAGTGGGTGATCCCACTAACAAGGTGACGGATGCTACCTCCGACAAGGGGGAAGCTAACAGTGAAAAGAGTCCTTCTAATAGTGGTAGAAATGGCACCGGCATCTTTGCCCATGTGGAACCTCCAATTTATGGAGTACCGATTCCCTCTACCCATTTAAATCATGCCGGTCCTCCTCCTAAGATTGTGAAAAATGAGGATTTTGATTCTTGGGTGTATCGTTTCAAGCGCCATTTAAAACATGTGAATACTAACCTTTGGAGAATCATTGAAGAAGGTTTCTATCCACATGACCCAAACAACTTCACCCCTCGAGAAGCCGTGGATAATCAATTCAATGAGAATGCTCTCTTCATCATCCAAGATGCAATCCTTCCCGAAGATCTCCCTCACCTTCGACCTCATGCCTTGGCCAAAGACGCGTGGCAATGCTTTGTGTCTCTCTATCGAGGAAGTGCTAGCATTCAACGCTCCAACTATGAAGTGGTACAAGATGAAGCCGATGACTTTGCAATGAAAGAAGATGAAGAGCCCCGTGAGCTCTTTCGAAGAGTGACCAAACTCGCGGTCTCACTACGAGATCATGGGAGCAAGGACACGGATGACAATTGGATCAAGCGCAAGTTACTCAAGGCCATGATGCCCTACAACAGGGTCATGTCCTCCGTCATTCGTCAAAGACCGGACTTCCACTCCATGACCGCAAGTGAAGTGTTGGATGAGTTCGTTGCAATGAGCATCTTGGACAAGACCGCCGACAATGCAGTGCTCCATTCTCAAAGGGCAAAGAAGCCCAACCTTGCTTTGAAGGCCAAGGTTAGTGTGGAATAAGAGGAAGAAGAAGGAGATGAGGAGAGCAACCCCGAAGACACGAAATATGATTATCATGAGCACATGGCTCTTGCCTCAAGACAATTTTGGAGCAAGAAGAATACAAGACCCAACTTCAACAAGAACAGCTCAAGTGGACTCAAGGGCAAGCAACGAGTTAGAACTTGTTTCAACTGTGGCAATGTGAGCCATTTCGTTGTGGATTGCCCTTACGAGAAGTGGGAAGACAATGGTGGCAAGTTCATCCGAAAAGACAAGGCCAAGTCCTTCCCCAACAAGAACAACTTCACCAAGAAGACTCCTACTCGCGGGTTGGTGGTTCAAGAAGAATTCCGTGAGGATGAAGATGATGATGAAGATAGTGAAGCAATGGCCATGGCATCCGTTGCCATTGCCACAACTCCCCGGATGTCTCTCTTCGATTCACCCAACGAGAACATCACCGCCAAGTGTCTCATGGCTAAAGCCACCAACAAGGTAACCCCCAACATCAAAACCACAATTATTCCTAATCCTTCTTCGACGGTTGGCTTTGATGATGGTAAGGAGTCCAATGAGGAGGTAAATGAATTTGAGTCCTTCATGAGTAAGCTCAAGGGCAAATCCAAGAAGCACTTCGTTGCTCTCTTGGAACAACTTGGTAAAGCCAATGACATGATCGAGGCTCACGAAGAAACCATCCTAAGATGGAAGGTCATAGTCGTGACTATGCCTATGAGATATCAGATCTCTCTAATGCTCTTGAGGAAGAGCGTGGACATCGTTTGGCTCTTGAGGAGTCACACAACGATGACCATGCCAAATTAAAGAAAGATCTTGATCATGCTCTTGTTGTGTCTCGTGTTCTAACTTCTGAGAAGGCTAACCTTGGGGTTGATCATGCTAGACTCAAGGAGGAGTTTGATGTACTTGACAAGGCCCATAAGGTCTTGAAAGGTGCTCATGCAAACCTCAAGGAGTCTCATGCTCAACTCCAAGTTAAGCTAACCAAGGAAAAGGCCACATTTCCTCACATGGTCTTAATTGATAATGCAAATGCTACTAACCCGTGTTGTGAGCATGTGCATCTTGTGGAGGAGAATGCCAAGTTGAAGGAACAACTCGAGAAAGGTCTTGTGTCATGCATACAAGGTGAGAAGAACCTAAATGACCTTTTGAGCAATCAAAAGGAAGTTGTGGGCAAGGAGGGAGTTGGGTTCTCACCCAAGTCCAATAACAAGAAGAAGGAAGAGAAGAAGAATAACAAGACCAAACGACCTCCCCCGCTTAAGCAAACTTTTGTGAAAGAGGGAGAGGGTGCTCTTAAGGAGAATAAGAATGCGAAGAGTGGTGATGCCAAAAGGGGCAAATCCATCTCTCCCATTGAAGTCGGCGACTTTAATCCCTCTTATGTGTTGTGCCGTGCTAGCGATGGGCATGTTTATGCTAAATTTGTCGGTTCTTCTTATGAGTACATTGAATGGTCTATTTGGGTTCCTAAGACCCTTGTTACTAACATCAAAGGACCCATTACTAAATGGGTACCTAAAACCAAGCATTAATCTCTTGTAGGTGTTTGCTTCCGGTGGGGGATCATGGTTGCTCGATAGTGGAGCAACAAATCATATGACCGGAAGCAAGGACTTGGTGGTGGACATGCAAAAGATTCCATCTATGCCCAACAATGTCGAGTGGGGTGATGCCTCACATTCTAAGGTATTGGGTCTTGGCAAGGTTGTCATTTCTCATGATCTAGCGATCGAGAAAGTCATGCTTGTTGAGTCCCTTGCATACAATTTACTTTCCGTTCGTCAACTTGCACTCATGGGCTTTACCACCTTCTTTGACATTGATACCGTGTCCCTCTTGTGGAGCAAGACTCTTAAAGTAGCCTTTGTTGGGCATGTCGAAAACGGTCTCTATGTGATAAACTTTTCAGAGCGACCCACTAAGACCGCGACATGCCTAATGGCTAAAGTTGACGTGGGATGGCTTTGGCATCGCCGTTTAGCCCACGTCAATATGAGATCTTTGCAAAGTCTTCTCAAGGGGGACCATGTGCGTGGACTAACAAATGTTAGTTTTGCCAAAGGTCGTGCTTGCAGTGCTTGTATTGAAGGAAAGCTTCATGAGATAGCTCACCCTCCCACGACTATCATCTACTCGAAGAGACCCTTGGAGCTCCTGCACATGGACCTTTTTGGGCCTCCATCCTTTGATAGTCTTGGGGTTAGAAAGTATTGCTTGGTGATTGTGGATGATTATTCAATATACACTTGGTTATACTTCTTCAAGAGGAAGAGTGAGACTCAATAAACCGTCATCGACTTTGCAAATGAAGCTCAACGTCAACATAATGCAAAGATCTTGACAATAAGAAGTGACAACGGCACCGAGTTCAAGAACTACACCTTGGATGAGTTTATTACTGATGAGGGGATCAAGCATCAATATTATGCACCATATACCCCTCAACAAAATGGTGTTGCGGAGAGGAAGAACCAGACGTTGATGGATGTGGCAAGGACCATGATGGCGGAGTTCAAGTCTCCATACAACTTTTGGGCCGAAGCCATCAACACCGCATGTCATGCATCCAATCGGCTCTATCTCCGCAAAGGGTTGAACAAGACTCCTTATGAGATACTCACCGGAAACAAGCCCAATCTCAAGTACTTCCGGGTGTTCGGGTGTAAGTGTTTCATTCTCAAGAAAGGTGTTCGCTTGTCTAAATTTGAGGCTAGAGCTTATGAGGGCATATTTGTTGGTTATGCTACAAACTCTCATGCTTACCGTGTTCTCAACAAGTCCACCGGACTCATTGAGGAGACATGTAACGTGGAGTTTGACGAAAATAACGGCTCCCAAGTGGAGCAAAGTTGTAGCGACCCGACCCGAATGGATCAAGTCTCTGTGCTCCGGTGTCATCCCTGGATCAGTAATGCTGACACCACACAGTACTTCGAAGGATTTATAACAGAGTAGCAATCACACACTTATTACATCGTTTGTCCAGAAGAGGACTTATTCAATAAATATGGCTTAAGGCCATCTAGTAACGATAACAGCAAAAGACTTGGAAGATAAGTGAGTCCATCAACTCCAGCGGCATCACTGAGTATAGAACCACGACCTAAAGCACCTTACTCGTCGTCTGAAAAGTCTGCAACATGAAAGTTGCAGCCCGAAAACGGGTCAGCACATGGAATATGCTGGCAATGTAACACATAGAGAATAATGTATGATAAGCCTGTACTACATGCATATGTGGCTGGTGGTAAAGCTCTACGGTTACAGTTTTGCATAAAGCCAGTTTTTCCCTACTGCAAAGGAATAATTTTTTTTAACTATCATGGTGGTTGTTAAACATTGAGAATGGTTGACAGCATCCTCAATCCCAATTAAAAGTACTCACTAAAAAAACCAACAATATTAATTAGAGTAACATGTTGAGATTCACATGATATTCAAGTACTAGTTACTCAAGATGTCCATAACCGGGGACACGGCTAATCATGATTAGTTTATACACTCTGCAGAGGTTTGCGCACTTTTGCCCACAAGACTCGATCGCCTCCGTTTGGTTTCTCGTACTCCAGGGTGTTTGAGAAACGGATGACCGAGACATAGTCTTTCAGAAGCGCTAGCACCTTACGATGGGTAGACCGGTACACCTACATCCCCTACATCTGCCACTATAAGAGTTCGCACGAATTAGTCAACTATGCCAGAGCCCATAATGGCTTGTGGCTGCACACGTAAGTTACTAGTATGAATTGTCCTATGATCCCTTTGAGCCTGGGTGGCGGTCCAAAAAAACAGGCAAGTCCTGATGGAAACCAGGTGCCTCAATCCACCCAGATGTGTGTTTAAGTTGCCACCTTAGATAAACCATTAAGTTAACAATCTCACATCTGTCATGGATATCACTCACCCAATCCATGTCTACTAGCATAGCATGGCATAATAAGCAAACGTAGAAGTAACTCCCAAAGGTTTCATAAGTAAAACAGGTAATAGGTACTACCTCAATCTACTTCCCATCCCACAATTTAATTAGATCCTAATCATGCAGGTGTTTGAGGATTGATCTAATGCATAAAAACTGGGTAGTAGAAAAGGTATGACCAAGTGTTACTTGCCTTGCTGATGATCCGCGAAACCTAGAGATTCGAAGTAACAAGCGGCGCACTACGGGTGATCTATCGCAGACAAACAACAAGCATACAATAAGTACTCATCTAATGCACAGGTAAATCTTGAATAAAAGATCTAACCAGAAAGTTCAACTTAAGAACCATGGTTGCAAAAAGAATCGAATCAAATAAAGCAACGAAAGTCAAACAACGAAAGAAAACAACTCGGTTCTAGCAAGTTGAAACTAAGTCAAATTTTACAGTAGCAAAACTTTGTTTAAGTTGATTAGTCGAAACGGCGGTTTCGAACGAAACTCCAGGCGCTTGAATCACCTGATTCCGATAAACGAGCGAGAAGATAGACTAGAAAGAAAATCGGATCTGAAATCGCTATCAGAAAAATAGCGGAATAAATATGATGAGAAAGAAAACGACGAACGGTTGAACGAACGGACGTTCATTAACCGAAGCAAACCGGTGATCACGTTCGTTAAGACGAACAGTCCGGCGAACGCTCGCTAAACAAAACCGGAAAGAAAAACCGACGAGAAATACCGATCTAGGGTTTCGGAAAGAAAACCGAAACGAAAAACCGATCTAGAAAACCGGAACGGAAACCGGAACGGAAACCGAACCGAGGAAAAGAAAAGATGACGCGGCGCGGGGCTAGTACCTCGAAGAGGCGAGGGGCTCCG
>LR880970.1:612065368-612080518 GCA_904067115.1 Aegilops sharonensis
GGGGGTGCTTGGGTATTTATATTGGGGAGGGGAGGGTTTTTGCTTGGGGTAGGGGACAAGAAATAGACTAGGATTAGGAAACAAAGAGGGAAAAGATCTAGAAACAAACACGGAATAAACAGAAGTACGACAAAAGTCCTACTAGGATTTGGAAAAGGAAGCGGCGGCTTCCTCTTGGCGCCTGGCGCGCGCGGTGGTGTTGGCCTCCTGGCCGGCCGGTGGCTTGGCGGCTAGGGCCTTTGGCCCAAGGCGCTGCGGTTTTTTTTTAATTGGTTTCGTGCGCAGAAAAATACAGAAAAAAAAATCTAAACGAACTCCAAAATTAAAAAAGTAAACTTTCTCCGACTCCTAAAAATGAGTCGAACAAAATGAACTTTTACTCGGGCCAAAAATACAATTTTTTGAAAACACGCATTTTTCCCTAAGGCAAATAAACTCCGAGAAAAATCCAAAATTTGATTTATTGATTAAATCTTCATTTTTCCTAAATTTTGGGAAGTCATATTATTCCCTCTCTTATTTTTGATATTGGAAAAATATTTGAAGATAAAATAAATAAATCCAATGATCCTCTTTTCATAGTTTTGAGAGAACTCAAATACGAAAATTTCAAAATCTCCAACTCTCTCCGAGGGTCCTTGAGTTGCGTGAAATTTCTAGGATCAACAAAATGCAAGAAAATATGATATGCATGATGATCTAATGTATAACATTCCAAATTGCAAATTTAGGATGTTACAAAAGTGGTACTTGTGATGTAGGTGATGAAATTCCTCCCCAAGCCATAAGAAGAATGGGTATTGGTCATATTCTACCCATTGAGGAAACCCTTGTGGCCGAAGGAGAAGGACAATGCTCCACTCATGTGGAGCCATCACCTACTCAAGACCCACACGCTTCCGAAGAACAAAGAGAAGGCCCTCAACCTCGTGAATAAAACCAAGGACAAGCTTGCACCATACTATGTTGAGAAGGCGCTCGCCAATGGCAAGACGGGGTTGGTGCTCAACTCTTTTCTGGATATCATGTATCACATCTTCCGCAACTCCTTGTTCCCTCGCATTGGTGACAAGGACAAGGTTCATGCCTATATGGTGGATATGATGCTCATTTGCGAGGAGGCTCGTTTGTCTCAGACTCAGCCACTTGATGTCTCACACATCATGTGGTGTGAGCTCCGGTTTGCGGTGTTCAACCGCAAGGTGCCTATCTATGGGCCCTATCTGTTTCTGCTGATCTCGAAGACTTGGGAGAAGATGTTCCCTGGTGAGGAGTTCCTTGCTCCAGACTGGATTCGCCATGAATCCATCTGTCTGCGTGTCAAGCCCAACTGGACCAACACTACTACTCGTGCTGAGGCGTCTGCTACTAGGGCTGCTGTTGATGAGGAGGATGCTGGCACCGAGGATGTTGATGAGGGCCGTGCTGCTAGGCCTTCCCAGAGTTCCTCTATGCCTTCATGGGCCAAGAAGCTGAAGGTAAAGATGAAGACTCTTTTCTGCATGCAAGCTAAGGGACAGTACAGGACTCACGTGGCTTCTAAGGAGAGTCGCCGCCGGGACAAGAAGATCTTGCAGCTGTATAACGAGGACGTGTCTGGTGGTTCTGAGGATCACATCACTCCAGAGGCCGAGTGGATGGAGAAGCAAGGCTACAGGTGGACTGATTCTGAGGAGGACGTCGAGGAGTCCATCCCTGCTGCCGAGGAGTCCAACGGAGAGGGTTGGGATGAGTTCCCTGCTGCTTGAGCCACCACTTGTGTGTAGGTGTCCTCTCTACCTTTTTGGCGTCTCGATGCCAAAGGGGGAGAGAGTGTAGGGATTTGCGAGTCATGTGTCGTCGTTCGAGTTCGGTGTGTTTGCTGCGTTTCTCGTTCTCGTTTGAACCACGTTTGAACCTCGTTTCAGTTTCTTTTTCTTCATATGGTGTAAGACATATGCACTCTATCTATCTTAGCGAGCTTGTGATATATTGTGCTACCTTTGTGCTATGATCTGCTTAGATGTTAATTATCGTGCCTTTGTCTCTAAAATATAGGGGGAGTGGTGATCCTAGCTTGTGTGCTATGCATTCCAAAGCATCCATCCAGGTTGCACACATCTAGGGGGAGCCCGTCTATATTCTAGAGAGGAGGGGTTTGACCCTTGCTTAATATTATCTCATCTATGTGCAAATCCCGTTGAGGGAGTCCTGGACTAGGGGGTGTCCGGATAGCCGAACTATCATCTTTGGCCGGACTCCTAGACTATGAAGATACAATATTGAAGACTTCGTCCCTTGTCCGGATAGGACTTTCCTTGGCGTGGAAGGCAAGCTTGGCGATACGGATATGTAGATTTCCTACCATTGTAACCGACTCTGTGTAACCCTAACCCTATTCGGTGTCTATATAAACCGAAGGGTTTTAGTCCGTAGGACGAACAACAATCATACCATAGGGTAGCTTCTACGGTTTAGCCTCTCTGATCTCGTGGTAGATCTACTCTTGTACTACCCATATCATCAATATTAATCAAGCAGGAGTAGGGTATTACCTCCATCGAGAGGGCCCGAACCTGGGTAAAAACATCGTGTCCCTTGTCTCCTGTTACCATCCGCCTAGACGCACAGTTCGGGACCCCCTACCCGAGATCCGCCGGTTTTGACACCGACATTGGTGCTTTCACTGAGAGTTCCTCTGTGTCGTCACCTATAGGCCCAATGGCTCCTTCAATCATCAGCAACGACGCAGTCCAGGGTGAGACTTTTCTCCCCGAACAGATCTTCGTATTCGGCGGCTTTGCACTCGGGCCAATTCGCTAGGCCATCTGGAGCAGATCGAAAGCTACGCCCCTGACCATCAGGTCAGATTTGGAAGCTTGAACTATACGGCCGATGTCCGCGGAGACTTGATCTTCGACGGATTCGAGCCACAGCCGAGCATGCCGCACTGTCTCGATGGGTATGATCTAGATCTGCCACCAAACAGTGCCCTGGAGGCCGCACTAGTGCCCGCTCCGACCCTTAATCCGGAGCCGGTTTCGCCGATCGAGGACGGTTGGTTGGACACCGCCTCGGGGGCTGAAATCTCCACGGCGATTGATCCGAACACCATCCCTGTCCTTTGCGAAGCTCGTGACTCCCAGGTGCCGGACTCCTTTCTGGACTCCGAACCTCCCGCGCCTCTACCAGTCGAATCCGACTGGGCGCCGGTTATGGAGTTCACCGCCACGGACATCTTTCAGCACTCGCCCTTTGGCGATATCCTGAACTCATTAAAGTCTCTCTCTTTGTCAGTGGAGCCCTGGCCGAACTATGGTCAGGAAGGTTGGGATTCAGACGACGAAGAAATTCAACGCCCACCCACCACCCACTTTGTAGCCACTGTCGATGATTTAACCGACATGCTCGACTTCGACTCCGAAGACATCGACGGGATGGACGACGGTGCCGGAGACGATCAAGAGCTAGCGCCCACGGGGCACTGGAAGGCCACCTCGTCATATGACATATACATGGTGGACATCCCAAAAGATGGGAATGGCGATGGAACGGCGGAGGATGACCCCTCCACGAAACAACCCAAGCGCCGACGTTAGCGGGGCCACTCTAAATCCCGCCACAGTAAAAACGGCGATTCCGGCACGGGAGACAATAATACCATGGACAGTGCCGAAGACGACCCTCTCCAGCAGGACTTAGCGCAGGAGGAGGGAGAAGCAAGTCCGCACGACAGTGCGGCAGAAAGAGAGGTAGAGGACGATAATTATGCGCCCCCCTCCGAAGACGAGGCAAGCCTCGACGACGACGAATTCGTCGTGCCAGAGGACCCCGTCGAACAAGAGCGTTTTAAGCGCAGGATCATGGCCACGGCAAGCAGCCTCCAGGAAAAGCAGCAATAGCTAAGAGCTGACCAAGACCTGCTAGCTGACAGATGGACTGAAGTCCTTGCAGCCGAAGAGTATGAACTCGAATGCCCCTCCAAAAGCTACCCCAAACGCAGGTCGTTGCCTCGATCAGAGGAGGAAGCACCCACGTCACCAGCGCACGACATGGCAGACCGGCCACCCCGTGACCGCGACAGAGAAGCCTCTCGGCCCTCTGCTCAAGCCACGCCCCGACGCCGCTCAAAAAGTACCAAGGCACGGGAAAACGTGCTGAACTTGCGAGATATATTGGAGGATAAGGCAAAGCATACAAAATCGATCTACAGATCGCGTGGGCGTCCAACGACTCGGGATGATTACCGTCACGTCGGATACAGCAAACCCGGCCGGGCCGAACACAGTAGACAAAGCTCATATGATCTACGTCGTGATATAGCCCAATACAGAGGCGCCGCACACCCACTATGCTTCACAGATGAAGTAATGGATCATCAAACCCCTGAGGGCTTCAAACCCGTAAACATCGAATCATACGATGGTACCACAGATCCTGCGGTCTGGATCGAGGATTATCTCCTCCATATCCACATGGCCCGCGGTGATGATCTACATGCCATCAAATACCTCGCACTCAAGCTTAAAGGACCAGCTCGGCATTGGCTCAACAGCTTGCCAGCAGAGTCAATCGGTTGTTGGGAGGACCTGGAAGCCGCATTCCTTGATAACTTCCAGGGCACATATGTGCGACCACCAGACGCCGATGACCTTAGCCATATAATTCAGCAGCCAGAAGAATCGGCCAGACAATTCTGGACGCGGTTCCTAACAAAGAAAAATCAGATCGTCGACTGTCCGGATGCAGAGGCGCTAGCAGCCTTCAAACACAACATCCGCGACGAGTGGCTAGCCCGGCACCTAGGACAGGAAAAGCCGAAATCCATGGCAGCCCTCACCACACTCATGACCCGCTTTTGCGTGGGAGAGGACAGCTGGCTAGCTCGAAGCAACAACTTGGCCAAACACCCTGGTAGTTCGGATACCAAGGACAGCAATGGCAGGTCGCGTCGCAACAAGCATAAACGCCACATTAACGGTGATAATGCTGAAGATACGAAAGTAAATGCCGGATTCAGAGGCTCTAAACCCGGTCAGCGGAAGAAGCCATTCAAAAGAAATACCTAGGGCCCGTCCAACTTGGACCGAATACTCGATTGCTTGTGCCAGATACATGGCACCCCCGAAAAACCAGCCAACAACACCAACAGAGATTGTTGGGTGTTCAAGCAAGCAGGCAAGCTAAGCGCCGAAAACAACGACAAGGGGCTGCATAGCGATGACGAGAAAGAGCCCCGGCCGCCGAACAATAGAGGACAGAAGGGCTTTCCCACACAAGTGCGGACGGTGAACATGTTATACGCAACCCACATACCCAAAAGGGAGCGGAAGCGCGCACTAAGGGACGTATACGCGATGGAGCCAGTCGCCCTGAAGTTCAACCCATGGTCTTCCTGCCCGATCACCTTCGATCGAAGGGACCACCCCACTAGCATCCGTCATGGCGGTTTTCGCCGCATTGGTTCTTGACCCAATTATTGACGGATTTCACCTCACCAGAGTCCTGATGGACGGCGACAACAGCCTGAACCTGATTTATCAGGATACAGTGTGCAAAATGGGCATAGACCCGTCAAGGATCAAACCCACAAATACGACCTTTAAAGGCGTCATTCCAGGTGTAGAGGCCAACTGCACAGGCTCCGTTACACTTGAAGTGGTCTTCGGATCCCCGGATAACTTCCGGAGTGAGGAGTTAATCTTCGACATAGTCCCGTTCCGCAGCGGCTATCACGCACTGCTTGGACGAACCGCATTCACAAAATTCAATGCGGTGCCGCACTACGCGTACCTCAAACTCAAGATGCCAGGCCCTCGAGGCGTAATCACGGTCAATGGAAACACCGAACGCTCCCTCCGAACGGAGGAGCATACGGCCGCCCTTGCGGTAGAAGCGCAGAACAGCCTCTTAAGGCAATTCTCCAGTCCGGCCAATAAACAATCGGACACTGTCAAGCGCGCCCGGAGTAACCTACAGCAAGACCGCCTGGCACGTTTCGAACAAGCGTAGTAATGCAGCCCCAACCCCAGTCCTCGCGAACTCGCGAAGCCAGTACTACGCGCACGTAATTGCGCTCTGAAGCACCATGGGCATAGGGGACGAGCCACGACCACGGCATGCCTAGAATGCGGCTAGACCGCACTAGGGGCTCCCGTTTGCGTCATTCCTTTTTTTTCTTCCTTTTACTTTCAGGACTCTGTTCTCCAGAAGCCCTGTCCGGCATTCGCGCCGAATACACGATGCAACAGCCAGGGAAGCAGAAAACTGCGTCGAGTGTCCAGGTGGTCTCTATTACGAGCAGTATACCTGTTTTACATACCACACCGCAAACTTACCCCTGGAAGGGGGACATGTCAAAAGTCCCGTACCTTACTTATCACACAATTTGTATCGTTCTGCTTTTATTTGCAGTTTCTTTTGAATAACCAATATATAGCTCTTGCCTATTATTGCATTCTTTCCCATTATATATGTTCATTTATGACATTACGCAACCATACAATTTGGTACGATCAATACATCAGGGGTTTATGTACCCCAAAAACATGGTGTGACAAGTCCGAACACTTTCACAAGTGCAGCACCCCGAACTTATAGCATTATATGCATCGGCCCCAAATCATGTCTTGGGTCAATAGTTGGGTTTGCCCGGCTCCCATGTTTTGGTACCTTACGTTCCGTTATATCGGCTAAGGTAGCGCTGGGAGAACCACTGCGATTGTGCCCCGGTTGAGCTGGGTTGAGCACCTCAGTGGAGAAAGCTAAAACTGACCGTCATGATAAGGCGAGAGTCGGTCGCTGTTCAAGAGGTTTCTTCGAGTCCCTAAAGACTTATGCCGCTTAGAGCGAGGAACCGGCATTGTCCGGCCAAGGCGTGGATAGCTCCCCGAACTCGGTCTTCCGAATACTAGGGGCTTCGCCGAAATTTAAAATTATAGAATTCTATGGCTAAGTGAGAGTGTTCAAGCATTATAGTCCGGTTGCCTGGTTCGTTGCGTTGAGCGCCTCCCTCGAAGGACCCAAGAATGGGAACAAGAGCGCTCAAGTTTATCCCGAACATCCCAGCACTCGTGGCATGGGGCTGAAGCCAACGACTCGCCATCTCTCAAATTTGATAAACGGCCGCACAGAAGGTAATATTTTAAATTCAAAAGCGTTGCTTAGCGCATATGAAAAAGTTTTTATAGTACAGGATAACAAAGCGAGTCTACTCAAATATTACATCTTTGGAGCATTCACCCGCTATAAGACGGGCACACTTCAGGACGCCCTCATAATACTTCTCGGGCTTGCGATGTTCTTTGCCCGGCGGTGGCCTGTCCATCACCAGCTTTTCCGCGTCCAGCTTGCCCCAGTGCACCTTGGCACGGGCAAGGGCCCTACGGGCACCTTCAATACAGACGGAGCGCTTGATGACTTCGATCCATGGACAGGCATCCACCAGCCGCCGCACTAGCCCGAAGTAGCTCCCAGGCATGGCCTCATTTGGCCACAGCCGAGCTATAAGGCCCTTCATGGCCTGTTCCGCGACCTTGTGGAGCTCGACCAATTGCTTCAGTTGGTCTCTCAAGGGCACCGGGTGTTCGGCCTCAGCATACTGAGACCAAAACACCTTTTCCGTCGAGCTCCCTTCTTCGGCTCGGTAGAAAGCGGCGGCATCGGGGACACTCCGCGGCAGATCTGCAAACGCTCCTGGAGAGCTCCGGATTCGGGTAAGTACTAGATAATTGACTTTTACATTCTTGCTCTGCATAAAGAATGCCTTACCCGCCGCGATCTTCTTTATTGCCTCAATCTCCTGGAGGGCTTTTTGGGCCTCGGCCTTAGCAGCTTTGGCACTCTCAAGAGCCGAGGCAAGCTCGGACTCTCGGGTCTTCGAGTCACGCTCCAGACCCTCGTGTTTTTCCACGAGAGCCTGGAGCTCTTGCCGTACCTCCGCCAGCTGCGCCTCCCCCTTATCTCGCTCGGTGCGCTCAGCGGCCGCTTTGTGTACGGCCGCGGACACCGCCTCCTTCAGGTTCGCCACCTCGCTCGTGGCCCATGCAGTACCCATGTTATTCCTGTTATCTTTTGCAACCACATTTTTTAAATTCCATAAGGTATTACTTACCTTCCTTGTCCTCGAGCTGCTTCTTGGCTTGGCTGAGCTCGTTCTCGGACCGCTCGAGGCTCTCCTTCAATGCATTGACCTCCGCAGTCAGTGCGGCAGAGGTCAGCAGGGCAGCCTGGATTCCCATATTGACATAATTATGTTAGACTCCTCCGTACATCTTTTTTTAGATCCTCAGACCGGCTTTTCTTTCCGAACACCGAACTAAGCATCAGGGGCTACTGTCTATGCGGTAATCTTCTTACATATATTGAAAACTTACCTCAAAGCCTGTTAGAAGGCTGTTGCAGGCTTCAGTCAGCCCGCTCTTGGCGGACAGAACTTTCTGGATCACCACACTCATAACAGTGCAGTGCTCCTCCTCGATGGAGGCGCTGTTAAGCGCCTGCAGTAAGCTATCCAGTGCCTCCGGTTGGATGGAGGACACCGGCGTCTTACCCTTCCTACGAAGGGGCCGCTTGCCGGACTTCGGAACCGCTGGAGGTTCCGGTATGGAGTCCGGACAAGGGTCGGGCTTAGAGCCCCTGGGGTCTCGCTCCCCTCGCGCCTGGAGTCCGGGAGGCTGCCTTGCGGCGCCTCCTGCGCCACCTCCTCTTGACCAGGCCCCCCTTGGGGCCCCACCTCGGCATCGTCAGCAGCGTGAGGTGAGGAGGCGGCTAGAAGTGAAGTACTCTCCACTTTCGACGAATTCAGGGACCCGCTCGACGAAGCGGCAAGCTCGTCCTTGGGCGGGCTGCATGATTGTTCGGCATTAGAGAACACTATGCAATGAAAAAAAGCCATGGGTATCCGGACACTTACGATCTTGCTAGGGGCTTGGCCCTCAAGGGCCACTCCTCCTCGTCGTCGTTGGCGTTGGTGGAGACGTCCGGAGGAAGGGTTCTTCCCTTCTTGAACCCTCCGGCCTCCCCAGCTGGGGCGGCCTTTCTTTTCTTCTCTCCTCACACTGGGGGAGAGGCTTCTGTTTCCTTCTCCTTGTTTTCACGGGAGGAGTCCGCCTCCGAGTCGTCGGACGATGAGTCCGACAACACCTGGCGCCGGGCACTCCTTCGAGTCCCCGTGGCCTTCTTCTTGGCCTTCTTCTCCGGCACCACGTAAGGCGCCGAAGCCAGCAGCCCCGCCAAGCGGGCGTCTACTGGGTCTTCTGGCAAAGGAGCCGGACAGTTAACCTGCCCGGATGTGCTCCGCCAGTCCTGTCAAAGGCAAGGGAGTTTAGATCCCACATAGAGTCAAACTATGAAAAGCAAGAATCCCGTGAAGGGAAAAATAGTTACCTCGGTAGCTTGACGCTGCGAGCTGAATCCGCGATCTTCTGTAGCGGATGAGGGAGCCTCGGCGCCCTTGAACAGCACCTTCCAGGCATCTTCGTACGTAGTGTCGAAGAGCCTCTTCAGGGTTGGATGCTGTGCCAGATCGAACTCCCACAATTTGAAGGCCCGTTGTTGGCATGGGAGGATCCGGCGGATGAGCATAACCTGGACCACATTGACGAGCCTGAGATTCTTGTTCACCAAGGTCCGCATGCAGGTTTGGAGTCCGGTCAGCTCTTCCGAATTACCCCACGCCAGGCCAGTCTCCTTCCAAGAAGTGAGCCGCGTGGGAATACCAGACCGAAATTCGGGGGCCGCCGCCCATTTAGGGTCGCGCGGCCCGGTGATGTAGAACCACCCCGATTGCCACCCCTTCACGGTCTCCACAAAGGAGCCGTCGAGCCACAAGACGTTGGCGATCCTGCCGACCATGGCGCCTCCGCACTCCGCCTGGCGGCCGCCCACAACCTTCGGCTTGACATTGAAGGTCTTCAACCATAAGCCGAAGTGGGGCTGGATGCAGAGGAAAGCCTCGCACACGATGATGAACGCCGAGATGTTGAGGATGAAATTCGGGGCCAGATCGTGGAAGTCTAGGCCGTAGTAGAACATGAGCCCCCGGACGAATGGGTGAAGTGGAAAACCCAGTCCGCGGAGGAAATGGGCAAGAAATACGACCCGCTCATGGGGCGCAGGGGTGGGGATGAGCTGCCCTTCGTCGGGCAGCCGATGTGCGACGTCGCCGGACAAGTATCCATCCTTCTGCAGTCTTTTCACTTGGCCCTCCGTGACGGAGTAGACCATCCACCTGCCTCCCGCTCCGGACATGGCTGGAGATGGTTGAGGAAGGATGTGCGGACTTGGGCGCTGGAGCTCAGAGTGCACGGAAATGGATGAGCAAGGGAGGAGGAAGGCGTAGGTGAAAAGGGTGGATCCTTATCCCCTTATATGGATGGACGAGGTTATGCGTCCCCCACCAGCCTGATAAAACTCGCTTATCTCCCAAGCGCCGCAATCAATGGCGCGGTTGGGTTACCCACGTCCGTATTGATGAGAATCCCGGAATAAGGGGCACGATCTACGCTTTGATAAGACGTGCCAAGGAAATTGCCTCGCTAAACGCGCTGAGGTGGGACAGTAAAAAATGATTCGAATAAAGGCCTGGCCATGGTGTGATGTCACGCCGCGGAATACGTCAGCAGATCTGTGCAAAAAATTATTCTCTCTACGGTAGTATGTGGAACTTGTTTTGCAGAGCTGGACACTATCCTTGTGTTCAAAACCTTCTATGAAGTATTCGAGGAGGAACCCGCCTTGCAATGCCGAAGACAATATGCGCGCCAGACTCGTCGTCATTGAAGCCTAGTTCAGGGGCTACTGAGGGAGTCCTGGACTAGGGGGTGTCCGGATAGCCGAACTATCATCTTTGGCCGGACTCCTAGACTATGAAGATACAAGATTGAAGACTTCGTCCCTTGTCCGCATAGGACTTTCCTTGGCGTGGAAGGCAAGCTTGGCGATACGGATATGTAGATTTCCTACCATTATAACCGACTCTGTGTAACCCTAACCCTATTCGGTGTCTATATAAACCGAAGGATTTTAGTCCATAGGACGAACAACAATCATACCATAGGCTAGCTTCTAGGGTTTAGCCTCTCTGATCTCGTGGTAGATCTACTCTTGTACTACCCATATCATCAATATTAATCAAGCAGGAGTAGGGTATTACCTCCATCGAGAGGGCCCTAAGCTGGGTAAAAACATTGTGTCCCTTGTCTCCTGTTACCATCCGCCTAGAAGCAAAGTTCGGGACCCCCTACCCGAGATCCGCCGGTTTTGACACCGACACCCGTATTGTCATCAATCCACCAAAAAGGGGGAGATTGTAAGGGCATATTTATCCCTTAGGTGTTTTAGTGATTGATGACAATGCTTTTGCGGATTAATTGTGTGCCTTGAGTTTCTCAGACGCTTCATCACTAGGCACGAGACGATTCGATGCCCCTCGAAGACCATTGAAGACGGCGTTGTTCTACGTTTCTCTTTGGTGGATTTGAGTCGTAGGAGAGCCGTACTATTAAGAGGGGGTCCACGTCGGAAAGGTTCGGGTGGAATCATCACGTACACATGTCTTTCCTTTCCGTTGCACTTTGGAGCGTCTCACCGTTTTCCTAGTTGTGCTTGATCTGACGGCTACTACTGTTCTTGCGGTAGTACTGCTCTATGGAGCGGTAGTACCGCAATCACTTGCGGTAGTACCGCTGGGGGTCACGGTAGTACCGCTCCTCTGGAGCCTTAGTACCGTAGCCCCCAGTCCTAGTGCTGCTCCGGTACGGTAGTAGGGGCGGATGTAATTTTTTACATCCGGGCCCGCATGGTAGTACCGCACGTCGTGCGCGGTAGTACCGCGGGTGGCCACGGTAGTACCGTTCTCTTGGAGTCGTAGTACCGTGGCCCTCACACCTTGTACCGCTGCGTCGCGGCAGTAGGAGCGGATGTATGTTTTACATCCGCGCCTCAATGGTAGTACCGCGCCTCGTGCGCGGTAGTACCGCGTCGGGTTTTTGCACTATTTCTTTTTTAGCGGAAGTAGGCATGAATGTATTTTATTTCATCCGTGCTCTTCGTAGGCTTTGACTTCTCTGCCTTGCGGTAGTACCGCAAGGGGGAGCGGTAGTACCGCGCATGCGGTAGTACTGCTCTCAATCAGGCTAGTCCCAGCCTCTGCTGGTGCCGCGGAAGTAGTGTGGCCCTCCACGGTAGTACCGCGTGGCCTTGCGGTAGTACCGCGCTCCTGGAGCGGTAGTACCGCATGTCGTAGGCTAAAATTGCGGATAACGGTTGGATCTCTTCCTTGACTATAAAAGGGGCGTCTCCTACCTCTAGTTGACTACCTCTTCCATTTCCAAGCAACATTGTTGCTCCAAGCTCCATTTTGGCCCGATCTCTCTCCGTAGCCAATCAAACTTGTTGATTTGCTCGGGATTGGGTGAAAAGGGCCTGATCTACACTTCCACCAAGAGATATTCGATTCCCCCCACTTATCCCTAGCGGATCTTGTTACTCTTGGGTGTTTGAGCACCCTAGACGGTTGAGGTCACCTCGAAGCCATACTCCATTGTGGTGAAGCTTCGCGGCGGTATTGGGAGCCTCCAAGTGTTGTGGAGATTGCCCCAACCTTGTTTGTAAAGGTTCGGTCGCCGCCTTCAAGGGCACTAATAGTGGAATCACGGCATCTCGCATTATGTGAGGGCGTGAGGAGATTACGGTGGCCCTAGTGGCTTCTTGGGGAGCATTGTGCCTCCACACCACTCTAACGGAGACGTACTTCCCCTTAAAAGGAAGGAACTTCGGTAACACATCCTCGTCTTCACCGGCTCCACTCTTGGTTATTTCGTGCCTTTACTTTTGCAAGCTTACTTGTGTTGTATCTATTGCTTGCTTGTGTGCTAGTTGTGTTTGCATCATATAGGTTGTCCACTTAGTTGCATATCTAGACAACCTATTTTGTCGCAAGGTTTAAATTGTTAAAGAACAGCTTAAAAAATGTTAGTTGCCTATTCACCCCCTTTTAGTCAACCATATCGATCCTTTCAGAAAGTCTCACATTGACGCGGCTAATCAACGGGCTATGGGGATGCCCATCAATTGATGTCAATGCGAGGAGTAGGGATTGCCATGCAACGGATGCACTAGAGCTATAAATATATGAATGCTCATCAAAAGAAACTAAGTGGGTGTGCATCCAACTTGTTTGCTCACGAAGACCTAGGGCATTTTGAGGAAGCCCATCATTGGAATATACAACCAAGTTCTATAATGAAAAATTCCCACTAGTATATGAAAGTGAAAAAATAAGAAACTCTCTATCATGAAGATCATGGTGCTATTTTGAAGCACAAGTGTGGAAAAAGGATAGTAACATTGTCCCTTCTCTCTTTTTTTCTCTCTCTTTTTTTTTTGTTCTGGCTTCTTTGGCCTTTTTTTATTTGGGCTTCTTTGGCCTTTTTTTATTTGGGCTTCTTTGGCCTCCCTTTTTTTCCGAAGTCTCATCCCGACTTGTGGGAGAATCATAGTCTCCATCATCCTTTCCTCACATGGGACAATGCTCTAATAATGATGATCATCACACTTTTGTTTACTCAAAACTCAATATTACAACTCGATACTAGAACAAAAATATGACTATGTGAATGCCTCCGGCGATGTACCGGGATATGCAATGAATCAAGAGCGATATGTATGAAAGAATTATGAGGGTGGCTTTGCCACAAATACGATGTCAACTTCATGATCATACAAAGCAATATGATAATGATGGAGCGTGTCATAATAAACGGAACGGTGGAAAGTTGCATGGCAATATATCTCGGGATGGCTATGGAAATGCCATAATAGGTAGGTATGGTGGCTGTTTTGAGGAAGATGTAAGTGTTGGGGAACGTAGTAATTTCAAAAAAATTCCTATGCACACGCAAGATCATGGTGATGCATTGCAACGAGAGGGGAGAGTGTTGTCCAAGTACCCTCGTAGACCGAAAGCGGAAGCATTAGCACAACGCGGTTGATGTAGTCATACGTCTTCACGATCCGACCGATCAACTACCGAACGTACGGCACCTCCGAGTTCAGCACACGTTCAGCCCGATGACATCCCTCAAACTCCGATCCAGCCGAGTGTTGAGGGAGAGTTTCGTCAGCACGACGGCGTGGTGACGATGATGATGTTCTACTGACGCAGGGCTTCGCCTTAGCACCACTACAGTATTATCGAGGTGGACTATGGTGGAGGGGGGCACCGCACACGGCTAAAAGATCAAACGATCAATTGTTGTGTCTCCAAGGGGTGCCCCCCTCCCCGTATATAAAGGAGTGGAGGAGGGGGAGGGCCGACCCTCTCTATGGCGCGCCCTAGGAGGAGTCCTACTCCCACCGGGAGTAGGATTCCCCCCTTCCAAGTAGTATAGGACTAGGAGTCAAGGAAAGGGGAGAGAGAAGAGAAGGAAGGAGGGGGCGCAGCCCCTCCCCCTAGTCCAATTCGAACTAGCCCTTGGGGGGGGCCCAGCCTCTCCTCTCTCTTTCCCCTAAATCCCAATAAGGCCCATATACTCCCCGGCGAATTCCCGTAACTCTCCGGTACTCCGAAAAATACCCGAATCACTCGGAACCTTTTCGATGTCCAAATATAGTCGTCCAATATATTGATCTTTACGTTTCAACCATTTCGAGACTCCTCGTCATGTCCCCGATCTCATCCGGGACTCCGAACTACCTTCGGTACATCAAAACACATAAACTCATAATATAACCGTCATCGAACTTTAAGCGTGCGGTCCCTACGGGTTCGGGAACAATGTAGACATGACCGAGACACGTCTCCGGTCAATAACCAATAGCGGAACCTGGATGCTCATATTGGATCCTACATATTCTACGAAGATCTTTATTGGTCAGACCGCATAACAACATACGTTGTTCCCTTTGTCATCGATATGTTAGTTGCCTGAGATTCGATCGTCGGTATCTCAATACCTAGTTTAATCTCGTTACCGGCAAGTCTCTTTACTCATTCCGTAATACATCATCCCGCAACTAACTCATTAGTTGCGTTGCTTGCAAGGCTTAAGTGATGTGCATTACCGAGAGGGCCCAGAGATACCTCTCCGTCAATCGGAGTGACAAATCCTAATCTCGAAATACGCCAACCCAACAAGTACCTTTGGAGACACATGTAGAGCACCTTTA
>LR880970.1:612083776-612106093 GCA_904067115.1 Aegilops sharonensis
CACTCACTTTTTTGTAAATACAGGCTTCACCGCAAGTCTGTATAAAACTATATCCTTTGATCAACTTATCAAAGCGTATATTCCAACTCTGAGACACTTGCACCAGTCCATAGATGGATCGCTGGAGCTTGCATATTTTGTTAGCACCTTTAGGATGGACAAAACCTTTTGGTTGCATCATATACACATATTCTTTAATAAATCCATTAAGGAATGCAGTTTTGTTTATCCATTTGCCAGATTTCATAAAATGCAGCAATTGCTAACATGATTCGGACAGACTTAAGCATAGGTACGAGTGAGAAACTCTCATCGTAGTCAACACCTTGAACTTGTCGAAAACCTTTAGCGACAATTCTAGCTTTGTGGATAGTAACACTACTATCAATGTCTGTCTTCCTCTTGAAGATCCATTTATTTTCTATGGCTTGTCGATCATCGGGCAAGTCAACCAAAGTCCACACTTTGTTCTCATACATGGATCCCATCTCAGATTTCATGGCCTCAAGCCATTTCGCGGAATCTGGGCTCACCATCGTTTCTTCATAGTTCGTAGGTTCGCCTTGGTCAAGCAACATGACCTCCAGAACAGGATTACCGTACCACTATGGTGCGGATCTTACTCTGGTTGACCTACGATGTTCGGTAGTAACTTGATCTGAAGTTTCATGATCAACATCATTAGCTTCCTCACTAATTGGTGTAGGTGTCACAGGAACCGGTTTCTGTGATGAACTACTTTCCAATAAGGGAGCAGGTGCAGTTACCTCATCAAGTTCTACCTTCCTCCTACTCACTTCTTTCGAGAGAAACTCCTTCTCTAGAAAGGATCCATTCTTAGCAACAAATGTCTTTCCTTCGGATCTGTGATAGAAGGTGTACCCAACTGTCTCCTTTGGGTATCCTATGAAGATACATTTCTCCGATTTGGGTTTGAGCTTATCAGGATGAAACTTTTCCTTATAAACATCGCAACCCCAAACTTTAAGAAACGACAACTTTGGTTTCTTGCCAAACCACAGTCCATACGGTGTCGTCTCAACGGATTTAGATGGTGCCCTTTTTAACGTGAATGCAGCGGTCTCTAATGCATAACCCCAAAACTATAGTGGTAAATCGGTAAGAAACATCATAGATTGCACCATATCTAATAAAGTACTGTTATGATGTTCGGACACACCATTACGCTCTGGTGTTCCAGGTGGCGTATGTTGCAAAACTATTCCGCATTGTTTCAAATGAAGACCAAACTCGTAACTATTCCGCGATCAGCTCGTAGAAACTTTATTTTCTTGTCACGATGATTTTCCACTTCACTATGAAATTCTTTGAACTTTTCAAATGTTTCAGACTTATGTTTCATCAAGTAGATATACCCATATCTGCTCAAATCATCTGTGAAGGTCAGAAAATAACGATAACCGCCGCGAGCCTCAACACTCATCGGACCGCATACATCAGTATGTATTATTTCCAATAAGTCAGTTGCTCGCTCCATTGTTCCGGAGAACGGAGTCTTAGTCATCTTGCCCATGAGGCATGGTTCACAAGCATCAGGTGATTCATAATCAAGTAATTACAAAAACCCATCAGCATAGAGTTTCTTCATGCGCTTTACACCAATATGACCTAAATGGCAATGCCACAAATAAGTTGCACTATCATTATTAACTTTGCATCTTTTAGCTTCAATATTATGAATATGTGTATCACAACAAACCATTTTCATTGGGTGTATTACCATAGAAGGTTTTATTCATGTAAACAGAACAACAATTATTCTCTAACTTACATGAATAAACGTATTGCAATAAACATGATCAAATCATATTCATGCTCAACACAAACACCAAATAACACTTATTTAGGTTCAACACTAATCCCGAAAGTATAGAGAGTGTGCGATGATGATCATATCAATCTTGGAACTACTTCCAACACACATCGTCACCTCACCCTCAAATAGTCTCTGTTTATTCTGTAACTCTTGTTTCGAGTTACTAATTTTTAGCAACCGAACAAGTATCAAAGACCCAGGGGCTACTATAAACAATAGTAAGGTACACATCAATAACCTGTATATCAAATATAGCTTTGTTCACTTTGCCATCCTTCTTACCCACCAAATACTTGGGGTAGTTCCGCTTCCAGTGACCAGTCCCTTTGCAGTAGAAGCACTTAGTCTCAGGCTTAGGTCCAGACTTGGGCTTCTTCACTTGAGCAGCAACTTGCTTGCCGTTCTTCTTGAAGTTCCCCTTCTTCCCTTTGCCCTTTTTCTTGAAACTAGTGATCTTGTCAACCATCAACACTTGATGTTTTTCTTTGATTTCCACCTTCGCCGATTTTAGCATCGCGAAGAACTTGGGAATTGTTTTCATCATCCCTTGTATATTATAGTTCATCACAAAGTTCTAGTAACTTGGTGATAGTGACTAGAGAACTTTGTCAATTACTATCTTATCTGGAAGATTAACTCCCACTTGATTCAAGCAATTGTAGTACTCAGACAATCTGAGCACATGCTCACTGTTTGAGCTATTCTCCTCCATCTTGTAGGCAAAGTACTGTCAGACGTCTCATACCTCTCGACACGGGCATGAGTATGAAATACCAATTTCAACTCTTGGAACATCTTATATGCTCCGTGGCATTCAAAACATTTTTGAAGTCCCGGTTCTAAGCCGTAAAGCATGGTGCACTAAACTATCAAGTAGTCATCATACCGAGCTTTTGTCAATCGTTCATAATGTCTGCATCTGCTCCTGCAATAGGTCTGTCACCTAGCGGTGCATCAAGGACATAATTCTTCTGTGCAGCAATGAGGATAGTCCTCAGATCATGGATCCAATCCGCATCATTGCTACTAACATCTTTCAACTCAGTTTTCTCTAGGAACATATCAAAATAAAACACGGGAGCTAAACGCGAGCTATTGATCTACAACATAGATATGCTAATACTACCAGGACTAAGTTCATGATAAATTAAAGTTCAATTAATCATATTACTTAAGAACTCCCACTTAGATAGACATCCCTCTAATCCTCTAAGTGATCACTGATACGTCTCCGTCGTATCTACTTTTCAAACACTTTTGCCCTTGTTTTGGACTCTAACTTGCATGATTTGAATGGAACTAACCCGGACTAACGTTGTTTTCAGCAGAATTGCCATGGTGTTATTTATGTGCAGAAACAAACATTCTCGGAATGACCTGAAACTCCACGGAACAACTTTTCGGAAATAATAAAAACTCCTTGCCAAAGATGAAGACCAGGGGGCCCACACCCTGTCCACGAGGGTGGGGGGCGCGCCCCATACCTCGTGGGCCCCCTGGATCTCATCCGACGCCAACTCCAACTCAATATATTTGCTTTCGGGTAGAAAAAATTAGGGAGAAGAAATCATCGCGTCTTACGATATGGAGCCACCGCCAAGCCCTAAAACCTCTCGGGAGGGCTGATCTGGAGTCCGTTCGGGGCTGTGGAGAGGGGGATTCGTCGCCATCGTCATCATCAACCATCCTCCATCACCAATTTCATGATGCTCACCGCCGTGCGTGAGTAATTCCATCGTAGGCTTGCTGGACGGTGATGGGTTGGATGAGATCTATCATGTAATCGAGTTAGTTTTGTTAGGGTTTGATCCCTAGTATCCATTATGTTCTGAGATTGATGTTGCTATGACTTTGCTATGCTTAATGCTTGTCACTAGGGCCCGAGTGCCATGATTTCAGGTCTGAACCTATTATGTTTTCATGAATATATGTGAGTTCTTGATCCTATCTTGCAAGTCTATAGTCACCTACTATGTGTTATGATCTGGCAACCCCGAAGTGACAATAATCGGGACCACTCCCGGTGATGACCATAGTTTGAGGAGTTCATGTATTCACTATGTGTTAATGCTTTGGTCCGGTACTATATTAAAAGGGGGCCTTAATATCCCTTAGTTTCCATTAGGACCCCGCTGCCACGGGAGGGTAGGACAAAAGATGTCATGCAAGTTCTTTTCCATAAGCACGTATTACTATATTTGGAATACATGCCTACATTACATTGATGAATTGGAGCTAGTTCTGTGTCACCCTATGTTATGACTGTTACATGATGAACCGCATCCGGCATAATTATCCATCACCGATCCAATGCCTACGAGCTTTCCATATACTGGTTTACTCTTATTTACTTTCTCGTTGTTATTGTTACAATCACTACAAAACAACAAAAATATTACTTTTGCTTTTGTTACTCTTTTGTTACCGTTACCACTACTATCATACTACTTTGCTACTAAATACTTTGCTGCAGGTATTAAGTTATCCAGGTGTGGCTGAATTGACGACTCAGTTGCTAATACTTGAGAATATTCTTTGGCTCCCCTTGTGTCGAATCAATAAATTTGGGTTTAATACTCTACCCTCGAAAGATGTTGCGATCCCCTACACTTGTGGGTTATCAAGACTAATTTCTGGCACCGTTGCCGGGGAGCATAGCTCTATTCTTTGAGTCACTTGGGATTTATATCTGCTGGTCACTATGAAGAACTTGAAAGACGCTAAGACAACAATTTATCCCTCAACTACGAGGGGAGGTAAGGAACTGCCATCTAGCTCTGCACTTGATTCACCTTCTGTTTTGAGTAAGCTTGCGACACCTAAACCTGCTTCTGCTATTCGTTCCGATATGTCGCGTGTTATTGATGATGCCACTTCTGCTATGCATGATACTTATGATGAAACTACTTCTATGCTTGATACTGCTGTGCCACTTAGTGAATTTCTTGATGAACAAATTGCTAAGGCTAGAGAGAAAGAAATTATTGAAACTGATTGTGTTGATGAAAGTGATGATGAAGATATGCCTGCTATTCCTGAGGGTTATGTTTTTGATAAAGAAGCTTCTGCTGCTATTTTTGCTTGCAAAGATAATAATGAGCTTAGAAGGTTATTAGCTAAATGGAGTAAGGAATCTCTTAGAGATAGAATGAAACCTGACCCTGCTTTTGCTACTTCACCTATTTGTGCTGCCGATAAGGATTATGAATTCTCTGTTGATCCTGATATAATTACTTTGGTTGAATCTGATCCTTTTCATGGCTATGAATCTGAAACTGTTGTGGCACATCTTACCAAATTAAATTATATAGCCACCCTGTTCACTAATGATAAGAGATCTCGCTACTTTTATATCCTTAAAATATTTCCGTTCTCATTAAAGGGTGATGCTAAGATATGGTTTAATTCTCTTGATCCTGGTTGTGTGCGTAGTCCCCAGGATATGATTTATTACTTCTCTGCTAAATATTTCCCTGCTCATAAGAAACAAGACGCCTTGAGGGAAATATACAACTTTGTGCAAATTGAAGAAGAGAGTCTCCCACAAGCTTGGGGGAGGCCTCTCAAGTTACTTAATGCTTTGCCTGATCATCCTCTTAAGAAAAATGAAATACTTGATATCTTTTATAATGGACTAACCGATGCTTCCAGAGATTACATGGATAGTTGTGTTGGTTCTGTTTTCAGGGAAAGAACACCGGATGATGCTGAAATTCTATTGAATAATATGTTGACAAATGAAAATAATTGGACACTTCCTGAGCCAGCTCCTGAGCCAATTACTGAGCCTATTCCTGAACCAACTCCGAAGAAGAGAGGTGTTCTATTTCTCAGTCCTGAAGATATGCAAGAGGCAAAGAAATCTATGAAAGAAAAAGGTATTAAAGCTGAAGATGTTAAGAATTTACCTCCTATTGAAGAAATACATGGTCTTAATTTACCGCCTGTTGAAGAAACATATGATCTTAATCCATTACCTATTGAAGAACCTCCAGGTCTTGATAACCCAACACAGGTAGTAAAGGTAAATTCCCTCTATAGATTTGATGAAGGTGATATTCCTCACTATAAGTCTGCTAGACAGTCCTTAGAAGAGTTTGATAATTTTATTGTCAAACAAGAAAATTTCAATGCTTATTTTGGTAGACAATTAAAACAAAATACTTATATGATTAAACACTTGGGTGATTATATGGCTGATGTTAGATGTGAACTTAAACTTGTTAGTAAACATGCTTCTATGGTTACCACTCAAGTAGAACAAGTACTTAAGGCTCAAAATGATTTGCTCAATGAAATGAATAGCAAGAAAAATGATTATGTTGTTAAAGTGGCTACTAGAACTGGTAGAATGACTCGGGAACCTTTGTATCCTGAAGGCCACCCTAAGAGAATTGAGCAAGATTCTCAGAGAAATAATATTGATGTACCTAGTTCTTCTAAAAGGAAGAAAAAGAAAAATGATAGGACTTTGCAAACTTCTAGTGAACCTATTGCTGAACCACCTGAGAATCCAAATGATATATCTATTTCGGATGCTGAAACACAATCTGGTAATGAACATGAACCTAGTGAAAATGTTAATGATGATGTTCATAATGATGCTCAACCTAGTAATGATAATGATGTAGAAATTGAACTTGCTATTGATTTTGATAACCCACAATCAAAGAATCAACATTATGATAAGAGAGACTTTGTTGCTAGGAAACATGGTAAAGAAAGGGAACCATGGGTTCAAAAACCCATGCCTTTTCCTCCCAAACCATCCAAGAAAAAGGATGATGAGGATTTTGAGCGCTTTGCTGAAATGATTAGACCTATCTTTTTGCGTATGTGATTCACTGATATGCTCAAAATGAATCCTTATGCTAAATATATGAAAGATATTGTCACTAATAAAAGAAAGATACCGGAAGCTGAAATTTCCACCATGCTTGATAATTATACTTCTAAGGGTGGAATACCTAAGAAACTAGGAGATCTAGGAGTACCTACTATACCATGCTCCATTAAAAGAAATTATGTTAAAACCGCTTTATGTGATCTTGGAGCCGGTGTTAGTGTTATGCCTCTCTCTTTATATCGTAGACTTGACTTGAATAAGTTGGCACCTACTGAAATATGTTTGCAAATGGCTGATAAATCAACTGCTATACCTGTCGGTATTTGTGAGGATGTGCCTATTGTGGTTGCAAACGTTACTATTTTAACGGACTTTGTTATTCTTGATATTCCCGAGGACGATAGCATGTCTATTATTCTTGGAAGACCCTTTTTGAATACTGCAGGGGCTGTTATTGATTGCAACAAAGGCAGTGTCACTTTTCATGTTAATGGTAATGAGCACACGGTACACTTTCCGAGGAAACAACCTCAAGTTCATAGTATCAATTCTATTGGAAAAATTCCATCATTATATTTGGAGGTTTTGAATTTCCTCTTCCTACTGTAAAGAAGAAATATGATATTCTTATTATTGGGGATGTGCATATCCCCGTTGAGGTAACATAGTGTTATTCGAAATTTCTCCGGTTCCATGTTAGTCGGAATGAGTTTGTTAACAAGACCTGATCAACCTTGTTAGTAGATTCCTTTTGATGAGCATGAGATGGATGAAACTAGAAGGCACAACCTTCTGTACCCTCTTTATACTTTCTGTTATTTAGTTGAAATAAAGTAAAAATAGTATTTTTCTGTCTGTTTTCTGATTTATCCGTGCAATATAAAAATACCCCGGAAATAAAAGTCCTCCAAATGCCATGCCAATTTAATATGTTTTTTCTAGAATATTTGAGGATTTATGGAACTGAAAACACCACGGGGGTAGCTGCCACCTGGCCACGAGGGTGGAGGGCGCGCCCTACCCCCCAAGGCTCGTCCCCCTGCCTCGTGGTCCCACAGTGGCCCTCCTCCACTTATTCCTGCACCTATACATTCCTTCTTCCTCCCACAAACACGAATATCTAGCTCAAGCACGAGTTCTAGCTCACTTTGTTGTGATTTTTGATCTCCTTGCTCAAAGCACCTCTCACAAAACTGCTTGGGGAGATTGTTCCTTGGTATGTGACTCCTCCATTGGTCCAATTAGTTTTTGTTCTAGTGCTTTATTCATTGCAAAATTGTGCTGCATAGGTGACCATGTTCTTGAGCTTGCATGACAAATTTATATGGTTCCAAGTAGTTCTAATGCATGATATATCCTCTAGGCACTTGTAGGAGTAGTTGCTATCAATTTTGTTGAGCTTTGTTCACATTTGTTTGAAGTTACTAAAAATTTCAGAATATTTAAGAAAATGATGAAGAGACTTTTGAGGGGCTCATCGAGCCGAAGCTCGGAGGAAAAGCAAAATGAAGAAGCACAGAGGCCCAAATATAATTTGCCTCATACCGCGGAGGTCCGACCGTGTGAATGGCCTTCCGATGACTTCTTGAGACAAGCCGGGATTTATTAGGATTTTTATTCATTGGTTGGGGATGCTGGCCTCACTGACTTTCTCCGCGACCAACTCATCAGTATCTCTTACTCACTAATACTTTTGTGCAAAACTTCTACTATTTTCCTAAGGAATCACCTCCTTCAGTAGAGTTTCATTTATATGACGTTGTTAAGAAAATGCCACTAGATGAATTTTGCGAGGTTTGCAAAATACCCTTCGAGGGTACCTTAGATGAACCACATCGTAAGGATGTGGAATAATTTATTAACACCATCGCTGTGGAGGAAACCAGGAAGGTTTCTGATGCAAGAATCACTAGCATACATTTTCCTGTTTTACGCTACTTTGCCTTATTTGCTAGTCGTTGCTTGATCGGTCGTGGAAACTGTGGAAACCTTAGTGTTCCTGATATTATAATTTTGTTCCATGGTTTATACCGCGATAACGCTGATAGTATGGGCGGAATTATTGCCAAACGGTTAAGTTTGAACCGTACTAAAGGCCCCATCTTTGGAGGTATTTATGCTTCGCGCCTAGCTGCACATTTTAACATACCCATTAGGCATTATGAGAAAGAAGAAAAATTGTTGCCTAGTGCTTATTTAGATTATAAGAATATGCTAGCGCATGATTTTATTGTTAAGAGTAGAGAAGGAGAGCTTAAATATAAATTGTACTTTAATAAACATCACCCTGAGACTATTACCTTGCCTGCTCCTTCCTTGTTTAATTTTGAAGGACCGTATCTCGTTCCGTGGGCCGCCATTCAAGCTTACCGGAACCCTACACCAACGTCGGAGCCGGAGCCACAATTTGAGCCTCCACGACAGTCTAATTATCAGTGGGATCCGGAGATGATTGCCAGCTAGTGGTAGTCAGAGTCCTCTTCATCATAGTACGACCCCAGCTACACATACGGGTATCCGCCAGGCCATCCCTGGCAATGAACCAACTTAGGCCAAAAGCCTAAGCTTGGGGGAGTACGTATTTCCCACCGACATTACATATATGTTCACACACACTCATTGCTAGATGTCGGTGCTCATACTCTTTCACTGTAATATCCATGCTAGTTTATTTTCTTTTTTCTTGCTTTCTTCTTGTGTGTTTGTTAAATTATAAGAAAAACAAAAAAATTATTAATAGCTTCTAGCTAGTTTATTTTCTTGCTGTAGTAGTAATAATTAAAAGAAAACCCAAAAAGATTTCCCGTTCTTCTTTTGCTTGTTGGGAGCTTTCCCGTGTAAATAGTTTTATTTCTTTTCTTTTCTTTGGGGGTCGATAGGAGAAGACCATAATTAAATTGTTGAAGTGGCTCTTATATGCATTATTGTTGATTTAACCAAGAGCCCATATTGCCTTGTCTTCTCCTTCTTATTGAATGCTCGCGGATTCCAGCTTAGTCCAATGCACGCGCACTCTTATTATTATTCACATCGTTCGGTCGTGCAAGTGAAAGGCAATTATGATGATATATGATGGGCTGACTGAGATGAGAAAAACTGGTATGAACTCGACCTCTCTTGTTTTTTTAAATATGATGAGTTCATCGTTCCTGATTCAGCATATTATGAATAAACATGTTTGCAATGACAATTAGAGATCATAGTTGCTTATGTCATGCTTGATTAGCTATGAGTTATAATGGTTTACCTTGCGTGCCAACATGCTATTAAAATGGTTGTCATGTGGTATGATGGGGTGGTATCCTCCTTTGAATGATTTAAGTGACTTGACTTGGCACATGTTCACACATGTAGTTGAAACAAATCAACATAGAATTCACGATATTTATGTTCATGGTGGATTATATCCTACTCATTCTTGCATCCAATGTTTATTAATTTTAATGCATGTTCATGACTGTTGTCGCTCTCTAGTTGGTCGCTTCCCAGTCTTTTGCTAGCCTTCACTTGTACTAAGCGGGAATACTTCTTGTGCATCCAATCCCTTAAACCCCAAAGTTATTCCATATGAGTCCACCATACCTTCCTATATGCGGTATCTACCTGCCGTTCCAAGTAAATTTGTATGTGCCAATCTCTAAACCTTCAAATAAACATTCTGTTTTGTATGCTCGAATAGCTCATGTATCAACTAGGGCTGTCCGTATCTTCCATGCTAGGTGGGTTATTCTCAAGAGGAGTGGACTCTGCTCCTCATTCACGAGAACATGGCTAGTCACCGGGATGCCCAGTCCCATGCTTTATGCAAACTAAATCAAAATAATTGCAAACAAAACTCCCCCTGGGACTGTTGCTAGTTGGAGACACTCGTTGTTTCGAGCAAGTCATTGATTGATGCTTGTTGGTGGAAGGGGAGTATAAACTTTACCATTCTGTTTGGGAACCGCCTATAAAGTGTGTAGCATGGAAGATATCGCCATCTCTTAGTTGCATGTTCACAATCAAAGTATGCTGCTCAAAATATTATTTATCTCTATTTCAAAACCGAGCTTTGGCACCTCTACAAATCCCTGCTTCCCTCTGCGAAGGGCCTATCTATTTACTTTTATGTTGAGTCATCACCCTCTTATTAAAAGCACTAGCTGGAGAGCGCATCTGTCATTTGCATTCATTACTATTAATTTATATTGGGTATGACTATGATTGGATCTCTTTTACCATGAATTACAATGTCTAGTCAGTCCTTGATCTTTAAAGGTGCTCTGCATTTATGTTTTGCGGTCTCAGAAAGGGCTAGCGAGATACCATCTTTTTATATCATATTATGATTGTTTTGAGAAAGTGTTGTCATCCGAGATTTATTATTATGACTCGCTAGTTGATTATGCCATTGATATGAGTAAATATGAGACCTGAGAATTATTGCAAATGTGGTTAGTTATAATATTTGCTGAAAACCTGAATGCTGGCTTTACATATTTACAACAACAAGAGCAAAAATAGTTTGTAAAAGTTTTTTCTTTATCTCTTTCAGTTTATCACTTGAATTGCTTGAGGACAAGCAAAGGTTTAAGCTCGGGGGAGTTGATACGTCTCCGTCGTATCTACTTTTCCAAACACTTTTAGCCCTTGTTTTGGACTCTAACTTGCATGATTTGAATGGAACTAACCCGGACTAACGCTGTTTTCAGCAGAATTGCCATGGTGTTATTTATGTGCAGAAACAAACATTCTCGGAATGACCTGAAACTCCACGGAACAACTTTTCGGAAATAATAAAAAATCCTTGCCAAAGATGAAGACCTGGGGGCCCACACCCTGTCCACGAGGGTGGGGGGCGCGTCCCCCTAGGGCGCGCCCCCTACCTCGTGGGCCCCCTGGAGCTCCTCCGACGCCAACTCCAACTCTATATATTTGCTTTCGGGGAGAAAAAATCAGGGAGAAGAAATCATCGCGTTTTATGATATGGAGCCGCCGCCAAGCCCTAAAACCTCTCGGGAGGGCTGATCTGGAGTCCGTTCGGGGCTCCGGAGAGGGGGATTCGTCGCCGTCGTCATCATCAACCATCCTCCATCACCAATTTCATGATCTCACCGCCGTGCGTGAGTAATTCCATCGTAGGCTTGCTGGACGGTGATGGGTTGGATGAGATCTATCATGTAGTCGAGTTAGTTTTGTTAGGGTTTGATCCCTAGTATCCATTATGTTCTGAGATTGATGTTGCTATGACTTTGCTATGCTTAATGCTTGTCACTAGGGCCCGAGTGCCATGATTTCAGATCTGAACCTATGATCTTTTCATGAATATATGTGAGTTCTTGATCCTATCTTGCAAGTCTATAGTCACCTACTATGTGTTATGATCCGGCAACCCCGAAGTGACAATAATCGGGACCACTCCCGGTGATGACCATAGTTTGAGGAGTTCATGTATTCACTATGTGTTAATGCTTTGGTCCGGTACTCTATTTAAATGAGGCTTAATATCCCTTAGTTTCCATTAGGACCCCGCTGCCACGGTTGGGTAGGACAAAAGATGTCATGCAAGTTCTTTTCCATAAGCACATATGACTATATTCGGAATACATGCCTACATTACATTGATGAATTGGAGCTAGTTCTGTGTCACCCTATATTATGACTGTTACATGATGAACCGCATCCGGCATAATTATCCATCACCAATCCAATGCCTACGAGCTTTCCATATACTGGTTTACGCTTATTTACTTTCTCGTTGTTATTGTTACAATCACTACAAAACACCAAAAATATTAATTTTGCTTTTGTTACTCTTTTGTTACCGTTACCACTACTATCATACTACTTTGCTACTAAATACTTTGCTGCAGGTATTAAGTTATCCAGGTGTGGCTGAATTGACAACTCAGTTGCTAACACCTGAGAATATTCTTTGGCTCCCTTTGTGTCGAATCAATAAATTTGGGTTGAATACTCTACCCTCGAAAGCTGTTGCGATCCCCTACACTTGTGGGTTATCAATCACGTGATCCAAATCAACTAAACCATGTCCGATCATCACATGAGATGGTGTAGTTTCAATGGTGAACATCACTATGTTGATCATATCTACTATATGATTCATGCTCGACCTTTCGGTCTCAGTGTTCCGAGGCTATATCTGTTATATGCTAGGCTCGTCAAGTTTAACCTGAGTATTCCACGTGTGCAACTGTTTTGCACCCGTTGTATTTGAACGTAGAGCCTATCACACCCAATCATCACTTGATGTCTCAGCACGAAGAACTTTCGCAATGGTGCATACTCAGGGAGAACACTTATACCTTGATAATTTAGTGAGAGATCATATTATAATGCTACCGTCAATCAAAGCAATATAAGATGCATAAATGATAAACATCACATACAATCAATATAAGTGATATGATATGGCCATCATCATCTTGTGCTTGTGATCTCCATCTTTGAAGCACCGTCATGATCACCATCGTCACCGGCGCGACACCTTGATCTCCATCGTAGCATTGGTGTCGTCTCGCCAACTTATGCTTCTACGACAACCGCTTAGTGATAAAGTAAAGCATTACATGGCAATTGCATTACATACAATAAAGCGACAACCATATGGCTCCTGCCAGTTGCCGATAACTCGGTTACAAAACATGATCATCTCATACAATAAAATATAGCATCATGCCTTGACCATATCACATCACAACATGCCCTGCAAAAACAAGTTAGACGTCCTCTACTTTGTTGTTGCAAGTTTTACGTGGCTGCTACGGGCTGAGAAAGAACCGTTCTTAGCTACGCATCAAAACCACAACGATAGTTCGTCAAGTTAGTGTTGTTTTAACCTTCTCAAGGATCGGGCGTAGCCACACTCGGTTCAACTAAAGTTGGAGAAACTGACATCCGCCAGCCACCTGTGTGCAAAGCACGTCGGTAGAACCAGTCTCGCGTAAGCGTACGCGTAATGTCGGTCCGGGCCGCTTCATCCAACAATACCGCTGAACCAAAGTATGACATGCTGGTAAGCAGTATGACTTGTATCGCCCATAACTCACTTGTGTTCTACTCGTGCATATAACATCTACGCATAAAACCTGGCTCGGATGCCACTGTTGGGGAACGTAGTAATTTAAAAAAAAATCCTATGCACACGCAAGATCATGGTGATGCATAGCAACGAGAGGGGAAAGTGTTGTCCACGTACCCTCGTAGACCGAAAGCAGAAGTGTTAGCACAACGTAGTTGATGTAGTCGTACATCTTGACTATCCGACCGATCAAGTACCGAACGTACGACACCTCCGAGTTCAGCAGACGTTCAACCCGATGACGTCCCTCGAACTCCGATCCAGCCGAGTGTTGAGGGAGAGTTTCGTCAGCACAACGGTGTGGTGACGATGATGATGTTCTACCGATGCAGGGCTTCGCCTAAGCACCGCTACAGTATTATCGAGGTGGACTATGGTGGAGAGGGGCACCGCACACGGCTAAAAGATCAAACGATCAATTGTTGTGTCTCCAAGGGGTGCCCCCTCCCCGTATATAAAGGAGTGGAGGAGGGGGAAGTCCGGCCCTCTCTATGGCGCGCCCTAGGAGGAGTCCTACTCCCACCGAGAGTAGGATTCCCCCCTTCCAAGAAGTAGGAGTAGGAGTCAAGGAAAGGGGAGAGGGAAGAGAAGGAAGGAGGGGGCGCAGCAATGATGACATAATGTAGACAGAATAAAACCAATCAATATGACCAAACCCCATCGTTTTATCCTTATTAGCAACAATACAATACGTGCCTCGCTACCCCTCCTGTAACAGAGCGAGGACACTGCAAGATTGAACCTAACACAAAGCACCTCTCCCACAGAGTGAGGGATGTCGCCGCTTCCCTCGCCCGTTGCGTCGCACGATGGGCACGCCCCGCCATGTTTGAGTTGGACGACGCCCATGGTGCGTCCATGCCCTCGGCGCACCAACAGAGGGGTTGCGTGTCCGCCACCCCGTTCGGACGCCAGATGCACTACACCACCTCCGGTGAGGCAGCGACAACACACCTAGCGCCGGATCCATACACCATTTGGGCGGACGCAATGGATTCCCGTCGGAAGGAGTTCGAGCACTGCCTTGCACGGGCGTCCTCCCGGGAGGGGCAGAGCGCAAACCGGACGGCCATCTCATCCTCTGGGCCGCGTGGGATGAGCTCGGGGTCAACGGATCTGGAGGGAAAGGACTCGGATCCGCTTCCCGCTATGCCAGAGAAGGCCGGAGATCACCTGACGGGAGTTTGGTCCGGCGAGCGAATGAGAAGAAATATATGTGGGGTTGGATGGGCCTATGTCAGCCGAGTCCGACGCGGCAGACGCATCCGGGCGCCCTCATATCTGCCTCATATTTAGGCTGGATACAAGACGTGTCGGTCAGTCTTGACATTTGAGGCCGATTTGCGCCCGACTATAGATGTTCTTACGCTCGTCCGCTATAGATACACTTTCTTGCTAAAGAAACGAGCATCTGGCTTGCGGGACCTAGCTCGAGAGCGGACAGGCTGCACGCAGCGGCAGCTGATCGCTGTTATCCGGCCGGTCGTCCTGGTGAGGTGATCCGTGCGCTAAAAATTGTTGAAATGAGGAAAGGAGAGATACATCAGCCCATACTTCCGAATACCCATGTTGGTCGGGTACACATCTGAGGCAGAAAACACATATCTGACCTGAGGCAGAAATCAAATCACAAACTGACCTGGTCATGAAAAAATTTCACTTTCCTGACCCTTTTGTGTGGCGCCCGACAGCTGGGCGTCGCACTCTACTGTGCAGCGCCCTTCCCTTAGGCGTCGCACGTCCTGCCAGCGTGGCAGCCCTGGTCCAGTTGCGGCCCCACAGACAGCACTGCAGCGCCTAAGGCTTAGGCGCCACACCTGTAATGTGCAGCGCCTAGCCCTTGGGCGCTGCACAGTCTGTGTTCCACTTGGGCTGGCCCCACCCTCTCTCCCTCCCACCCCCACCCCACACACCCCTACCCCACCCAAACCCTTGCGGCCCTCCTCTCTTCCCCTCTCTCTTCCCCTCTCCCCCCTATCAAATCTTGCAAATCCGGAGTGTTTGACCGTGGATTTCAAAGCCAACCCCTCCCTTAAGGTAATCTCCTCCGATCCCCTCGTTTTCATCCATAAGAATTGTCACATTTGCTCAAATCTTGCTAGTTTGGGGGAAACCCTAGTTTTTGCTTGGATTTGCAAATTTGTGTTGAATGATGTTATATTTCTTTGCTAATTTGGGTTGTTTAGGCTTGCATAGTATGCTAGGGTTAGGGTTATGTGTGTTTGATGTTGGTGTTAGGGTTATGTTATGGTTAGGGTTGTGGTAATTGTTATGTGGGGGTTAGGGTTATTAATTCATATATATGTTAGGGCATATGTGTGCAAATATTTTTCTTAAGTATTTACTTGATATATGTGTGTTTTTTTATTATTGTAGGGATGGGGAGAACATGTGTTTATGTTCATCATGTGGATAAAGAGGCCTCTTTGAAAGGCAATGTTGAGACGGACCCGGATGAGCTTGACATGGTGTTTGAGAGTAGTCCTAGCTATGCGGAGCTCTTGGAACAAGTGAGGAAAGATTTGAATTGGATTGACCCAAGTGACGTTGTTGAGTTCGAGGGAAGGCATAATGTTGGTTTTGGAATGCACATCCGTTGGAAGACAATGCGTGTGAACTCCGAGCAACGTTGGGTTGCATACAAGGAAACAGTTGCCGAATCTCTAGACAAGGCTCTTGAGTTATTTGCCTCCAAGAAGGTTGAGTCTACTTTGAATGTAGACTTGAACCGGAACCCCTCCCCTTTGGTTGCTAGCACTCCCCCACCCATGAACCAAGATCAAATGAGTGAACCTCAATTCACGCAACAAGATTGGCAAACAATGAGCCCGACTCCAAACAACCAAAATGAAGGTTTTGAAGAGGAGAATGATGAGTACGAGGAGGATGACAACGAAGTTGACCTCCATGACAACAATGTGGGTGATCTCGACCAATATCATGTGCAAGAGACAATGGACCAATCCATCCCTTTTTCCCGTGCATATGCATCGGACTCGGATGATGATGGTCCCGATGAAGAAGTTGATGAGGAGGGGTTCACGCCGAAGGAGGCCGAAGCATTCAAGAAGGTATTCGGGCGGGATCACAAGACACCATTGTTCAAGGATCTTAGTCTCGCGGATGAAGCCGTTGTGGATGGTGGCAAATGCATATCTCTTGGAGCTAGGCCAAGTTCTCACCGTGATTTGGAAGACGGCAAGAACGGGATATATCCCGGTTGTGAGTTTCAATCCTTCTTGGAATTGAAGATGTGGCTCGACAACTACTCGGTTACACATTATCGTCCACATAAAGTGGCCAACTCGGACGTGAATGTGCGTTACACGGTCAAATGTGAAGTGCCAACATGTCCATGGATTGTGCGTGCAAGGCCATGGAAAGGAGGTCCCACTTGGCGCATAGTGAGTTGTCTACCAACTCACATGTGCCGGCACAAGAGGGCGGATGGCAAGCTTGTGTACCAACAACACAGACAACTCACATCCGAGTNAAGACAATGCGTGTGAACTCCGAGCAACGTTGGGTTGCATACAAGGAGACGGTTGCCGAATCTCTAGACAAGGCTCTTGAGTTATTTGCCTCCAAGAAGGTTGAGTCTACTTTGAATGTAGACTTGAACCGGAACCCCTCCCCGTTGGTTGCTAGCACTCCCCCACCCATGAACCAAGATCAAATGAGTGAACCTCAATTCACGCAACAAGATTGGCCAACATTGAGCCCGACTCCAAACAACCAAAATGAAGGTTTTGAAGAGGAGAATGATGAGTACGAGGAGGATGACAACGAAGTTGACCTCCATGACAACAATGTGGGTGATCTCGACCAATATCATGTGCAAGAGACAATGGACCAATCCATCCCTTTTTCCCGTGCATATGCATCGGACTCGGATGATGATGGTCCCGATGAAGAAGTTGATGAGGAGGGGTTCACGCCGAAGGAGGCCGAAGCATTCAAGAAGGTATTCGGGCGGGATCACAAGACACCATTGTTCAAGGATCTTAGTCTCGCGGATGAAGCCGTTGTGGATGGTGGCAAATGCATATCTCTTGGAGCTAGGCCAAGTTCTCATCGTGATTTGGAAGACGGCAAGAACGGGATATATCCCGGTTGTGAGTTTCAATCCTTCTTGGAATTGAAGATGTGGCTCGACAACTACTCGGTTACACATTATCGTCCACATAAAGTGGCCAACTCGGACGTCAATGTGCGTTACACGGTCAAATGTGAAGTGCCAACATGTCCATGGATTGTGCGTGCAAGGCCATGGAAAGGAGGTCCCACTTGGCGCATGGTGAGTTGTCTACCAACTCACATGTGCCGGCACAAGAGGGCGGATGGCAAGCTTGTGTACCAACAACACAGACAACTCACATCCGAGTTCATCGCTTACAGGCTTTCCAACCAAATATCCACACTTCCAACAATGAGCATCAAGAGTGTCATTGACCTTGTGAAAGCCATCTTTCATTACAAGGTGAAGTACGGCAAGGCATGGAAGGCGAAGCAAGCCGCATTCAAGATGTTGTATGGCAATTGGGAGGAAGCATACAACCGACTCCCTAGGTTGTTGTTAGCTACGGCCGCCACAAACCCAGGCATGGTTCACTTGGTTGAGCCTCATGGGCACCAATCATTGATTCATAACGGGAGGACCGTGCGAGTATTTGGCCGTGCATTTTGGGCCTTTGAGCAATGCGTGAGGGCTTTTGAGCATTGTTGGCCCGTCATCGCCATTGATGGCACGTTCTTGACCGGACAATACAAGGGCACTTTATTGGTTGCAATAGCAAGTGATGCCAATAACCGGGTGTTTCCTTTGGCTTTCGCTTTGGTTGAGGTGGAGAACAATGATAACTGGGAGTGGTTCTTGCGTCAACTGAGAACAAGGGTATTACCTGCTGAAAGGGAAATTTGTGTCATATCGGATCGCCATCCTGGAATTCTAAATGCGGTGGTGGTTGACATTCCTGGACATACAAAGTTGCATCATCGATGGTGCATGAGGCACTTTTGTGCAAACTTCTATATGGCATGTGGTATCAAGGAGTTGGCCGATGATCTTCAGGATTGTTGTCTCGCTTTCACCAACAAGCGGTTTGCCGCATTGTTCAATGCATTGCTCAGACATAAGAAACTTGACCCCGGCGGTCAGGAGTTTCTCAATAGGAACATTGCCGAAAGGAATATGTGGGCACGTGCTTTCGATGAAGATGGCCGGAGGTACGGTCAAATGACAAGCAATATGGCAGAATGCTTCAATAAGGTGCTCAAGGGTGTACGTGCATTACCCGTGACAGCAATAGTTCAATACACATTTGACAAGATGAATGCATACTTTTTAAAGTACTCAATGGAGACTGATAAGTAGATTGCTGGTGAGAACAAGGATAAGCACAAGTACAATTTCCCACCAAAGGTTGAAGAATGGTTGGAATTTCAATCACGAAAGGCAGACTCTGAAGAAGCTGTACTATATGACGACAACGAGTGGAAGTATGAGGTGAAAGAGCCCGGAGGAACCACAAACGATGGCCGCCAACACGGAGGCCGGGCTTTCAAGGTCTCCCTAACACGGTGTGATTGCAGCTGCATGAGGCCATCTTTGCTTCATCTCCCATGCTCGCACTTTTTAAATGCATCCCGGGTTAGGAATGTGGACGTCAATCACCCTCTTACCGTGAGGGAGTCCGAGTTCTCAATCATGACGGTAAAGAATACATGGACTCCATGGTTCCAGCCATACTTGGACTAATCACAATGGCCGGAGTATCATGGAGTTCAACTATGGCCGGACCCGGAATTGAAGATCGTTAGACGGGGAAGACGTAAGACAAAGCGTCTTAGAGGTGACATGGACGGATGGGGCCGTGGTGGCGGTGGAGAATACGGCACCGGCCAATTCCAAGAGCCTCGTGAGCAATCCCGTTGTGGGGGCTGCAGTAATGGGGGACACAACACAAGAACTTGTCCCAAACCAAGAAAGAGATCAAAGAAAAATGGTGCAAGCACAAGCCAAACAAATGATAGCCAACCAAGTGAACCAAGGGGTAGTCAACCAAGTCAAACAAGTGGTGGAGTGCCAAACCACTCAAATCAAACAAGCCAACGAGGAACTAGGCAACAAAGAGGGAGTCATCTTGGTCTTAGAAGAGGCCGTGGTGGTGGTCTTGGCCGTGGTGAAGGTCTTGGCCGTGGTGATGGTCTTGGCCGTGGTGGTGGTAGAGGTCGTGGTGACGGTGTTGGTCGTGGTGAAGGTCTTGGCCGTGGTGGTGGTCTTGGCCGTGGTGAAGGTCTTGGTCGTGGTGATGGTCATGGCCGTGGTGGTGGTAGAGGTCGTGGTGACGGTGTTGGTCGTGGTGAAGGTTTTGGCCGTGGTGATGGTCTTGGTCGTGCTGGTGGTAGAGGTCGTGGTGACGGTGTTGGTCGTGGTGAAGGTCTTGGCCGTGGTGGTGGTAGAGGTCGTGGTGGTGGTCTTGGCCGTGCTGCTGGTAGAGGCCGTGGCGGTGGTGGTGGTATAGGTCGTGGTGGTGGCGGTAGAGGCCGCGGTGGTGGTGTAGGTCGTGGTGATGGTGGAGGCAGTGGTGATCTTGGCCTTGGCGGCGGCCGTAGTGGAGGAATGTTCTCTTGGCTCAATGGACCATTGCCGTATGTGACTTACTATGATCTTGTTATTTTGGCTCAATGCTTGTGTTGTCATTTTGTATTGTGTGACTAACTATTATATTGCCATTTTAATAGGTATGGAAACAATGAAGGGGGTGGAGGACACGGAGGGGGAATGTGAGATCACTTGGTGGTGGGAGGAGGGACAAGTATATGTGCTATGTGTGTATGACTATGTGAGGGGACTAATATTTCTGAGTATGACTATGTGAGATCCCTATGTGTGTATGACTATGTGATTTGGACAAGTATATGTGCTATGTGTGTATGACTATGTGATGCAGACTACTATTTCTGTGTTTTGGACGCCTACATTTAATTTGGATATGATTATGTGGCATCTTTATGAATCACAAAACAAAAAAACCAGTAGTTATTTGAAAACAGCAGTTAGTGCAGCGCCCAGGGGTAAGGCGCCACACTATACAGTGCAGCGCCTTGGCCTTGGGCGCTGCACACCTGGACATGGCAGTAACAGAATCATTCCAGAGAGCACCAGGAGCGTTGCAGTAGCTTTTCCACCCCAAAAAATGCTAAGTCAGTGTGCAGCGCCCAAGGGCAAGGCGCCACACTATACAGTGCAGCGCCCAAGGGATAGGCGCTGCACTGTATAGTGTGGCGCCTTGGCCTTGGGCGCTGCACACTGACTTAGCAAATTTTGGGGTGCAAAACCAACTGGAACGCTCCTGGTGCTCTCTGGAATGATTCTGTTGCTCTCTGGACTGCCATGTCCAGGTGTGCAGCGCCCAAGGGTAAGGCGCCACACTATACAGTGCAGCGCCTTGGTCTTGGGCGCTGCACACCTGGACATGGCAGTCCAGAGAGCAACAGAATCATTCCAGAAAATGCAGTAGCTTTTCCACCCCAAAAAATGCTAAGTCAGCGTGCAGCGCCGAAGGGCCATGCGCCACACTATACAGTGCAGGTAGGCGCTGCACTGTATAGTGTGGCGCCTGGCCCTTCGGCGCTGCACGCTGACTTAGCATTTTTTGGGGTGCAAAACAAACGGGAACGCTCTTGGTGCTCTCTGGACTGGAATGTCCAGGTGTGCAGCGCCTAAGGGAGAGGCGCTGCACTGTGTAGTGTGGCGCCCTTCCCTTAGGCGCTGCACACCTGGACATTTATTAGGCTGCACCAACTCCCTCCCACCCATCCCCACCCCACACACCCCACCCTCCACACAAACCCGAAGCTCAGTGCCTCCCCTCTGCCCTCCTCTCTCCCCCTCTCAAANGACACGGAGGGGGAATGTGAGATCACTTGGTGGTGGGAGGAGGGACAAGTATATGTGCTATGTGTGTATGACTATGTGAGGGGACTAATATTTCTGAGTATGACTATGTGAGATCCCTATGTGTGTATGACTATGTGATTTGGACAAGTATATGTGCTATGTGTGTATGACTATGTGATGCAGACTACTATTTCTGTGTTTTGGACGCCTACATTTAATTTGGATATGATTATGTGGCATCTTTATGAATCACAAAACAAAAAAACCAGTAGTTATTTGAAAACAGCAGTTAGTGCAGCGCCCAGGGGTAAGGCGCCACACTATACAGTGCAGCGCCTTGGCCTTGGGCGTTGCACACCTGGACATGGCAGTAACAGAATCATTCCAGAGAGCACCAGGAGCGATGCAGTAGCTTTTCCACCCCAAAAAATGCTAAGTCAGCGTGCAGCGCCGAAGGGCCAGGCGCCACACTATACAGTGCAGCGCCCAAGGGGTAGGCGCTGCACTGTAGAGTGTGGCGCCTGGCCCTTCGGCGCTGCACGCTGACTTAGCATTTTTTGGGGTGCAAAACAAGCTGGAACGCTCCTGGTGCTCTCTGGAATGATTCTGTTGCTCTCTGGACTGCCATGTCCAGGTGTGCAGCGCCCAAG
>LR880970.1:612142475-612162622 GCA_904067115.1 Aegilops sharonensis
TACAGGTATCTCTGAAGGTACTTGTTGGGTTGGCGTATTTCGAGATTAGGATTTGTCACTCCGATTGTCGGAGAGGTATCTCTGGGCCCTCTCGGTAATGCACATCACTTAAAGCCTTGCAAGCATTGCAACTAATGAGTTAGTTGCGGGATGATGTATTACGGTACGAGTAAAGAGACTTGCCGGTAACAAGATTGAACTAGGTATTGAGATACTGACGATCGAATCTCGGGCAAGTAACATACCGATGACAAAGGGAACAATGTATGTTGTTGTGCGGTCTGACCGATAAGGATCTTCGTAGAATATGTGGGAGCCAATATGAGCATCCAGGTTCCGCTATTGGTTATTGACCGTAGACATGGCTCGGTCATGTCTACATAGTTCTCGAACCCGTAGGGTCCGCACGCTTAACGTTACGATGACAGTTATATTATGAGTTTATATGTTTTGATGTACCGAAGGTTGTTCGGAGTCTCGGATGTGATCACAGACATGACGAGGAGTCTCGAAATGGTCGAGACATGAAGATCGATATATTGGAAGCCTATGTTTGGATATCGGAAGTGTTCCGGGTGAAATCGGGATTTTACCGGAGTACCGGGAGGTTACCGGAACCCCCTGCCAACTTAATGGGCCTTAGTGGGCCTTGGTGGAAGAGAGGAGAGGAGGCCAGGGCAGGGCCACGCGCCCCTCCCCCCTAGTCCTAATAGGACAATTAGAGGGGGGCGACGCCCCCCCCCCCTTTCCTTCCTCCCCTCCACCTCTTCCCCCTCTCTCTCCTAGTCCAACATGGAAAAGGGGGGAGTCCTACTCCCGGTAGGAGTAGGACTCCTCCGGCGCGCCTCTCCCCTTGGCCGGCCGCACCCCCCTTGCTCCTTTATATACGGGGGCAGGGGGGCACCCCAAAGACACAACAATTGATCGTTTGATCTTTTAGCCGTGTGCGGTGCCCCCCTCCACCATAGTCCACCTCAATAATACTGTAGCAGTGCTTAGGCGAAGCCCTGCGTCGGTAGAACATCAACATCGTCACCACGCCATCGTGCTGACGAAACTCTCCCTCAACACTCGGCTGGGTCGGAGTTCGAGGGACGTCATCGGGTTGAACGTGTGCTGAACTCGAAGGTGCCGTACGTTCGGTACTTGATCGGTCGGATCGTGAACACATACGACTACATCAACCGTGTTGTGCTAACGCTTCCGCTTTCGGTCTACGAGGGTACGTGGACAACACTCTCCCCTCTCGTTGCTATGTATCACCATGATCTTGCGTGTGCGTAGGAACTTTTTTGAAATTACTACGTTCCCCAACACTTGGAGTCCACGTCAAGGAAGCAACGAGGAAGCCACGAGGTAGGGGGCGCGCCCACCCCCCTAGGGCGCGCCCTCCACCCTCGTGGGCCCCTCATGGCTCCCCTGACGTACTTCTTCCACATATATATCCATATACCCTGAAAACTTCGGGGAACAGAATAGATCGGGAGTTCCGCCGTCGCAAGCCTCTGTAGCCACCAAAAGTCAATCGGGACCCTGTCCCGGCACCCTGCCGGAGGGGGGAACCTTCACCGGTGGCCATCTTCATCATCCCGGCGATCTTCATGACGAGGAGGGAGTAGTTCACCCTCGGGGCTGAGGGTATGTACCAGTAGCTATGTGTTTGATCTCTCTCTCTCTCGTGTTCTTGATTTGGCACCATCTTGATGTATCGCGAGCTTTGCTATTGTAGTTGGATCTTATGTTGCTTCTCCCCTCTACTCTCTTGTAATGATTGAGTTTTCCCTTTGAAGTAATCTTATCAGATTGAGTCTTTAATGACTTGAGAACACTTGATGTATGTCTTGCCGTGCGTATCTGTGGTGACAATGGGATATCACGTGATTCACTTGATGTATGTTTTGGTGATCAACTTGCGGGTTCCGCCCATGAACTAATGCATAGGGGTTGGCACACGTTTTCGTCGTGATTCTCCGGTAGAAACTTTGGGGCACTCTTTGAGGTTCTATGTGTTGGTTGAATAGATGAATCTGAGATTGTGTGATGCATATCGTATAATCATACCCACGGATACTTGAGGTGACATTGGATTATCTAGGTGACATTAGGGTTTTGGTTGATTTGTATCTTAAGGCGTTATTCTAGTACGAACTCTAGGGCTGTTTGTGGCACTTATAGTAATAGCCCAACGGATTGATTGGAAAGAATAACTTTGAGGTGGTTTCATACCCTACCATAATCTCTTCGTTTGTTCTCCACTATTAGTGACTTTGGAGTGACTCTTTGTTGCATGTTGAGGGATAGTTATATGATCCAATTATGTTATTATTGTTGAGATAACTTGCACTAGTGAAAATATGAACCCTAGGCCTTGTTTCCAAGCATTGCAATACCGTTTACGCTCACTTTTACCACTTGTTACCTTTCTGTTTTTATATTTTCAGATTACAAAAACCTATATCTACCATCCATATTGCACTTGTATCACCATCTCTTCGCCGAACTAGTGCAGCTATACAATTTACAATTGTATTGGGTGTGTTGGGGACACAAGAGACTCTTTGTTATTTGGTCGCAGGGTTGCTTGAGAGAGACCATTGATACGTCTCCAACGTATCTATAATTTTTGATTGCTCCATGCTACTTTATCTACTGTTTTGGACTATATTGGGCTTCATTTTCCACTTATATATTATTTTTGGGACTAACCTATTAACCGGAGGCCCAACCCAGAATTGCTGTTTTTTGCCTATTTCAGTGTTTCGAAGAAATAGAATATCAAACGGAGTCCAAACGGAATGAAACCTTCGGAAACGTGATTTTCTCACCGAACGTGATCCAGGGGGCTTGGACCCTACTCCAAGGAACGAAAGAGGCGGTCACGAGGGTGGGGGGCGCCCCCCCTAGGGCGCGCCCCCTGCCTCGTGGCCCCCCTGTTGCTCCACCGACGTACTCCTTCCTCCTATATATACCTACGTACCCCTAAACGATCAGAACAGGAGCCAAAAACCTAATTCCACCGCTGCGACTTCCTGTATCCACGAGATCCCATCTTGGGGCCTCTTCCGGAGCTCCACCGGAGGGGGCATCCACCATGGAGGGCTTCTACATCATCACCATAGCCCCTCCGATGAAGTGTGAGTAGTTTACTTCAGACCTTCGGGTCCATAGCTAGTAGCTAGATGGCTTCTTCTCTCTTTTTGGATCTCAATACAATGTTCTCCCCCTCTCTCGTGGAGATCTATTCGATGTAATCTTCTTTTTGTGGTGTGTTTGTTGAGATCGATGAATTGTGGGTTTATGATCCAGCTTATCTATGAATAATATTTGAATCTTCTCTGAATTATTTTATGTATGATTGGTTATCTTTGCAAGTCTCTTCGAATTATCCGTTTGGTTTGGCCAACTAGATTGGTAGTTTTTGCAATGGGAGAAGTGCATAGCTTTGGGTTCAATCTTGCGGTGTCCTTACCCAGTGACAGAAAGGGTTGCAAGGCACGTACTATATGGTTGCCATCGAGGATAACAAGATGGGGTATTTATCATATTGCATGAATTTATTCCTCTACTTCATGTCATCTTGCTTAAGGCGTTACTCTGTTTTTAACTTAATACTCTAGATGCATGCTGGATAGCGGTCGATGAGTGGAGTAATAGTAGTAGATGCCGAATCGTTTCGGTCTACTTGTCTTGGACGTGATGCCTATATACATGATCATACCTAGATATACTCATAACTATGCTCAATTCTGTCAATTGCTCAACAGTAATTTGTTCACCCACCGTAGAATACTTATGCTCTTGAGAAAAGCCACTAGTGAAACCTATGGCCCCCGGGTCTATTCTCATCATATCAATCTCCATTACTTTAATACTTGCTTTGTTTTTACTTTGCCTTTTACTTTTTTACTTTGCATCTATATACCAAAAATACCAAAAATATTATCTATCATCTCTATCAGATCTCACTCTCGTAAGTGACCGTGAAGGGATTGACAACCCCTAATCGCGTTGGTTGCGATTAGCTATCGTTTTGTGCAGGTACGAGGGACTTGTGCATGGCCACCTACTAGATTGATACCTTGGTTCTCAAAAACTGAGGGAAATACTTACGCTACTTTGCTGCATCATCCTCTCCTCTTCGGGGAAATCCAACACAGTGCTCAAGAGGTAGCAAGAAGAATTTCTGGCGCCGTTGCCAGGGAGTCTACGCAAAAGTCAACATACCAAGTACCCATCACAATCCCTATCTCTCGCATTACATTATTTGCCATTTGCCTCTCGTTTTCCACTCCCCCACTTCACCCTTGCCGTTTTATTCGCCCTCTCTTTCCGAATCTCCTCCTCTTTTTCCCGTTGCCTTTTCCTCGTCCGCTTGTTTGCTCGTGTGTTAGTTTGCTTGCTTGTCGTTATGTCTGAAATTGGGGAAATTATTGCCGATATGGGCGATAATAATATCACGGAAAATTCTGAAGCTCCTGCTGAAGAATCCCCTACCTATCATACAAAAAGATTTCGAATCGGTAGTGGTAATATTATTGGAAAAGGAGTTATTCAAGATTTCTTTACTTGTGCTGGTGCTTTACCCTCTATGGGTGGTTCTATTCTCCATAGAACTAGTAGTCTTGCGGACGCTATTGCCATGCTTATCGTTGAACTTGAAAGGCAATTTATGCATATGCACCCTTCTATACAAAGAATTTTCCTAGAATTTTCTAATATTGAACACTCCTCTGTTAAGCGTGCCGCTACTATCTTTTTGGCTCATGAATTCAGATTTATAATAAAAGAAGCCAAAGAAATCTCTGCGCATTATAGGGTGGACGCTGGCCGTCCTCCCATAGAATCTATCCTTTTTGATCAAGAAGAAATAATGCGTTTTCAATCTATCGACTATGTTGCTTTCAATGAAAATCTTAGAAAAAAGGTGCCTACCAATATTTTAATTGATAGAATCTCTGAGCTTAATGATGATTTGGCTATTCAAAATAATGATCTAGGATGCTCTCTTGAGTATAGGCTCACAAAGTTCTGTCAAAAGAACGCTTATTATGATGAATTGGTTGTGCAATACGAAGGGCCGAAAGAGGAACCTATACCTCCTAAAATTGATCTTGGGGACTTTTGTCCTATTAAATTTAGCCCTTTTGATTACTTTTGCCTGCCTCAAAGAAAACTTGCTGCTGAACGTAGAGAATATGAAATGATTTTCACCTATCTATCTTATTACTACGGCACCACTTAGATCTATCCTTGCTTTTATGCCTAGCTAGGGGCGTTAAACGATAGCGCTTGTTGGGAGGCAACCCAATTTTATTTTTAGTTTTTTGATTTTTGCTTCTGTTTAGGAATAAACAATCCATCTAGCCTCTGATTAGATGTGGTTTTATGTTTTAATTAGTGTTTGTGCCAAGCTAGACCTATTGGATCTTCTTGGATGATAGTTATTTGATCTTGCTGTAATTTCCAGAAACTTTGCGCTCAGTGCCCGAATTATTAAAAATCACCAGAACGTGATAAAATACTCATTCCAATTGCTGCTGATCAATAAACAAATTTTCTAGGTCGTCTCATTTTGGTAGATTTTTTGGAGTTCCAGAAGTTTAAGTTAGTGACAGATTACTACAGACTGTTCTGTTTTTGTTTTCTTTCTCTAACGGAGCTCACGAGATTTCTATTGAGTTTTGTGTTGTGAAGTTTTCAAGTTTTGGGCAAATTCTTTTGATGGATTATGGAACAAGGAGTGGCAAGAGACTAAGCTTGGGGATACCCATGGCACCCCCAAGATAATCCAAGGACACCAAAAAGTCAAAGCTTGGGGATGCCCCGGAAGGCATACCCTCTTTCATCTACTTCCATCGGTAATTTACTTGGAGCTATATTTTTATTCACCACATGATATGTGTTTTTCTTGGAGTGTCTTGTATTATTTGCGTCTTTGCTTGTTAGTTTACCACATTCATCCTTGCTGTACACACATTTTGAGAGAGCCATACATGAATTGGAATTTGATAGAATACTCTATGTGCTTCACTTATATCTTTTGAGCTTGATAGTTTTGCTCATAGTGCTTCACTTATATCTTTTGAGCGTGATAATTTTTGCTTTAGTGCTTCACTTAGATCTAGAGCACGGTGGTGGATTTGTTTTAAAGAAACTATTGATCTCTCATGCTTTACTTAGATTATTTTGAGAATCGTTAATAGCATGGTAATTTTCTTAATGTTAATATACCTGGTATTCAAGATATGTGAAATTTTCTTTAGAGTGCGTTGAATACTAAGAAAAGTTTGATGCTTGATAATTGTTTTGAGATATGAAGATGGTGATATTAGAGTCATGCTAGTTTAGTAGTTGTGAATTTAAAGAATACTTGTGTTGAAGTTTGTGATTCCCGTAGCATGAACGTATGGTGAACCGTTATGTGATGAACTCGGAGCATGATTTATTTATTGATTGTCTTCCTTATGAGTGATGGTCGGGGACGAGTGATGGTATTTTCCTACCAATCTACCCCCCCTAGGAGCATGCGCGTAATACTTTACTTTGATAACTTCTATATTTTTGCAATAAGTATATGAGTTCTTTATGACTAATGTTGAGTCCATGGATTTTACGCAATTTTCCCATCCTTCCACCATTGCTAGCCTCTCTAATACCGCGCACTTTTCGCCGGTATCATACACCCATCATATATCTTCCTCAAAACAGCCACCATACCTACCTATCATGGCCTTTCCATAGCCATTCCGAGATATATTGCCATGCAACTTTCCACCGTTCCATTTATTATGACATGCTCCATCATTGTCATATTGCTAGCATGATCATGTAGTTGACATCGTATTTTTGGCAAAGCCACCTTTCATAATTCTTTCATACATGTCTCTCATGAATCATTGCATATCCCGGTACACTGCCAGAGGCATACATATAGAGTCATATTTTGTTCTAAGAATCGAGTTGTAATTGTTGAGTTGTAAGTAAATAAAAGTGTGATGATCATCATTATTAGAGCATTGTCCCAGTGAGGAAAGGATGATGGAGACTATGATTCCACCACAAGTCGGGATGAGACTCCGGACGAAAAAAAAGGAAAATGAAAAAAAAGAGGCCATAAAAAAAAGAAAAGGCCCAAAGAAAAAAAATGAGAGAAAAAGAGAGAAGGGACAATGTTACTATCCTTTTACCACACTTGTGCTTCAAAGTAGCACCAAGATCTTCATGATAGAGAGTCTCTCATTTTATCACTTTCATATACTAGTGGGAATTTTTCATTATAGAATTTGGCTTGTATATTCCAATGATGGGCTTCCTCAAATGACCTAGGTCTTCGTGAGCAAGCGAGTTGGATGCACACCCACTTAGTTTCTTTTGTTGAGCTTTCATATACTTATAGCTCTAGTGCATCCGTTGCATGGCAATACCTACTCACTCACGTTGATATCTATTGATGGGCATCTCCATAGCCCGTTGATACGCCTAGTTGATGTGAGACTATCTTCTCCCTTTTTGTCTTCTCCACAACCACCATCCTATTCCACATATAGTGCTATATCCATGGCTCACGCTCATGTATTGCGTGAAGATTGAAAAAGTTTTGAAAATGTTAAAGTATGAAACAATTGCTTGGCTTGTCATCGGGGTTGTGCATGATTTAAATATTTTATGTGGGGAAGATGGAGCATAGCCAGACTATATGATTTTGTAGGGATAACTTTCTTTGGCCATGTTATTTTGAGAAGACATAATTGCTTAGTTAGTATGCTTGAAGTATTATTATTTTTATGTCAACATGAACTTTTGTCTTGAATCTTTCGGATCTCAATATTCATACCACAATTAAGAAGATTTACATTGAAATTATGCCAAAGTATCACTCCGCATCAAAAATTCTCTTTTTATCATTTACCTACTCGAGGACGAGCAAGAATTAAGCTTGGGGATGGCTGATACGTCTCCAACGTATCTATAATTTTTGATTGCTCCATGCTACTTTATCTACTCTTTTGGACTATATTGGGCTTTATTTGCTCAACAGTAATTTGTTCACCCATCGTAGAATACTTATGCTCTTGAGAAAAGCCACTAGTGAAACCTATGGCCCTCGGGTCTATTCTCATCATATCAATCTCCATTATTTTAATACTTGCTTTGTTTACTTTGCCTTTTAATTTTTACTTTGCATCTATATACCAAAAATACCAAAAATATTATCTATCATCTCTATCATATCTCACTCTCGTAAGTGACCGTGAAGGGACTGACAACCCCTAATAGCGTTGGTTGCGAGTAGCTATCATTTTGTGCAGGTACGAGGGACTTGTGCGTGGCCTCCTACTGGAGTGACACCTTGGTTCTCAAAAACTGAGGGAAATACTTACGCTACTTTGCTGCATCATCCTCTCCTCTTCGGGGAAATCCAACGCAGTGCTCAAGAGGTAGCAACCATCTTCATCCTACGCCTCCCACATATTGATAAACCTTAGGTCATCCACTTGAGGGAAACTTGCTACTGTCCTACAAACCTCTGCACTTGGAGGCCCAACAACGTCTACAAGAAGAAGGTTGTGTAGTAGACATCAGTCTGCTTGCAAGACTTCCAAGAAACAGCGCCACTTCCATGAGTGAATACATAACCGCTCGTGGCCTTTATCTCATCAGCAGCTGAGATCCAGTTTGAGTCACTATACCCTTCAAGCACCTTTGGGTGCCCAGTGTAGTGCCTTTCAAATAACGCAAAACTCTCTCTAGAGCTTTCCAATGCACATCTCCTGGTTTTGAGACAAACTGACTCAGTTTGCTAACAGCAAAAGAGATGTCAGGTCTTGTAGCACTGGCTAAGTACATAAGCGAGCCAAGAATCTGAGAATACTTCAATTGGTCTATAGCAATTCTTTGATTCTTTCGAAGCAACACACTAGCATCATATGGTGTTGGAGAGGGCTTGCAGTCACTGTAGCCAAAGCGACTCAAGATCTTTTCCACATAGTGAGATTGAAGAAATGTGATCCCACCATCACCGTCTCTCAACAACTTGATGTTCAGAATGACATCAACCACTCCTAAATCTTTCATCTCAAAACAACGAGATAGAAAATCCTAGACCTCCTTAATAACATTCAGATTTGTTCCGAAAATCAGTATGTCGTCGACATACAAGCAAAGGATAACTCCCTCGCCCCCACCATGGCGATAGTACACACATTTGTCAGCTTCGTTTACAACAAAGCCTGCAGCTGTTAAAGTTCTTTCAAACTTCTCATGCCACTATTTGGGTGCTTGCTTGAGTCCATACAAAGACTTCAACAACTTGCACACTTTTCTTTCCTGACCATCTAGTACAAACCCATCTGGTTGTTCCATATAAATTTCCTCGTCCAACTCTCCATTTAGGAAAGCAGTCTTAACATCCATTTGATGAACGAGAAGACCATGCGAGGAAGCTAGTGAATGTAGAACTCGAATAGTGGTCAGTCGAGCCACAGGTGAGTAAGTATCAAAGAAGTCTTCACTTTCCTTTGGGGTATAACCCTTGGCCACGAGCCGAGCCTTGTACTTTTCAATAGTACCATCAGGACTAAGCTTCTTCTTGAATACCCATTTGCATCCTATAGGTTTGCACCCATAAGGACGATCAGTTATCTCCCAAGTTTCATTCGCCAAGATAGAATCCATCTCGCTACGAACCGCTTCCTTCCAGTAGTCAGCATCTTCACATGCATAGGCCTCTGAAACAGAATTGGGAGTGTCATCTATGAGATACACAAGAAAATCATCACCAAAGGACTTTGCGGTCCTCTGTCTCTTGCTCCTAATAGGAACTTCATTGTTCTCCTCCACAGCACTTTCAAAGTGTTCCATCGAAATGGTAGGTTCGGTAATTGTAACTGGTTCATGATTCGATGAACTAGGCATCTCCTGATTAGATGAAGTAGCCATATCCTTCATGGGAAAGATATGTTCAAAGAAAGTCGCATCATTTGACTCCATGATCGTACCGACATACATGTCAGGTACCTCGGATTTCACAACCAAGAATCTACAGCCAATGCTATGAAAAGCATATCCCAGGAAAACACAATCCACAGTCTTTGGTCCAAGCTTCCGCTTCTTTGGAATTGGAACATTGACTTTCGCCAAACAACCCCATGTTCGTAGATAAGAGAGTTTTAACCCTTTCTTCTCCCATTCCTCGAATGGAGTTATCTCTTTGTTCTTTGTGGGAACTCGGTTTAGGACATGACATGCCGTCAATATCGCCTCCCCCCACCATGCCTTGGAGAGACCCGATGTGTCTAACTTGGCATTAACCAAATCAGTTAGAGTACGGTTCTTTCTTTCGGCCACCCCATTTGACTGAGGTGAATAGGGAGGCGTCCTCTCATGGATTATACCTTGTTCCGCACAAAAAGCATCAAATTCATTGGAAAAATACTCTCCACCACGGTCGGACCTAAGCCTCTTGATTTTTCGATCAAGTTGGTTTTCCACTTCAGCTTTATAAATCTTGAAAAAGTTCAAAGCCTCATCCTTAGATTTTAGAAGATACACACGGCAGTATCTAGTGGAGTCATCAATTAACGTCATGAAATATTTCTTTCCACCTTTTGTCAAAACACCATTCATTTCACATAGATCTGAATGTATGAGCTCTAGTGGCGCAAGATTTCTCGTTTCCGCAGTCGTGTGAGACTTACGAGGTTGCTTAGCTTGAACACACACTTGACACTTAGATCCCTTGACAGTGGTGAAACTAGGGATTAGGTTCAACTTCGCTAGTCGCGATATGCAACCAAAGTTAACATGACAAAGACGTGAATGCCACACATTTGATTCACTATTCTTGCAAATTTGATTAACAACTTTATTGCAAACGTCTGATAAGGATAAACAAAACAGGCCTCCTGACTCATAACCTTTACCAACAAAGGTTCCATACTTGAATATTACAAATTTATTTGACTCAAAGACAAGCTTGTAGCCATCTCTACACAGAAGAGATCCGCTAACAAGATTTTTATTGACAGAGGGGACATAATGCACGTGCTTCAGCCGCACGATCTTCCCCGAAGTAAACTTCAGATCGACCGTGCCAACACCACGAACAGAAGCACTTGAACCGTTGCCCATTAGCATGGTTGAAGTCCCTGCGGTGTGATAAGACGAAAACATGGAAATATCACCGCATACATGCACATTAGCACCCGTGTCAATCAACCAATCAGGAGAATGATATACTGAAAGAATAGTGGGAAATGTACCATACCCAGCATCCTTCATGTCAGTGTCTCCAATGGAAACATTAGCGGTCTTGCCGCATTTCCCAGGATGACGCTTGTCATAGCGACTAGGGCAACTAGGAGCCCAATGATCAGGATCCCCACACTCATGACAAGCACCTTTCTTCTTGTCATTTTTCTTCTTGAAGTTCGTGTGTTGCACAGCCTTGTTCTTCCCATCAAACTTGCTCTTGTTCTTGAACTTGTGTGGCTAGAAGTTCTTCTTCTGTACCAGATTGGCAGTAGATCCTCCCTCAATGCCTCGAGCGTGTGTGTCCTTTGCTCTCGCCTTTTCTTCCACATCAATAGTACCAATGAGATCTGGGACAGAAAACTCCTTTATCTTATGCTTCAGTAAGGTAACAAAGTTCCTCCATGAAGGAGGAAGCTTAGTGATAATACCTCCGGCAACAAACTTGTCCGGTATCATACAGTTGAAGTGCTCAAGTTCTCTAGCAAATGACTGTATCTCATGAGCTTGCTCAACCACGGAGCGCTCATCAGTCAACCTGTAATCATAGAATTGCTCCATGATGTACAGCTCAGTGCCAGCATCCGAGACCCCAAACTTGGCCTCGAGTGCGCCCCACATATCTTTTCCATTATCAATTGATGCATAAGCATTAACTATGTTCTCACCAAGAACACTCGAGAGAGTAGCCTTAAATAGAGTATCCATTTTCTGAAAAGCTTGTGCCTGTTGAGCATCAAGCTCTCCTTCAGGTTTGCCAAGAGTGACGTCATAGCAACTCATGGTTTGAAACCATAAGACTGCTCTCACGCGCCACCTCTTATAGAGGATACCCTCAAACATAGGAGGTTTCATGGAAGGAGCAAAACCACTCGGGGTAAATTGCCTATAATAAGGTTTTTGGATTGTTGGAAATATGAGCAATTTACCAAATGATTTTATTATCAGAAATACTAGATAAAGCACGACTAGTATAGCGGTGATAAAACAAGTCATGCGATTTGATAAAGAGAAAGTAAACAACATCTTCATATATGAACTGTAACTTCATATATGAACTGTAACTAAACACATCTAGATCAGATAGTATAGCAAGTTGCATATATGAAACAAAGTCTAACATATCTAGGGCAAACACTAGAACAAGGAACTGTAGCAGGGTCTCCAACAGAAAGAGGAAGACCACGTACGGGACAGCAGCAGCAGAAGCACTGGACTTGGGGTCGACATCCTCTCCAGCCATGTCGTCGATGAGGTTGTCGACGTCGGGGAAGAAGTCGTCGTCGGGGAAGTAGTCGTCGGAGTCCATGATGGAAAAGTCAGTAGTCGCGCGGAGCGCTCTCCAAAAACCTTATCACCCTTCTCCCGTACATGACTCAAAGTGGTGCGGTTTCGGAGGCCTACTGTCCCGACTCGCGGTGCACGCCGCAAGCCGGGATGAGGAAGACAGCAGCAGCTCAGAGATTGGAACCGGTGGCGAGAGGAAGAAGAAGTTCTGGTGCATCTCTCTGAGAGGAGCGACCTCCCTTTTATAGGCGAAAGAGAAGGAGGCGAGAGGGCAGCGACGGGAGGCGAAACGAAGAGACGGAGATGAAGTGAACAGCCAGCAGCCGAAGGGCTAGCACCGTTCGCATTCGAACTCCACTTCCGCAAAAATCTTTTCAGCTTCCGTGTGACCTTTCGTATACCCGTAGTGCGTGGCAAAAATTTAGACATCGGCTCGGCTCATTCCCGCAACTCGCGTCGCGTCGCGGCGGGCGGCGGAGGAGGAGCGCGTGTGGATGTCCCTCTTGTTCTCATGCTCATACAAGTGGGGAAAGAACCTCCCTTATAAAGAGGTCCAACTCCTTCTAAACTAGCAATGTGGGACTAAACTTTAGTTTCACCTCTTGCCTATTGGGGTGCGTGGGCCTCTAGAATTTATTAGGAATTTCTAAAACTGCTTATTGGGCTAGGCCCAAAATAGATAAAATTCCAGCAAAACTCTAAAAAAAATAACCTAAAAAATATAAAAGTCTCGATAACTGAGAATATATAGCTAGTTTACAACCGACTCGAATGAGTACGGCCTAAACACGGCACGCAGGCCGACGTGCGGCCGTTCCTTCCCTTGCTCGTAGGATTCTCTTTGTTTTAACTACTCCCTTCGTTTAGGTGTGTAAGTCATCTTACAAAAACCAAATAATCCGAAAATTGTTAGCCTGCTCACAATGGGCAGGAACTTAGGAGTAACATCACATATTCCAATACAAGTTTGCTTATGTGGCACATATTTAATGAAGAGAGAGGTGCTTGTGGTAACTAGCTAAGTTACCGGAACATCACACACTCCAAGAAATAATGAGTCTATATCTTGATAAATACATCGCTGCATGACACTACATACATGTTCCTACCCACTATGAAGGTAGTAACATAGTCTAGGAAGCTGTGTAGGTTACTAGCTTATATTCCTGCCCATTGTGACCAGCCTTAGGCGTGGTACATTTACTCTCATCTCGTTTTCTTGTTTCGTGACATATCAACCAATAAAAGATGTAGGTCATGCATGCTTTAAATGACTTGAGACTACCAAACACGACATGCAGTGGTTAGCTCATTGCATTCAATGTTATTAATTAGTAAAATGACATTAATTTCTCTCGTTTTCCCCTCCATCTTAGTTAAGGTGCGCAACCTAAGATGACTGATTTTTCTTTTCCAAATGTACACACTTGCCGTTTGAACCCATTGAAATATATCTGCATGTACGTGCATGCTCCTTCTCCTTCTATTTTCTGGCCCATGTAAACCGGGTATTTCTTTATTCCATGAAACACAACTAACAAATCTGCATGCAGACTCCTTCCTTTTTATTCTCCACGTATTATTATTTCTCCAATCATTCCTTCTAAATTTCGTGGGTGCACATACTTGCAATTGCACGGGCTCCTTCAATCTAGCAACGCTCCCATACTTAACATGGATCCCTTCTTCGAGTATAATTGACATGAAGGCTGGGCCACACAGTACACATATGTGTCGATCTTTACCTTTGCTAAGCTGCCTCATCTCCTGCATAATTTGATCATCCTTTTTTTGGTCAACTATATTTTCAACCAACTTTTCGTCAACTTGCATTGTTGTAACCTCATCCACGATACCCCCCGTTTGCACCCCTTTGTCGGCGACTGCCGCAGTCACTTGCAACACCTTTTTAATGACCGGTGTATTCACCATGACCTGTGTACTAGGCATGTTTGTGGTAGGGTATGCCGCATCAGCGGACCTCCTCCATGACCCCAGGTACGCCATGGATTCGCCGTTGTGAGATACGTGGCTCTGTGACAAGCACGGCCTGCGGCGACAATCCTTTTTTGCCGGTTGTCTTCCGAGCCCTCGCCGCCCGCGTCCGGCTCGTGCTGACAGCCCGCCTCGAACGCGCGGCCGTAGGCGTGTGCGCGACATCACACCGTCACCATCTCTATCCCCGCCACCGCCACCACCCATGACCGAGGAGGAGGAGGCCGGCCTCATGAGGCGGGTCATGGAGGACTCGATGACCACCCATGACGAGCGGCAATGGGAGGGCCTGCAAACCGCGCTGGCCCTCTCTGCGGCCGGCGATGTGGCCATCCCGGAGCTGGACCTCGATGTCAAGGAGGAGGTGCAGGAGGAGGTGGTGGAGCCGCCCGTCGCCACATGGAACCCTCGTCTGGTGGGCCAGCGGCGGAGCTGCTCATCCACGATGCCGGAGATGGCCGAGTCGGTGGGTGTCGGACCATGGTCAACCACACCCGGCAGTCACCAGAGTAGGATCAAGAGCCACGGGAGGAGTCGGCGCAGGCACCGCCAGCGCCTCCGGTCTGGCAGGAGCCGCCAGCACACCTTTGGCAGCCACCTCCCTACGTCCACCTCACCGGCGACGACGACAAGTAGGACGGCGGCTCGTGAAGACGACGACGGCCATCGACAACGGGCCTTTATCTAGTTTATATTTACGTGTTTGTATTATTTGCAAGTTTATTTGGGTTTTTTGGGCAAAAAATCAAAGTCCATAGACACCGACGGTTTTGGGATGAAGCATGCCAGTTGGGCGCACCGTATTCATTTTTTTTGCCCCAAATGAACGAAAAGCGGACGAAACAGATGTTCGTTTCGGGTCGTACGTTGGAGTTGGCCTTAGATCAATGGGGGGCAATCACACGTCAGAAAAAAGAAGACGATCAAAACACCGAAAATGCATAGGAGCACTCGGCGACACACCCCTATGATATCTCACCATTAAAGAAGCACATGGATCTGTGTCGTTATATTAGTTTAGGTGTATTCTTTAGTTTAGGTTGATGTATGTTTTTCTTTAAGAGAAGTGGTATATGGTTGCATCCTTCTGCACACTCTTAATGATCTCTGAGGATAATAAATGTGTTACTGTGTACAGCTTGAATGACATGTGACAGTGGCCCCACATGATGCATATTTGGTTGAGCCTCACGTTTACAACACATCTAGTAATACTAGATGATACCCCGCGCGTTGCTGCGGGAATTTATAATAATAAATTATCAAAAATAAAAAATAGAAATATATGAGAATAATACTCCCCTCAAACACAAACACATTCTCGTCTTATGAAGTTAGCAAACCTTTCAAGAAATGAGGGTGTCTGCACATTACAGTAAGTATGTAAACGAGTGTTGCATTTAAACACACATGACATCAACTTAGAACTAATTAAAATGTATGGTTATTCGAAAGAAATGTGGATTAAAAACTCTCAGTGTCACATTTGCATAATAGAAAGTCACTTGGCAAAAGATGCTTGTTTCTAATCCATCATAGAAATGATCACGCGAAGTCTTCCAGCTCCTTTTTTTTTCCTAAATACACTTCATGAAGCAAACATGGTAGTATAATTCATAACTTAAGTCTGCGACTTCCTAAAGTAGGCCATCAATCCTATGTTTTTTTAAGAAGATACACCGATTTCATAGCAAGGCAATTTGGACCGACCACCCATGGGAAAAATTCAAATACGAAGATCTCTCGAAAGAGTAAATATAATTACATCTGGTAACCAATTTATGGGTTTGCCAATGCTTTCGGTGTAGCTTGTATAGCAAGCCAAAGAAATTGTAGAAATGGGGCATGAATGTTTGATTGTCCCCAAGAAGATGGGTGAACATATATGATTAATGTCTTATCTAATCACAAAAATGAGATCAAGTCAATGTTATAAACGCCTTCCAATGAAATGATACATCAGAGTAGCGAGAAAAAAAGAAAACATGTTTGAAATCTTAACTGGATAATGCAATTCCATTTATAGATATAAGCAATCAAATAAGTGTTTGTGCAGTTTTGCGGCAAGTACCTACACACATGTAGCCTTGCAAAAGTACACATCCCATCCTGGAGGTTTGCACTGTGACCCTGAAAAGGCAGAAGACACACTCACACATTTCTATTAGCAACATCAAATGTGATGAAACAAATTGACGAACCAACTACGTCTAAAGTCGGTGCCACTATCAAGAAACTGTTATGAGAATGAATAGCAAGAAATTTAAACCACCAAAGTGCAAATGAGATATGAAATTGAAAAATCCTTATAAATTTGACATACCTTCCTTAACTATACTATTGCTAGAGACATCTGAAATGTAAATCATGTGGCTAGTAAACTGATTTCATGAGTGTGTATGCTAAGAAAGGCAATAATCATAAGCCATCTCCATCCATTACTAAATCAACACGATTCATAGTGCTCACCAAGGAATAGAATCAAAGGAGAATAATCATGGTCGGAACCACGATTGCATAGGATCAATTCACCGATACCAGATGATATTATATCAACGAAATAGTTATTATTACAAGAAGCTTCTATGGTAGGATCTACATCGTGTCCATGGGCATGAACACAAGTTCAAGGTCGAATCCCACTTCTTCAATGTATAACCTTCCATTCACCTCTCGCTTTTCAAAAATGACATTAGTTGTTGAAAATTTTATCTGGTGCAATAACAGATAAGTATGACCCATGAAATCTTTCGGGTTCACACAGATTAAGGAAGGCATAGGTTCAACCCATCGGGGCATCGTAGAAACATATACCACAACTTTAGGAGTAGATAATACAAGCTCGAAAGTGCGGCATGGTTGACAAAGCAAAGGATACAGTTTACCAAAGGCATTATTTACCCTAGGAAAGGCTCACAAGGTTATTGAATATGAAGGACACTGTCGGATAAAATCCAACAAAGGAACCGATGGTCCACAAGGGATCTGATGTGAGCATCGGTACTCAACCGGAGGAAGAAGAATGCACGGACATCATATTATAGAACATCTGAATAATTCGATGCTTAGATAATAAAGGAATTACGATTTCCAAAACAAAGGATCAGAAGCAGTCGCTCTGATCAAGGATGGATAAGTTGGATAGACCAGAGGCACAATTGACGACCAATAGATTGGTCGAGAACCAGCTCATGTTCAAAAATAATGTCTGAGCCGCAAAGATAATTTAGAAGGGTTGATAGATGATTGTGTGCATTCGCACACATGTTGAATCAATAGGACCAAAATGACGGTGTCAAAAGATACTAGTGAATATTGCCAGATATATGGGAAGCATCCATAATGCAAGTAGACAAGTATTTGCATAGCAATAAAGCTGCTAAGGATTTTCGGAGGATTGAATAGTATTTCAAATACTTATGTGAAACACCTGAACAATTAGGGATGAGCGGATACTCGGAAAGTGCGAGAAATTATTCTTAGGGGTATTCAGGTGGCAAAGAACTGCAAGGCAGTAGACACAAAATATTCTCGGGGTATCTTGTAATAGCAAGATCGACTGGGACTAAAAGTAAGCACGACAGGTGTAAGTATTTATCCATCGGGATATTTCGGTGGAAGGGAATTGCAAAAGCAACGGGCACAAGGTCTCGAGAGAAAATCGGAGAGTATCTTCGAAATCTTCTGGTGCAGTCGGCGATCATTTGGACTGAAGGGCCTCTCCGGGAGGAAGTATTTTCGAGAACCTAAAGTTAGATTTTAGTAAAAATCGTTTAACCTGAATAGAAGAGAGTTCAGAATCCCAGAGTAAAGGTCGAGGAGGAAAAGATCCTAGTACCACCCAATGGCGACGTTGGCCCGTAAGGCACACAGCCATGTTGGTAAAAGTTTTGCAATATCTAGACTCGACTTCGGCCAAGGAGTGTGGAAGGGGGATTCCTACAGGCAGTCGGCTCTGATACCAACTTGTGATGCCACCAATTCAATCGTACACTAATCATACACGCAAACGTGTATGATCAGGATCAGGGACTCACGGGAAGATATCACAACACAACTCTAAAATAAAATAAGTCATACAAGCATCATAATACAAGCCAGGGGCCTCGAGGGCTCGAATACAAGTGCTCGATCATAGACGAGTCAGCGGAAGCAACAATATCTGAGTACAGACATAAGTTAAACAAGTTGCCAAAAGATGGCTAGCACAAACTGGGATACAGATCGAAAGAGGCGCATGCCTCCTGCCTGGGATCCTCCTAAACTACTTCTGGTCGTCGTCAGCGGGCTGCACGTAGTAGTAGGCACCTCCAGCGTAGTAGGAGTCGTCGTCGATGGTGGCGTCTGGCTCCTGGGCTCCATCGTCTGGTCGCAGCAATCGGGTAAAGAAAGGGGGAAAAGGGGGAACAAGGCAACTGTGAGTACTCATCCAAAGTACTCGCAAGCAAGCATCTACACTACATATGCATGGATATATGTGTAAAGGGCCATATCAGTGGACTGAACTGGAGAATGCTAGAATAAGAGGGGGATAACTAATCCTGTCGAAGACTATGCTTCTGGCAGCCTCCATCTTGCAGCATGTAGAAGAGAGTAGACTGAAGTCCTCCAAGTAGCATCGCATAGCATAATCCTACCCGACGATCCTCTCCTCGTAGCCCTGTTAGAGAGCGACCACCGGGTTGTATCTGGCACTTGGAAGGGTGTGTTTTATTAAGTATCCGGTTTTAGTTGTCATAAGGTCAAGGTACAACTCCAAGTCATCCTGTTACCAAAGATCACGGCTATTCGAATAGATTAACTTCCCTGCAGGGGTGCACCATATAGCCCAACACGCTTGATCCCATTTGGCTGGACACACTTTTCTGGGTCATGCCCGACCGTGGAAGATCAACACGTCACAGCCCCACCTAGGCATAACAGAGAGGTCAGCACGCCGGTCTAAACCTAAGCGCCCTGGGGTCTGGGCCCATCGCCCTTAGCACACCTGCACGTTGCGAACGCGGCCGGAAGCAGACCTAGCCTAGCAGGCGTTCCAGTCCAATCCGGCGCGCGCCACTCAGTCGCTGACATCACGAAATGCTTCGGCTGATACCACGACACCAAGTGCCCATAACTGTTCCCGCGTAGTTGGTTAGTGCGTATAGGCCAGTAGCCAGACTCAGATCAAATACCAAGATCTCGTTAAGCATGTTAATGATGTAACCGCAGGCACCGACCAGGGCCAGGCCCACCTCTCACCCAGGTAGTCTCAACCTGCCCTGACGCTCTGCCACAAAGATCCACACAGAGGGCCATTGGGACAAAGGTCCTTTCAGCCCCCAATCCGTGAATCACTCGCGGGTACTCCACAAGCCGACCCGACTTTAGTCACCACATGTATCATGTATAAAATATATAGTATATTCCCGTGATCACCTCCCAAGTGATCACAGCCCGATAGTATAGCACAGCAGACGGACAAGAATGTAGGGCCACTGATGGAATACTAGCATCCTATACTAAGCATGTACGATTGCAGGTAAAGGTAACAACAGTAGTAGCAAGGACAGGCTATGCATCAGGATAGGATTAACGAAAAGCAGTAACATGCTACACTACTCTAATGCAAGCAG
>LR880970.1:612172832-612201103 GCA_904067115.1 Aegilops sharonensis
CTTGGCTTGTCATCGGGGTTGTGCATGATTTAAATATTTTGTGTGGGGAAGATGGAGCATAGCCAGACTATATGATTTTGTAGGGATAACTTTCTTTGGCCATGTTATTTTGAGAAGACATAATTGCTTAGTTAGTATGCTTGAAGTATTATTATTTTTATGTCAATACGAACATTTGTCTAGAATCTTTCGGATCTGAATATTCATACCACAATTAAGAATATTTACATTGAAATTATGCCAAAGTATCACTCCGCATCAAAAATTCTCTTTTTATCATTTACCTACTCGAGGACGAGCAGGAATTAAGCTTGGGGATGCCTGATACGTCTCCAACGTATCTATAATTTTTGATTGCTCCATGCTACTTTATCTACTGTTTTGCACTATATTGGGCTTTATTTTCCACTTTTATATAATTTTTGGGACTAACCTATTAACCGGAGGCCCAACCCAGAATTGCTGTTTTTTTGCCTATTTCAGTGTTTCGAAGAAACGGAATATCAAACGGAGTCCAAACGGAATGAAACCTTCAGGAACGTGATTTTCTCACCGGACGTGATCCAGGAGACTTGGACCCTACTCCAAGGAACAAAAGAGGCTATCACGAGGGTGGGGGGCGCCCCCCCCCTAGGGCACGCCCCCTGCCTCGTGGGCCCCCTGTTGCTCCACCGACATACTCATTCCTCCTATATATACCTACGTACCCCCAAACGATCAGAACAGGAGCCAAAAACCTAATTCCACCGCCGCAACTTCCTTTATCCACGAGATCCCATCTTGGGGCGTGTTCCGGAGCTCCGCCGGAGGGGGCATCCACCACAGAGGGCTTCTACATCATTACCATAGCCCCTCTGATGAAGTGTGAGTAGTTTACTTCAGACATTCGGGTCCATAGCTAGTAGCTAGATGGCTTCTTTTCTTTTTTTGGATCTCAATACAATGTTCTCCCCCTCTCTCGTGGAGATCTATTCGATGTAATCTTCTTTTTGCGGTTTGTTTGTTGAGATCGATGAATTGTGGGTTTATGATCCAAATTATCTATGAATAATATTTGAATCTTCTCTGAATTCTTTCATGTATGATTGGTTATCTTTGCAAGTCTCTTCGAATTATCCGTTTGGTTTGGCCAACTAGATTGGTAGTTCTTGCAATGGGAGAAGTGCTTAGCTTTGGGTTCGATCTTGCGGTGTCCTTACCCAGTGACAGAAAGGGTTGCAAGGCGCGTATTGTATTGTTGCCATCGAGGATAACAAGATGGGGTATTTATCATATTGCATGAACTTATTCCTCTACATCATGTCATCTTGCTTAAGGCGTTACTCTGTTTTTAACTTAATACTCTAGATGCATGCTGGATAGCGGTCGATGAGTGGAGTAATAGTAGTAGATGCAGGCAGGAGTCGGTCTACTTGTCTCGGACGTGATGCCTATATACATGATCATGCCTAGATATACTCATAATTATGCTCAATTCTGTCAATTGCTCAACAGTAATTTGTTCACCCACCGTAGAAAATTATGCTCTTGAGAGAAGCCACTAGTGAAACCTATGGCCCCGGGTCTATTATCATCATACATCATAACAATCTCCATCACTTTAATACTTGCTTTTTTTACTTCACCTTTTACTTTTCACTTTGCATCTCTATATCAAAAATACCAAAAATATTATTTATCATCTCTATCAGATCTCACTCTCGTAAGTGACCGTGAAGGGATTGACAACCCCTAATCGCGTTGGTTGCGAGGAGCTATTGTTTTGTGCAGGTACGAGGGACTTGTGCGTAGCCTCCTACTAGATTGATACCTTGGTTCTCAAAAACTAAGGGAAATACTTACGCTACTTTGCTGCATCATCCTCTCCTATTCAGGGAAATCCAACGCAGTGCTCAAGAGGTAGCAGCTGCCGACCTGCGCTAGACACGTCGTCGCTTTGTTGAGCCGAGCTCAACTTCTTCGGGTCGTCATCTCAGCAAGCCGAACAAGAATCATCACCAACATCGCCGCCCTATGAATTACACGGAGCGGGCACATCTGCATCGCCGCACGGTCACTTCATCAAGCCGGCATTGACCATGTCACGAGTTACGACCTGCATCGGCATGGCGCACCGTTGCTTCTTCGAGCCGATGTCCAACACACCGAACTACTTCAACACCTCGGCTGACATGGCAGCTGCAACGTCTCCTTACCGACCTGCTCTGTCACCTCATCTGGACCGGGGGCTTCGCCATCCCTTCATCAACCTACTCCAAAGACTTCGACAACGTCAGCCGACCAGCTTTGTCATGTTAGCTGGACCGGGGGCTTTGCCTCGGTGAGTCAATCTTTACCAGCATCGCCATGCCGTCGCTTCACCACCCATCAGGCAATGGGTATGCGGATCGAGTCCCAATTTTGGGAGTCACTTTTTTCGAACTGCTACAACAAATAAACCAGGTGCTATTAATCCTAGCAATTTTTGCTTCTTTGGGTTTTTTCCCAAGAAATTATTACTCTGATTTGTTCCATCATCTATACACAGGTCTATCAAATGGTGGCCGCATTAACGACGGTCGCATGGTGGTTCGGTCAGTTTTCGTACATAGTTCGGCGAACACCGTATCTGGAACTTGGACCGACCTATGAATTCAGGCTTTACCACACCTTTACCGCATCACGCCGACGCCCTGCATCAACATTGACTTCGTCGCTAGGACACATATCTTTAAATAAATTACTTTGCGTAAATTAATTGCGTGAGGATTTTTATATATTTATATTATTATTGTTGACCTGCACTATTTTACATGTGCAGGTAATGGACTTCGACTGCGTCACGTGTCTCTTCGGCAAGCCGACGCCGTCGTCCCAATCGGCGTAAATCGGCTCGCGTGATCACCTTGTTGGTCGTGTTGCCATACCAACGTGTTCGGTTGCCTCGGGGACATCGGCATCACCGAGAGAGCTCTACCTCATCGAGCGTTCGGCGCACATGCCATATTTCTTTTATTTACTCACTTTGCATACATTATTTATTATGCAACAATTTTTAATTTATTATTATTACTATTATCTCCGGTTTGCACTATTTTTTGTGCACAGGTAAATGATCGGGGTCGGGCAGTGTTGTCATCTCGGCTACTGACATACCACGTCACCTCGGCTGGACGGGGGGTGTCGTGGTTTTGTCACGGCAGATGTCCTCATGAAAGGACTTAGTCGTGGAGCCGTCGCTACGGGTTAGCTTGAAGGGGTTAAAGCGGACACAAGGACGCAAGAGAGTTTATACTAGTTCGGCCCCTTCGATGAAGGTAAAAGCCTACGTCTAGTTGTGATGGAATTGATGGGGGTTTCAATGACTAGGGAGCAAACAAGCTTCGCCTAAGTCTCGAGTTGTTTTCTGTCGTCCTGAATCGCCGCCGGGTCGTCCCCTTATATACATGGGTGACACCCGTTGGTTTGCAGAGTCCCGAGACCGGCTCATAGACGTGTCCGGTTCGGTCTCTAGTATTTCTAACTTACAACACAAGTTACATACTAATGCCGGTTCACGGCTACAAGCCTTAAACCGGTTCTGGGCCTTGGGCCCTTATAGAATATCCTCACGGGCTTCAAGCATACTTGACTACTGATGAAGTTAACCCGGCCTCTCCTGGCCGGTTTACGCCCAGTAGTAATATCCCCAACATTAGGCCCCAGATTGATTTGAACAGGTTCATGTCAATCCTCAGCAAAAACTTCGTCTTCAGCAACTTTGGGTATTTGGGTGAACCGCCATGATGTCATCTTCTGTGGTCATCGTAAACCGACGTGATGTCACCTGTCATAAAAACTATCCACAATACCTCTTTTGTTTAATAGACCTGCGACAATCGAGGCGACAGCTCCGTTTCCAAACTCACGGCTCCTTGATTCTCGCGCCTGACACAGGTCCCTTGCTTTATAAATAAGACCGAAGGGTCATTTCTTTTTTCCCCTTCGTGCCCCTCTGCTTCGTCTTCCTCGCGCCACCCAGCTTCGGAGCTCCGCCGCCGCCGTCAACTTCTGCATCAACCTTGGCCGCTGCATCACCCTGAACGTACAAGAGCATCGCGGCGACCTTCTGCTTCTTATTCGGCTCCGGTAAATCTTCTGCTCTTTCCGCCCCAGATCTATTCTAGGGCTTCTAGGTTTTTCAGTGTTCATCCTTTGTTCTTTGTTCATATAATGGTTGACAAAAGAACTCCTGAATCTCTGTTCCGTGTAATGGTAGCTTTTAGCCTCCGCTTTCACTTACGCATCTCAAGATCATAAGTCTTATCTACATCCTTGCTCATTGATTTAGTACCGCTCCGTTTTGGACCTTGAATATTTATTTCTTTTCTGAACATGCTCCAGATCCAAAACTGTGAAACACTTCTGTGAAACCTGTTTTCGCACATCCACTCTTGATTCTTCAATGTTTCAGACCAGGCGGTTTAACTTTGTAGAAAAATTGACAACTCGGCATATACCATTAGTCCCCGTGTTGAACCGCCAGGATTTCCTAGTTATGTAATGCCACCTTGCAGAAATCCGGTTTATAAGTAACTTCTTCCGGTTTAACAATGAATGTATCAATATATAGCCTTCCAACATATTCTTGAACCGGTATTACTGCTTTGCAGATTGCACCATGGCCAAGCAAGTGTACGAGTGTAATTGGGTCCCTTCTCGAGTGACTGAAACTCAACTGGATAACTTAGTCCGCACCGGCGCTTTAGGCAAAAAAGACGTCATTCACTGGAGGGTCCCTGGCCCGGAGAGTTCTCCGGAACCCAAGGATGGAGAAGTTGTTGTTTTTGCTGATCATTTAGCCCGGGGCTTCAGTCCATCCGGTTCAAAGTTTTATCAGGATGTCTTGACCAACTTCCAACTGGGTCCACAAGACATTGGCCCCAACTCCATAACCAATATCTGTCACTTTCAAGTGCTCTTTGAGGTGTTCTTTCAAGAGGAGCCCACAGTTGAATTGTTCAGAGATTGCTTCCATCTAAACCGCCGCACTGAATTTTCTGACTGTCCCAACACTGAGTTGGGTGGTGTGGCGATTCAAAAGCGGAAAGAGGTCACTTACCCTCACGCCAAACTGCACAGCCATCCCAAAGAGTTGAATTCAACATGGTTTTACTGCAAAGATACCTCTCCTAAGGGAGAAAATCCTTTACCGGGTTACCGTCCGGAGTGGCTAAGCAACACACATCCCCTCCCTCACAGACTGACGGCTAAGGAAAGAAGCAAATATGCCCCTCAACTATCCAAGCTCCGGCCTTCATGGCCAATGGGTTGACAGGAGTTGATCTTGCTCGCTGCTGGATATCTTGGAGTATACTGCCCCTAAGCCTGTGTTCTGGTTTGATGTGCAAATACACAGAAGATGTGAGAGACCCTCTACGGCATATTGTGATCCAGCTGACAGACGATGAAGTTACTGAGGCTGTTAAGAGGATGTTAAACGAACCGGAAGCTGCTTGTGCCCAAACCGGCCTGGCTCCCTTTTCTGCCATTAACAAACCACCAGCCGTAAGACTCATATCTTATGCCTTTATAAAATCTAACTATGTTTAAGTACTCTTTGTTGATATTAACATCTTTCAAATAGGGTGATGATCCATTTTGGAGCCGGAAGACTCCACAAGAAAAACCGGTGGCAATAACCCGGCCCAAGACCAAAGTTGTGAAGAAACCAGCAAATAGAAAGAAAACCACTGCCTCCTCCGATCCACCAGCTGACGATGATGTGGGTAATCCGGATCTTGTGGTAGAACTTGAATCACTTGGTCTATTTTTTACACGCCTTATTGATAATGGTTATTGCCAGGATGATGCTGAAGCTAGTCATGATGATGTTGTAGAGGTAATCGCTCTTTCTTCTGATTCAAACCCTTTACATTCAGTAAAAATCTGTCAGGCAAACCGGAAAGTTAAATTTTCTCATCCTCTTGCTTACTTGGATCGAAACTTTCTTATGAAGACACAACAACATGAAGCTCGTCGCGCAACCCGGCAAAGCGGCCAGGTAGTCACCTCCACCGGTTTACCGAACAGTCCGGTTCGGAAAGGCCGTTCAAAGGTCTCTAACTGTTTCGTCAATGCTTATTCTAAAGCGGGTTGCATTCGTCAACCTCTTAATTCATCTGACTCCAATTACCAGGTGACTTCTCATTCTTCCTCTGGCGAGTCGACAGGCACCCAACTTCCACCACTCAAGACAGTGCTTGGTTGAGCCATATTCTTGATAATGTTGTTTGGTATACCACTTTCAATGTTCATTGGACTGATCTGTCTTTTTCCTTTCAGGGCCAAGCCTAGGCCAAGCAAGAAATCTCGCCTGGACAAAGCGGCAGAAGACGATGCTCCTGAACCGACCCAAATACCAAATCCCAAGGAACACATCCAGGATGATATGTTGACCGACCCACCATTGCAAGATCATGATGTTACTGTTGAAGAGGCACATGTTGATACCACCGGCCCTTCAAATGAACCCACGAGTCCTGCTCAAACTGACAAGATAGCGAGTCCACCAAAGCATACGGATAAACCGGCGACCCCAGTATGAACCGGCGAAGCCAAGGATGACGATGTTGTTATTACTGGCTTTGGCCATTCCGAGCCAGGTAATCCTGTCGCCTTGTCCAAGCACACTGCAAAGGATGAATTTACTGCGTTTGGTAAAGGAAAGTGGAATGCCGATTTGGCAACTTATGCCGCTTTGAATCCCCAAGATCTTCATTCTGGTTATCTGAACCGGTTATATACCAGCCGTGATTATGAAGCCGGTCTGATAAATATGATGAAGGACAAATATGAGGTAAATTCCATGACTCTATGCTTGTATATTTCAATCTGTCAGCTCTAATAGCCCCAAGTGACGGTTTTAAAATGTGAACTTAAACCGGGACTTCCCAATACAATCCCGAACAAAGCTGTACTTTTGGGAAAGTAGCCCCCGAGGGCCGGTTCAAGTTAATGTAGTTAAAGCAGGACTTTTATACCATAAGAAATCCAGTATCCCTCAAGGACAAAGCAATTAGGCATTAGCCCCCAAGTGCCAAACTGAATACTTGTATTGAGCTTGGGACTTTATATTGAATTTGTAGGATGAAAAGCAAATATGCATTAGCCCCCAAGTACCAAGGACATAACTTGTTATGGGGTTGGTACTTCAACTCTGCTCCTTAAGATTTATCCAATGATTATCTGTATGCAGGCTGATCTGAGCAAGAAACAAAACCAAATCGCTGATCTGCAAGAAAACCTGAAATCCCAGCAAGCTGAAACCTCGAAAGCAAAGATTGAATTAATCAGCGCTTTAAGCGTCATGGAAAAGCTTAAGGAGGGCTTCAACAAGGAGCGGGCGGATTGGGCCACTGAAAAGGCCGCTTTAACTCAATGGGCAGAAAATGCTGAAGCTGCCCTTAAACCGGTGGTGGATGAACTGACCAGTGTAAAGCGGCAAGTGCATGCCATGACCGGCGCTGTCTTTGGTGAGCCTTTTTTGATTTCTGACATGATGAAGCTTTCTCATGTAATTGCCGGTTTATTAACACTTTGAATGATATAGGGACACACATTAGCCACTTGGGATCAGATGTGCGGAAGAAATTGAAAGCCTCTCATACATTGATAGAGCAACTCTATACTGGTGTGCAGCGGATCATCAGCACTGCTTCTCATAACAACCCGGCACCGACCTTGATCCAGGACACCCTTAAAAGGTTGTCAATGCTTCCTGCCCGGTTTGAAGAATTAAAGAAATCTGCTGCTAGAACCGGTGCCATAAACGCCTTAATCCGGACCAAATCGTGGGTGCCGGATTTTGATCCTGTTGAATCGGCGCAGGGCTTCCCAAGCTTGAAGGAAGACGGGACATAATTCAGCGAAGAGGATCTCCGAGCGATAAACCGGGAAGTGCGCCCTTTGGCTTGCCAATTGGCTGAAGAGGCAAATCTATCTCACTATCAAGCCCAATATGATGCAGAAAATAAACGAGTGCCTGCACCGATTTCTGAAGAGGAGAACCTTATACCGCCAATCCGTAAGCATACTTTACGCTCCTGATATTGAACCGCCGTTGCTAATCAATGATGAAGCCGTATTCCAAGCATTAATGGGAATCGACTGGACAACTGTTGATTTCCAGCCGCTGGGTAGGGAATCAGAAGTTGAAGCGGCGCAGGATGACCCGCAACCATCAGGCCAAGCTGGCGAGCAAGCATAAACCGGAGGCCGGTTTACATTACTGCTTCCTTACGTTATGCCAAAAACAATTATCTTATCTGGGCACTGTGTTGCCTTGTAATAGACTTAGTTGCCACACTTTGTGTTGATATGCCTTCGTGCATATTTATTGCAATTTATGTTTGTGTTGAATCATCAACCTTAAACTGTTGTCTGCAGCAAAAAGCTTAAAACACCATTATGGTTGTATCACCAGGCGGGTCATCATATCCATGTATATGAAATTAAAGATAATACTTTAGATTAAACATATGATAAAATATGGGAAATATATGATACCTGCCATCGTAGGGCATGAAGTTGGCCGTGCCAATCTTGAAGCGGAGTTGTAAGAAACCTGCTCTGCTGAAGGAGAAAAACAGCTCCTGTGTATATAGGGTTGCTTTGCCAGGTAAACCGTTCCAGGTTAAGATGAACACCCGTGTGACTCCATAATAGGATGTTTATCAAAAATCAAACCGGGCAAAAGTGTCTCCGGATGAAAAACAAACCGTGTCCCGTCAACTGACAGTCGAATCGGTTTAATAACTGTCGGTTTAAGAACACAACAAGAGAAATATGCAAAAAGACAAACAAATTTCACGCAAAGACAAAGACAAAATCTTTTGCGAAAGAGGCTGTTTGAGCCGATCAAGTGGCATTACCATGGTCGGACATGACCAAGCCCCCAATAGGCGTAGCTATGGTTCATGTGAGCCAGGTCCCCAAATGATGCAGTGGCATTACGCCGATCAAGAGGTGTAGCGATGGTTCGGGTTCGACCAAAGCCCCCAAGTGATTCTGTGACCTTAGGCCGATCAAGAGGCGTGACTGGTTCAGACGTGACCAAGTCCCCAAGTGATCTCGTGGCTTTCGCCTATCAAAAGGTGTTGCATTGGTTCGGACACGACCAAGCTCCCAAGTGACATGATATAAAGCTTTGTTAAAAAGCTAACTCAAGGGGTAAACCGGAGACCGCTTTAAGATAAAAACTCAGTGTAACCCCTCATGATGTAAAAATAACAGAGACCCCGCTTTAGCTAAGGCTCCGGTTTATTGTATTGATCATAATATATACATTGTCATAATATGTACATAAGTAGAGCCTATGGCTCAAGTATAGTAGGGCCGAAGATGAGCTATGTTCCACGGCCCGTTGGTCTCCTCCTCTGATGTACGTGAGTCTTCATGCTCTCGAATATCAATCAGATAGTACGACCCGTTGTGCAGATTCTTGCTGACCACGAAAGGTCCCTCCCAAGGTGGGGATAACTTGTGCATATCAGTTTGGTCTTGGATGAGCCGGAGCACCAAATCTCCTTCTTGAAAGGTTCTGGTTCTAACTCGGCGACTGTGATAACGACGAAGATCCTGCTGGTAGATCGCCGAACGGGCAGCTGCAATGTCACGCTCCTCATCCAACAGGTCCAAAGCGTCTTGCCGTGCTACCTCGTTGTCCGCTTCAACATAAGCTGCTACACGAGGTGAATCATGACAGATATCACTGGGGAGAACCGCCTCCGCTCCGTAGACCATGAAGAACGGTGTGTATCATGTCGATCTGTTGGGCGTAGTATTGATGCTCCATAATACAGATGGTAACTCCTCAACCCAACAACCCGGCGTCCGCTGCAAAGGAACCATAAGCCGGGGTTTGATGCCTCGTAAGATCTCTTGGTTAGCTCTCTCTGCTTGGCCATTGGACTGTGGGTGAGCCACTGATGAAACGTCAAGCCAGATGTGCTCACGTTCACAGAACTCCTTCATAGCACCCTTAGACAGATTGGTACCATTATCAGTAATGATACTGTGTGGAAAGCCAAACCGGAAAATCACCTTTTTAATGAATTGAACCGCCGTGGCTGCATCACACTTGCTGACGGGCTCCGCTTCTACCCACTTTCTAAATTTGTCAACCGCCACCAAAAGGTGTGTCTTCTTGTCCTTGGACCGTTTGAAAGGCCCAACCATATCCAACCCCCAAGTCGCAAACGGCCAAGTAATTGGAATCACCCTCAATTCTTGAGCCGACACATGAGCGCGTCTTGAGAACTTCTGACAGCCGTCACATCGCCTAACGAAGTCCTCCGCATCAGCATGAGCAGTCAACCAATAAAAACTGTGATGAAGTGCCTTATCCACCAGAGATTTTGAACCGGCGTGGTGACCACAATCTCCCTCATGGATTTCGTGCAAGATCTCACAACCTTCCTCCGGCGACACACAACGTTGAAACGCTCCTGATACACTACAATGATGCAACTCGCCATTGACAATAGTCATGGACTTGGATCGCCGGATCATCTATGTGGACAGTGTCTCATCCTTTGGTAACTCGCCCCGGTTCATGTATGCAAGATAAGGAACCATCCAATCCGGAATGACATGCAGAGCCGCCACCAACTGAGCCTCCGGATCAGGAATAGCCAAATCTTCTTCGCTAGGGAGCTTGACCGACGGGTTATGCAAAACATCTAAGAAGACATTAGGCGGGACCGGTTTACGCTGAGAGCCCAGCCGGCTTAAAACGTCCGCCGCTTCATTCTTCCGTCTGTCCACGTGATCCACCTGATATCCCTTGAAGTGGCCTGCAATAATATCCACCTCACGACGGTATGCTGCCATGAGCGGGTCCTTAGAATCCCAAGTGCCAGACACTTGTTGGGCCACCAGGTCCGAGTCACCAAAGCACTTAACTCGGCTGAGATTCATCTCCTTAGCCATCCGGAGACCATGGAGTAAAGCTTCATACTCAGCTGCATTGTTAGTACAAGGGAACATTAAGCGGAGAACGTAACAGAACTTATCACCTCGTGGGGAAGTTAATACGACTCCAGCCCCCGAGCCCTCCAATTTCCTGGACCCATCGAAATGAATAGTCCAATAGGTGTGATCCGGCTTTTCTTGAGGTGCTTGTAGTTCCGTCCAATCATTGATGAAATCCACAAGTGCTTGAGACTTGATCGCCGTCCGAGGCATGTATTTTAAACCGTGCGGCCCAAGCTCTATAGCCCACTTGGCAATCCGGCCAGTTGCCTCCCTGTTTTGAATAATATCTCCCAAAGGAGCAGAGCTGACCACTGTGATGGGATGTCCCTGGAAGTATTGCTTAAGCTTCCGGCTTGCCATGAAAACTCCATACACCAGCTTCTGCCAATGCGGGTATCTTTGCTTGGACTCAATAAGCACCTCGCTGATATAGTAAACCGGACGCTGAACTGGATATTCCTTGCCCGCCTCCTTGCGCTCTACCACAATAGCCACGCTGACTGCACGAGCATTAGCTGCCACATATAGTAGCAAAGGTTCTTTGTCAATCGGAGCAGCAAGAACATGCGGATTGGCTAGCTGCAGCTTTAAGTCCTCCAATTCTTTATCAGCGGCCGGACTCCAGACAAAGGGATCTGCTTTCTTCAGCATCTGATACAAAGGGATCGCCTTCTCATCGAGGTGGCTGATAAACCGGCTCAATGCAGCAATCTGGCCTGCCAAGCGCTGGACATCATTGATACATTTCGGTTTAGCCAGGGAGGTGATAGCTGTGATCTTCTCCGGATTAGCCTCAATTCCCCTGTTGGACACCAGAAAACCCAATAATTTGCCTGCCGGTACACCAAAAACACACTTGGTCGGGTTGAGCATCATTTTGTATGTCCGTAGGTTATCAAAGGTTTCCTTCAAATCATCAACCAGAGTCTCCTTCTCCCTTGACTTAACCACAATATCATCCACATAGGCATGTACATTACGGTCGATCTGCTTATGAAGGCAATTTTGTACAAACCGTTGATAAGTTACCTGAGCACTCTTGAGCCCAAAGGGCATAGATACATAGCAGAAGGCTCCAAAGGGGGTTATGAACGCCGTCTTCTCCTCGTCCTTAACTGCCATCTTGACCTGATGATAACCAGAATATGCATCCAGAAAACTCAAACGCTCACAACCCTCCGTAGCATCAATAATCTGATCGATGCGGGGGAGGGCAAAAGGATCTGCTGGACAAGCCTTGTTAAGATCTGTGTAATCCACACACATGCGCCAGGTGCCATTTTTCTTAAGGACCAGCACCGGTTAGCCAGCCATTCAGGATGGAACACTTCAACAATAAAGCCAGCCACTAAGAGCCTGGCCACTTCCTCTCCAATAGCCTTGCGCCTTTCTTCGTTGAAGCGGCGGAGAAACTGCTTCACCGGTTTGTACTTAGGATCAACATTAAGAGTGTGCTCAGCGAGTTCCCTCGGTACACCTGGCATGTCAGAAGGCTTCCATGCAAAAATGTCCCGGTTCTCACGGATGAACTCGATGAGCGCGCTTTCCTATTTCGGATCCAAGTTGGTGCTGATACTAAACTGCTTGGACGAATCACCAGGTACAAAGTCAACAAGCTTAGTCTCAGCTGCCGATTTGAACTTTAAAGCCGGATCATGCTCTGTGGTCGGCTTCTTCAACGGAGCCATGTCCGCCGGATCAACATTATCCTTGTAGTACTTCAACTCTTCCGTGGCACAAACCGACTCTGCATAGGCCGCATCACCTTCTTCACACTCCAAGGCAATATTGCGACTTCTATGAACTGTTATGGTCCCCTTGTGACCCGGCATCTTGAGTTGTAGATAAATATAACAGGGCCGTGCCATAAACTTGGCATAAGCCGGCCGCCCAAATAAAGCGTGGTACGGGCTCCGGATCTTAACCACCTCAAAAACCAATGTTTCTGACCTGGAATCATGATCATCTCCAAAAGCCACCTCCAGGGCTATCTTGTCAACAGGATATGCTGACTTACCAGGTACCACACCATGGAATACCGTATTGGACGGTTGAAGATTCTTGTCTGTTAGCCCCATACGACCGAAGGTCTCATAGTACAAGATATTAATGCTGCTTCCTCCATCCATGAGCACCTTGGTGAAGTTATAACCTCCCACCTGAGGTGCCACCACCAACGCTAGCTGACCCGGATTGTCAACCCGGGGCGGGTGATCCTCTCTGCTCCATATGATTGGTTGTTGGGACCATCGTAAATAACGAGGCACGGCCGGTTCAACAGAATTCATTGCTTGCTTGTGAAGCTTCTGGTCTCGCTTGTCTAAGCTAGTGGTGAATACATGATATTGCCCGCTATTCAACTACTTTGGATTGCTCTGATAGCCCGACTGCTGCTGCTGCTGGTTGTAACCACCCTGGCTATTCTGATTGTTTTGATTGTTATGTCCACCCTGATCTCCATTGAAGCCTGAACCGGCATTTCCTCCACCGTGACCTGGCCCATGGAATCCGGATCCTGAGCCACCACCTGATCCGTGATCATACCGGAAAGCATTAGAATTTTTGAACTCCTGCATAATATAGCAATCCTTCCAAAGGTGAGTGGCTGGCGTCTCCTTCGTCCCGTGCTTTGGACAGGGCTGGTTTAATAGATAAGTCAGGCGGTCCGGGTTGGGGTTTGGAGCTCCACCGCGATTTGGCGGTTTACCCTTCCGTCGCTGGCCCCTGTCCTACGCGCTAGTATTAGCCACAAAGTCCATGCTGCCATCCGCTTTACGCTTGCCTCCGTTACCATGACCTGTCGTGTTGTGTTGCTGACCCTTGGAGTTGCTGTTCTTCTTTCCCTTCCCTGTCTTGTCATCATCAGACTCAGGATCCTTGGTACCATCAGAATCAGCATACTTCACTAACGCAGTCATGAGGGTCCCCATATCGTTACAATGGCGCTTCATCCGTCCCAATTTCAACTTCAGAGGTTTAAACCGGCAGTTGCTTTCCAAAGTTATAACCGCGGAGTCGGCGTTGATACGGTCTGATGAGTGCAAAATTTCCGAGACTCGGCGTACCCAGCGGGTTGTTGACTCTCCTTCCTCCTGGACACAGGCCGCTAAGTCCACTATCGACATGGGCTGCTTACATGTATCCTTGAAATTCTGGATAAACCGGGCTCGCAACTGGGCCCATGAACTGATAGAATTGGCTGGTAAGCTCTTTAACCAAATATGGGCAGTCCCTTCAAGCATCATGGTGAAATACTTTGCACATGCCGCTTCATCTACGTCAAGCATCTCCATGGCCATCTCATAGCTCTCTACCCATGCTTCCGGAGACAAATCGGCCGTGTAATTTGGCACCTTGCGCGGGCCCTTGAAATCCTTGGGCAGGCGCACATTGCGTAAAGCGGGGACAAGACAAGGCACTCCCAAAGAACTAGAAGTAACTCCTGGCTCGATCGAGGTGGTTGGACGAACCCGCATAAGCTGACGAGCCTCATGTTGCGCTGCTAACTCAGCATCCCTTCGTGCTCGTGCCCGGTCCACCACTTCCTGAGCATCACCCGCCGGGTTATGGCCACGGGGCGCTTCACGGTTCCGTGCATTACTGGATACGGCCGGTTCATCCATCCGCCAGCTGTAACTCCGGCTTGGACGGGGGGTGGAATGAATTCGGTCATGGAAATATGAATATGCTTCCTGCTGAACCAAGGCTGTTCGAAGAAGTTCCTTAACCCGACGCGTCTCCACCGCTTGCGGAGAATCACCTTCAATCGGGATGGCCTCCAGCCGTGAAGCGGCGGCGATAAGATTGTCCATTGGATTGGAATAATGACCTGGAGGTGTCTGGATAGGCTGAGGTACGATATTATTCTGTCGAGGCGGCTCCATCAAGCGAGGCTGAACCGGCGCACCCGGCCCAGGTGCCTGTCACGACCGGTTTTCCGAGTAATAATTTCCAGAAAATGGCCGTTGTGCTCACCTGCCCGATTACTGTTAGCTGATGAGGCACCAACTTGATGCAGAAATTCCAGGCAAAATACAAAAAAAATGTAGTACAAGACCATTCTGGTCTGTGAGTACAACAATTGGTTTCTAGTGGTGGATGGCGGAAGCGGTTTGTGGATCATCAGTGTCTCTGGGACTCCATTTCCCACTGGAACAGCTGACCAGGTTAAATCCTATCTTCGCGAGGCTGCTATCACCATTGCGCAGGTTCTGGGGATGTCGCTGTGACGCTCCTCTCCAAGCAAGAAATCTGGCCAAGACAATAGCCAGGGACAAGCCAGTGAGTACTTTGAATGTACTCGCAAACATTATGAACACGGGTGTAATATAAATGGTGATCATGCCCGGAAATATTCTATGATCACACTGTCGGTCATAAAATAAAATCTCTGATGCATGCAAACAGGTTATTTATATGTAACAAGAATATGAAAAGACAGAGTAGGAAATAAAATGCACCCTTCGGATGTCTGAAGCGACGTCTCGAAGTGATGGTAAATAACAAGCATGCCTCAGTCGGGCGTCTGAGCGGCACCACATAAAGGGCTTATAAGGGAAAAAATAACAAGTAATGCCACAGTCGGGCGTCTGAGCGACACCACATAAAGGGCTTATAAATAAACAAAAACAATGCCGCAGTCGGGCATTTGAGCGACACCACATAAAGGGCTTATAAATAAACAAAAACGATGCCGCAGTCGGGCGTCTGAGCGACACCACATAAAGGGCTTATAAATAAACAAAAACAATGCCGCAGTCGGGCGTCTGAGCGACACCACATAAAGGGCTTATAAAATGAATACAGTGAATATCCAGGAGGTAGAACCGTCCCAGGGATACTCAATAAATCAAGTAACGGCAATGGTTAGTCCATGATAAAAATAATCATAATCATCATAGTCAACACAATTCACAAATCATGATCCACGTTCTGGTTTAGCAGTTTCTCCTCCGAAGACCGACACCAAGACCGACACTTGACCTGACCCAGACTGTAGTCCTAACCATGGACACGGCTATTCGAATAGGTTTAAACTCTGCAGAGGGTGTACTCTTTACCCACGAGTAACGGATTTCTTTAGTCCTTCGGGACTAATTCTGTCTACGGCCTTTTTGTTGAAAACACACCTAACTTGCACACACTAGCTTAACTCACATGTGTCTGGAATCATCCACGACACCTGTTAAGCAAAACTCTAAGTGGGGAGGCTACAACCTCGACGTAACATGGGATCACAAAATTTATACCGCGCGCAAACTGGGGAGCTACCCCCTTCGGCTACAACCGAAACACCCATGCTCCCGGACCCGGTGGCATGACTACCGGATGCCTCCAGTATCTTCCACCATGGCCTCTCTGTACGGTGTGTGCTAGGAAAGGGGTTGACAACTTACTGAACCGTACGCTACCTTTGGCAGGGACAAGTGGCAGCACGAAACAAGTATGGGGGTTACCGGAACAAGACTCGATCTACGGTCGACTCAAGAGGTTCAAATATTTCCTGCATGATTAGCATAACAAATACATATTCTTCAACCAACAGATAGAAACATCACGCGACATACCCCCTCATGCCATACCGGACACGACCGTCTCGACGGAGGACTAGGGACAAGAACGTGTCTACCCAAGACAGATGCCTTCCCGGCTTCCCTTCCGGTAGGCATGAAAGGCATATGACGGTGATTTCCATCGCAACCATATCAACTCCATCAGCATAAAAATCATTAATATGCACTCATGAGTAGGATCACACCCTCACATAAAATGACGCATGCTCGAGTCGGGGTGGTGTTGTCACCGAGTCAAACAACACATACAAAAATTACACCAGGGTTCAGAATGCTTGCCTTCAGGTCATGAGAAAGCAGGGTGCATTCCCAAAACATCTTGAAATCTTCAAAAATCCTATTTGACAGAATATATATGAATTAACACACAAAATTAAATCAGCACAAAAAGTTGTTTTGAAAAAAATTGAAATAAATCTTAAAATAAACTAGTCAATATTTGAGAGAGTTAGGAAAAAGAATTAATTTATTTGGAGTTGTATTTAATAAGATACAGCCGGTCAAAGTTTGGTCAAAAATCTGTTATTTAAATAAGAACAGAAAAGAAAACGTTTCGAATATATATACGTACACGTCGAAGGCGTACTATGGAAATGCGCTTCCACTTAACCCACGTGGACTGGGGCGGGTCACTGACAGTGGGTCCAGGGGGGCCACTGGTCAGGTTTGACCAGTCCATCCCTCCTTCTTCTTCCTTCGCCCGAACGGAGGCGAGGCGACGACGATCAACACCGGCGAATGGCTGCTCCCTGCGGGCTCCAGAGAGTCGAGATGGATCCGCAAGACTGGGGCGGTCCTCCCGGTGGCCGTTGGGTCGGCGGTGGTGGAGTGAGTAGCCGACGGTGAGCTTCGCGGCGGTGGAGGCCTCGGGAGCAAAGTGCTTTTGTGGTTGTGGTGGTTCCCGATCAAAATCAAGTAGGGGAAAGGGTTCACGGGAGGAAGAGAAGGCTCCTGGTGGAGAGAGTGGAGAGGGGGAGGTCCTAGTGGTGCCGGAATGGCCGGGGCGGTGGCGGCGGCAGGAGTTGCCGGAGACGGGGAAGAAAACCTCCCCGGGTCGATTGCGAGCTAGGGAAGCGCCATTGAGGTGGCCTGAGGTTGCCTGTGTGCGGGAACGGGCTCGGGGCTCCCTTAAATAGGCGAGTCGAGGCGGTTCGGCGGCGGCCGCGGATAAGGTTGCCGGCGACCGTCTTCTGTAGCAGCAGGGCAACGTGGCGAGGCTGGGGATGGCGGCAGGAGCTAGCGGACGAGCGGCTACTGCTCCAAGGGCGAGCTGGCGAGCGGAGACGGCTTGGGCGGCGCTGGCTAGTGCAGGAGCTGTCGGGCGGCGGTGGCGGCTAGTCCTTGACCTGCCGGAGACGCGGCGAGGGTCTGCTTGGCGTTTTGCGGTGAGGAGGGGAGCGTGTGGCGCGGCTCTGCAGAGCGGTGGCGAACCAGGGGGCGACGCGTCGGCTCAGGCGCACGTGCGGGCCAAACGCACGCTCTGGGCGCGCCCAGAGCACGCCCGGGACGTGTTCGATGAAAAGCCAGGGTAGCCTAGCGTGCTTGAGCGGGGCTGGCAAGTAACAGGGCTAGTTTAGGGTTAGCAAGGGGATCAAGGGACATGGTGGATAGGTCAGGGGCTCAAGTTCACAATGTAAACTTGAAATCATGCCAAATCTGGATATGCACTCAGGGTGTTTGACAAAATGCCAAAGGCACTTAGGCAGTACTTGGGGTGGCCAAATTCTCCAGATTAGTGTCTCTGTGGATGAATGAGAGGGTGGTGAAGTTAGTTTGCAAAAAGGAGAAACTTGCTAGTGCAAGTTTTGCAAAACTACACTTCTGGACAGGGAGAAAATGGCATCATTACATGGACCAAAAGTGTCCCAAAAAGTGCATGCTCCTGGACTTAGGGGTTTTGCAGGGTTGACTACAAGCATGAGAAAGCACAAGGTCACTAGAGCAAGAAAGAATGGGGTTGCAGTAGAAAACACAAGTCTGGTCCAGAATGAAAAAGAGGTTGATACACTCAATTTCTCCAAAGAACAACACTAGGTTTTTGCATAAAGTTGGATGGCATGTTCCCACTGACATCCCAAAATTTTGGTGGAGGCTTTGAGGAAATATTTAATTAGGTTATAGTGCAAAAATGCCCACTGGACCAGAGAAGAGAGTTGGGTGCAGAGCTCAAAATATTTCATGAATAAAAGTTATTATTGCACAAAAGTGATTTAAAAACATCACCTGACATCTCCAAATTTTGGTTGGAATTTTAAGTGAATCTATCAAATGGTTGTAGTTCAAATATGGCCATATAATCTTGGAAAACCATTTTTCAAGAACATAAAGATCAAGCAAATTAATTAATTAATTAGTTCTACTAATAAAGGAAAAGTTTTCCTTGAGAGGTTAAACAAGTCCAATAACATATTTGAAAGGTTTTATTTTTGGAAAAACTCCATAATAACTAGAGAGATAAATGGTCCAAAAATCAAAAGGGAGCCCAGAAAATAAAAATTTATTTCCTGGCAAAATTTTAATTAACAAAACAAGGCTAAAAATTTTGGGGTGTTACAACACTACCCCCCTTAAGAAAAATCTCGTCCTCGAGATTTGTTAAGAGCTGTTTTGAAAACACATTACTCCACGATTACGAGATTTTGCAAGCAGTGTATGTGTTCGAGTGGTGGTGGTGTTGCGTGAATAAAAATAATCCATGTCGTGAGGAGATGTACGATGCAACAACTCAGGGGAAAGAAATCCTACTCCAGGATTTCTCGCGAGAGAAGATAGTAATACAATAGAGTCAAATCGCAACAGAACTACTCACATTAATAGGAACTAAATAATTTACTCGGTGCGCAAACTCGGGGTACCACGCATGAGTTACCACACATATAAATGCCACATCATTGAATACAGCGGCGACGTCTAAAATGAAAATGGTAACTGGACGGGGTCCCGAGAAAACGTCTCTGGTACTGGGATACACTCCTCTTCTATCGGAGAAAGTGGATTGACCAGGCGATGAATGTGTCTCTCCTGGTCGGGCCTCAGTGATCTGCCGATGGCGATCCGAGGATTCAAATCCGCGAGGCTTTATAGATAACCCATCACATGTTGGGTTAAACGCTCTTGAGCGATGACGTACTGAACAAGGTTGGCCAGGACTGGGTCTCTCTCAATTTGTCCATCGGGAAAAGATGTTACTCCTCCAGGTGCTGCACGGCTCAGAAAGTGAAAATACCCTCGTTCGCTAGCATAGGGTACCGCGAATCAAAGGCGAGCAAGCGCTTCGTATGCCGCAGCTTCTACGGCCATATGTGGGGTCGGCATAGATTTCCCCACGAAGGAGACTTCTGTTGGGTCTTGGTTTGGGTTTACAGGAGGAATGTGCACAGCTGCCCAATATCTCGAGGTGGAAGGGGTGATTCTCGATTTGAACAGCTCGTACTGGGGTGGCTGGGTAGCGCCCATGGTACTGTAGGTAAAATCCCACAATATCTTGACAAAACTACCCGGGGTTGCATCCGGAGTTCTCAGATAGATACTGGGGCTCGGCATGGCAAGAAATGGTTGTGAGAATGGTGCACAAGGTGAGGGTTGCTTGGCAGGGTCACGTAGTGGTCCTTTTATAGCACCGGAGATGGGTCATTCTACCATGGTGAAAGGCAAAGAATTTTCCGGCTCAGCTTGGGGTCAAGCCACAGATACACAAATCTCACTAAAGAGACGTATCACTGTGGGGGTTGTCGGAGCAGTTTTTGGTAGCTGCGCCAAGGATAGAGAAATCACACTGCATGCTAATATATCAATGCAAGACTACTATATAAAACAGAGGTACGATGACAGGCTGCGTTAATTTAAGGGATCACAGGATTACAAAGCGAGGATACACTGGGACTCGACACTACTCGAGTGACTTAGTCCACTTCGTTTACATCCAAGCGGGCGGTCCTTGTGGATGTCGAGGCTTCTCCACGGTTCTCACCGTCGGAATTAGCTGGAGAGGGCTGAGGGGCTGCAGGCTCGTGGTAGTGATGATGACCATCGCGGGGATTGTTGACCACAACCCCGTTGGAGTGTGCTCCCAGGAGGCGATGAAGCACTTCTGGGGTCATCAAAGCACCTTGGCTAACGGCTGGGGCTGACCTCAGGGTCTCGATCTGGTGTCCGAACAGCACGACTGGGTTGTCGGCGTTGGGCTCGTTCTCTTCTCTCGCCGGGGCTCGACGAACCAGCTCTCCACGAGCTGCGATCAGATCAATGGTGATTTGATCGAACAGTTCTTCTAGTGCACTTACATAGCGCACTAGGTGCAGCAATGCAGGATCCGTCTCGCGATCTCCGTTGGCAACTTGGGGTGGTCTACCATACCCTTCATGCCTGGGGTAGTAGTAGAACGAGCGACAGTTAACTCTGGGCGACAGGTGCCTGAGATGAACTATAGCCTCTCGAGCAGCTAGTTGGATGGCTTGTGGCTCAAAGGAAGTTGTCCTTCCGGTGAACCTGTAGGGGCGTTCTGGCGACAGACCCCTACCGTAGATGTGCACAGTGGCCCAGAATTGACGGCTCTCGCCGCTCATGGACCCTTGGTACACAACATATTCTGGGGGCTCTTCTAACGCATAGGCACGACGGGTGAGTTTTGCGAGTATGGTCACAAAACCTCCAAGGTTGGTTGCTGTGGTCTCATTGTGCACGACGGGACCAGGCATTATGGCTTGGTCTGGGGTAGAGGTTGTGCTGTGTTGGGGCTAGCATGCCCTTTTTATAGAAAAAGGGGACGGAGTATTCCTTCGCATGCTTGCGCATAAGACACCTTGGGTGCTGGTCACTGGTGCGCGATAGACAGGCTAGGTTGATAGGTTGGGCACCGACTGCCAAAAGTGTCGGGGTCACTGTGTGGCTATCTTGCACGGGAAGCTTAGCTGGGGTTCGGATATGGTCTGGTGGGTTGGCTTGCCTAAGTTTATTGACCTGGCTAAGATAGGATTAGCCAATGGTCAGCCTGGCTCTGATACCAAGTCTGTCACGACCGGTTTTCCGAGTAATAATTTCAAGAAAATGGCCGTTGTGCTCACCAGCACCAGGATTACTGTTAGCTGATGAGGCACCAACTTGATGCAGAAATTCCAGGCAAAATACAAAAAAAATGTAGTACAAGACCATTCTGGTCTGTGAGTACAACAATTGGTTTCTAGTGGTGGATGGCGGAAGCGGTTTGTGGATCATCAGTGTCTCTGGGACTCCATTTCCCACAGGAACAGCTGACCAGGTTAATTCCTATCTTCGCGAGGCTGCTATCACCATTGCGCAGGTTCCGGGGTTGTCGTTGCGACGCTCCTCTCCAAGCAAGAAATCTGGCCAAGACAATAGCCAGGGACAAGCCAGTGAGTACTTTGAATGTACTCGCAAACATTATGAACACGGGTGTAATATAAATGGTGATCATGCCCGGAAATATTCTATGATCACACTGTCGGTCATAAAATAAAATCTCTGATGCATGCAAACAGGCTGTTTATATGTAACAAGAATACGAAAAGACAGAGTAGGAAATAAAATGCACCCTTCGGATGTCTGAAGCGACGTCTCGAAGTGATGGTAAATAACAAGCATGCCTCAGTCGGGCGTCTAAGCGACACCACATAAAGGGCTTATAAGGGAAAAAATAACAAGTAATGCCACAGTCGGGCGTCTGAGCGACACCACATAAAGGGCTTATAAATAATGAAAAACAATGCCGCAGTCGGGCGTCTGAGCGACACCACATAAAGGGCTTATAAATAAACAAAAACAATGCCGCAGTCGGGCGTCTGAGCGACACCACATAAAGGGCTTATAAAATGAATACAGTGAATATCCAGGAGGTAGAACCGTCCCAGGGATACTCAATAAATCAAGTAACGACAATGGTTAGTCCATGATAAAAATAATCATAATCATCATAATCAACACAATTCACAAATCATGATCCACGTTCTGGTTTAGCAGTTTTTCCTCCGAAGACCGACACCAAGACCGACACTTGACCTGACCCAGACTGTAGTCCTAACCATGGACACGGCTATTCGAATAGGTTTAAACTCTGCAGAGGGTGTACTCTTTACCCACGAGTAACAGATTTCTTTAGTCCTTCAGGACTAATTCCATCTACGGCCTTTTTGTTGAAAACACACCTAACTTGCACACACCAGCTTAACTCACATGTGTCTGGAATCACCCACGACACCTGTTAAGCAAAACTCTAAGTGGGGAGGCTACAACCTCGACGTAACATGGGATCACACAATTTATACCGCGCGCAAACTGGGGAGCTACCCCCTTCGGCTACAACCGAAACACCCATGCTCCCGGACCCGGTGGCATGACTACCGAATGCCTCCAGTATCTTCCACCATGGCCTCTTTGTACGGTGTGTGCTAGGAAAGGGGTTGACAACTTACTGAACCGTACGCTACCTTTGGCAGGGACAAGAGGCAGCACGAAACAAGTATGGGGGTTACCGGAACAAGACTCGATCTACGGTCGACTCAGGAGGTTCAAATATTTCCTGCATGATTAGCATAACAAATACATATTCTTCAACCAACAGATAGAAACATCACGCGACATACCCCCTCATGCCATACCGGACACGACCGTCTCGACGGAGGACTAGGGACAAGAACGTGTCTACCCAAGACAGAGGCCTTCCCGGCTTCCCTTCCGGTAGGCATGAAAGGCATATGACGGTGATTTCCATCGCAACCATATCAACTCCATCAGCATAAAAATCATTAATATGCACTCATGAGTAGGATCACACCCTCACATAAAATGACGCATGCTCGAGTCGGGGTGGTGTTGTCACCGAGTCAAACAACACATAGAAAAATTACACCAGGGTTCATAATGCTTGCCTTCAGGTCATGAGAAAGCAGGGTGCATTCCCAAAACATCTTGAAATCTTCAAAAATCCTATTTGACAGAATATATATGAATTAACACACAAAATTAAATCAGCACAAAAAGTTGTTTTGAAATTTTTTCAAATAAATCTTAAAATAAACTAGACAATATTTGAGAGAGGTAGGAAAAAGAATTAATTTATTTGGAGTTGTATTTAATAAGATACAGCCGGTCAAAGTTTGGTCAAAAATCTGTTATTTAAATAAGAACAGAAAATAAAACGTTTCGAATATATATACGTACACGTCGAAGGCGTACTATGGAAATGTGCTTCCACTTAACCCACGTGGACTGGGGCGGGTCACTGACAGTGGGTCCAGGGGGCCCACTGGTCAGGTTTGACGAGTCCATCCCTCCTTCTTCTTCCTTCGCCCGAACGGAGGCGAGGCGACGGCGATCAACGCCGGCGAATGGCTGCTCCCCGTGGGCTCCAGAGAGTCGAGATGGATCCGCAAGACTGGGGCGGTCCTCCCGGTGGCCGTTGGGTCGGCGGGGGTGGAGGGAGTCGCCGACGATGAGCTTCGCGGCGGTGGAGGCCTCGGGAGCAAAGTGCTTTTGTGGCTGTGGTGGTTCCCGATCAAAATCGAGTAGGGGAAAGGGTTCACGGGAGGAAGAGAAGGCTCCTGGTGGAGAGAGTGGAGAGGGGGAGGTCCTAGTGGTGCCGGAATGGCCGGGGCGGTGGCGGTGGCAGGAGTTGCCGGAGACGGGGAAGAAAACCTCCCCGGGTCGATTGCGAGCTAGGGAAACACCATTGAGGTGGCCTGAGGTTGCCTGTGTGCGGGAACGGGCTCGGGGCTCCCTTAAATAGGCGAGTCGAGGCGGTTCGGCGGTGGCCGCGGATAAGGTCGCCGGCGACCGTCTTCTGTAGCTGCAGGGCAACGTGGCGAGGCTGGGGATGGCGGCAGGAGCTAGCGGACGAGCGGCTACTGCTCCAAGGGCGAGCTGGCGAGCGGAGACAGCTTGGGCGGCGCTGGCTAGTGCAGGAGCTGTCGGGCGGCGATGGCGGCTAGTCCTTGGCCTGCCGGAGACGCGGCGACGGTCTGCTTGGCGTTTTGGGGTGAGGAGGGGAGCGTGTGGCGCGGCTCTGCAGAGCGGTAGCGAACCAGGGGGCGACGCGTCGGCTCGGGCGCACGTGCGGGCCAAACGCACGCTCTGGGCGCGCCCAGAGCATGCCCGGGACGTGTTCGATGAAAAGCCAGGTTAGCCTAGCGTGCTTGAGCGGGGCTGGCAAGTAACAGGGCTAGTTCAGGGTTAGCAAGGGGATCAAGGGACATGGTGGATAGATCAGGGGCTCAAGTTCACAATGTAAACTTGAAATCATGCCAAATCTGGATATGCACTCAGGGTGTTTGACAAAATGCCAAAGGCACCTAGGCAGTACTTGGGGTGGCCAAATTCTCCAGATCAGTGTCTCTGTGGATGGATGAGAGGGTGGTGAAGTTAGTTTGCAAAAAGGAGAAACTTGCTAGTGCAAGTTTTGCAAAACTACACTTCTGGACAGGGAGAAAATGGCATCATTACATGGACCAAAAGTGTCCCAAAAAGTGCATGCTCCTGGACTTACTGGTTTTGCGGGGTTCACTACAAGCATGAGAAAGCACAAGGTCACTAGAGCAAGAAAGAATGGGGTTGCAGTAGAAAACACAAGTCTGGTCCAGAATGAAAAAGAGGTTGATACACTCAATTTCTCCAAAGAACAACACTAGGTTTTTGCATAAAGTTGGATGGCATGTTACCACTGACATCCCAAAATTTTGGTGGAGGCTCTGAGGAAATATTTAATTAGGTGATAGTGCAAAAATGCCCACTGGACCAGAGAAGAGAATTGGGTGCAGAGCTCAAAATATTTCATGAATAAAAGTTATTATTGCCCAAAAGTTATTTAAACACATCACCTGACATCTCCAAATTTTGGTTGGAATTTTAAGTGAATCTATCAAATGGTTGTAGTTCAAATATGGCCATATAATCTTGGAAAACCATTTTTCAAGAACATAAAGATCAAGCAAATTAATTAAGTAATTAGTTCTACTAATAAAGGAAAAAATTTCCTTGAGAGGTTAAACAAGTCAAATAACATATTTGAAAGGTTTTATTTTGGGAAAAACTCCATAATAACTAGAGAGATAAATGGTCCAAAAATCAAAAGGGAGCCCAGAAAATAAAAATTTCTTTCCTGGCAAAATTTTAATTAACAAAACAAGGCTAAAAATTTTGGGGTGTTACAGTGCCTCCGCCCGGTTTAGCCACGGCGGGTTACTAGTCCCTGCTCCTGGGGTATTAAAGAGGTTTCTGGCATCGAAAACCGTCGGCAGGCGAGACCGATGCTTCCTTTTCAAGACTTCATGTGACGCGTTCTGGTCCAGCATAAGCCTATAGGCCTACGCATCCAAAGCGGCCCGCTCTGCGGCCATCCTGTTGTTCTCAGCCGCTAGGTCGACCTTGGCCTGAGTGATCTGTTCCCTCACTTTTGCAATCTCCACGTTGTGGGCGTCCTGATCCGCCGGGTTAGCCTCTGCCATAAGCACAACCAACGCATCAAACAGATCAGATAAAACTTGAGCCGGCGGGCACACAGAGCCTCCTGCCCCGGCCGCTGCCGCCGCTGCTGATCCGGAGAACATTGCTGCTGCAGTCGAAGAGTGGACCGCCGCCTGCATACCGGCCATGAATATCCCAACCCGGTTGGGCAGATCAGAGGGATCCGGAATACTGTCACCATCGGAGCAGCCCCCAATATGGCCGTCTTGCAGTTGATACAATGATTCGGTTTCTCCGATTGAGGACTCGTCGCCGGAATAAACGACGGCTCGCTACCAGATGTCGATCCATCTTCGTATTCTCCTCCGTGGATGACTCCCACGAAGGCACGCTTCACGGCCGGTTTAACCTGGGCAGATCTCGCACGCTGAGCCGTTTCGACGAGGTCGGTGCAGATGTCCGACTCACGGCCCGGTTCACCGATCTTGCCAATGAAGACGTGTATGCCACCAAAGGGGACCCGGTACCCGTACTCAATCGAGCCGGCCTCGGGGCCCCAGCCTGAATCGTCAATGTAGAGCTTGCCGCGACGACTCTTGGTCATCCGGCCCACAGCATAACCCTTGAGTCCTTCGAAGTTTCCCTCCAAGAACTTGAAACCATCGTGCGATAGCCCCACGGTGGGCGCCAACTGTCATGGTTTTGTCACGGCAGATGTCCTCATGAAAGGACTTAGTCGTGGAGCCATCGCTACGGGTTAGCTTGAAGGGGTTAAAGCGGACACAAGGACGCAAGAGAGTTTATAATAGTTCGGCCCCTTCGATGAAGCTAAAAGCCTACGTCTAGTTGTGATGGAATTGATGGGGGTTTAGATGACTAGGGAGCAAACAAGCTTCGCCTAAGTCTCGAGTTGTTTTCTGTCGTCCTGAATCGCTGCCGGGTCGTCCCCTTATATACATGGGTGACACCCGTCGGTTTGCAGAGTCCCGAGACCGGCTCATAGACGTGTCCGGTTCGGTCTCTAGTATTTCTAACTTACAACACAAGTTACATACTAATGCCGGTTCACGGCTACAAGCCTTAAACCGGTTCTGGGCCTTGGGCCCTTATAGAATATCCTCACGGGCTTCAAGTATACTTGACTACTGATGAAATTAACCCGGCCTCTCCGGGCCGGTTTACGCCCAGTAGTAATATCCCCAACAGGGGGGCTTCGTCAACACTTCATTAACCCACGCCGGGGACTTCGTCTCACTCTGCCGACCTGCATTGGCCGTGTTATATCACCACTCCGCAGTGCCGAGCTCTTTGCTCCGCCACCTCGGGACCGGCTTGGGGGATAGAACCTTGTCTCGCGTCAAGCTCGAACCGCGTCATCAATGCCGAACACATTAACCAGCTAAGTCGCTTTTATGCTCAAAGTTTTAAATTTTTAACTTGTGTTCGGTTCAACCATGCTCACATATGTTGTTCATTAAAGAAACTCCCCTTACTCATGTTAACTGGGGGCTCTTAAAATTTACACAAGCCATTCTATAATAATGTGTTTTCTTCTAGATCGGTGCAAAGTCTTTTTCTACCGCTCCTTTTTCAACTCGAGTGTATGGTGAATAGCCGGATAGCCTAGCTTCTCTCTAAAGACACTCGAGTGTAATTCACTAAACTGGCCTCGGAGAAGCACTCCGCCTTCGGGATAAGGAGCTTGAAGCCGTAAGCTGACCCGCTTGAAGTCTTGAGATCGGATGTGTCATGTTGAAGCACGACATAAGCATTTTTTTAAAACACCAATTTCCGGATTGGCACCAAAATCTCGGTTTAGTCCGGACATCAAGCTTTTACATAAGTTTTTGGCTTTTCAAGCCTATGTCACTTTTAAACTATTTGTGTGTTTCCAGCATAAGTCTCGTAGTTCAACGCCGGACACCTTTAGAGATTCTGCAAAAACATTCTCGGATATTGCTATATATGCATCTGTTTCGAATTGTGTCTTTGGTCAATAGTTGGGTTGTCCAGCTCCTGTGCTTGCCTCATACATTACGCTTTGTTCGGCTAGGTGTGTGATACGTCTCCAACGTATCTATAATTTATGAAGTATTCATGCTATTATATTATCCATCTTGGATGTTTATGGGCTTTATTTTACACTTTTACATTATTTTTGGGACTAACCTATTGACCCAGAACCCAGTGCCAGTTCCTGTTTTTTCCCTTGTTTCCGTGTTTCGAAGAAAAGGAATATCAAACGGAGTCGAAACAGAATGAAACCTTCTGGAGAAGTTATTTTTGGAA
>LR880970.1:612209504-612221781 GCA_904067115.1 Aegilops sharonensis
GACTTGCCAGCTTATTCCAAAAGCTGACCTACATGGCTGCAACGTATTATGTTGCAGAGATATATTCCGATCAGGAGTGAGGCTACGCTCCGCGCTTGGCGATTGCCCTTTGGAGTCGGATGGACTCGCTTATCTTCGACGCTTCCGCAGCATTTTAGTTTATTTCTCATGAGTTGGCCTTGAGCCGAATTTATTCCCTTGTAATAAAGACTCTATATGAGAATCGATTAATGATATTCAGGTGTGATTGAACTTTGATTACTTTATCGATGTACTGTGAGTACCAGCATGATCTTGGGATGGTACAGACACAGAGATTTGACCGATTTTGGGTCAGGTCGCTACAGCTATTTAGTTGATTATTTTTGCAGATGATTACTAGGCAAATTCCTCAGGTCCACCAATTTATTTTAGAATTTTTGGAGTTCCATAAGTATAGGTTTGATACAGATTACTACAGACTGTTCTTTTTTTGACAGATTCTGTTTTCTATGTGTTGTTTGCTTATTTTGATGACTCCGTGGCTAGTAAAATAGTTTATAAACCATAGAGAAGTTGTAATATAGTAGGTTTAACACCAATGTAAATAAATAATGAGTTCATTACAGTATCTAAGTGGTGATTTATTTTCTTATACTAACGGAGCTTACGAGATTTCTGTTAAGTTTTGTGTTGTGAAGTTTTCAAGTTTTGGGTAAAGATTCGATGGACTATGGAATAAACATTGGAAAGAGCCTAAGCTTGGGGATGCCCAAGTCAACCCAAGATAATATTCAAGGATAACCAAGAGCCTAAGCTTGGGGATGCCCCTGAAGGCATCCCCTCTTTCGTCTTCATTCATCGGTAACTTTACTTGGTGCTATATTTTTATTCACCACATGATATGTGTTTTGCTTGGAGCATCATTTTATTTTATTGAGCTTTGCTTGCTGTTTGAATAAAATACCAAGATCTGAAATTCTTAAATGAGAGAGAGTCTTCACAAAGCTACATAATTATTTAACTACTCATTGATCTTCACTTATATCTTTTTGGAGTAGTTTGTCATTTACTCGTATGCTTCACTTATATCCTTTGAGTGAATGGTTGAATGATTTGAATGTCATAAATCTGAAATTATATATGTTTCATATGCTTATCCCATGGGGAGTAATTCCTTCCCATATAATAAGTAGAGGTGGTAAATTTATTGAAGGTTAGCAGGCATTGTATTGGTCACTTGAACAATTCATGAAAGAATATTGAAGGAAGAGAGATTTCACATATAAATATACTATCTTGGACATCTTCTATGATTGTGAGCCCCATTAATTATTTTCAAACCTGAGCAAATTAGTTGAAGTTGGACAAGGAAGACAACATAATGAGTTATGCTTGGGTATATTTGTATAGAAGTTATATTGTTATGGATCCTCTAACATGTGGTGCTTGCTATTTGGAATCCCTTGCTAGCCAAAATATCTGTACTAAGCGGGAATACTGCTTGTGCATCCAAAATCCTTGAACCAAGTTTCTTCCATGAGTGTCCATCATATCTACCTATATGCTGTATTTACCTGCCATTCCAAGTAAATTTGCATGTGCCAAACTCTAAACCTTCAAATAATAATCTGTTTTGTATGCCTGAATCGCTCAAGTAGCGACTAGGGGCTAGCAGTATCTTCCATGCTAGGTGGGTTATTCTCACGATGAGTGGACTCCGCTCATCATTCACGAGAAAATGGCTAGTAACTGGGATGCCCAGTCTCATGATCAAAATATTAAAATCAAATCAAAAATAATTGCAAACAAAACTCCCCCAGGATTGATGTTAGTTGGAGGCACCCGTTGTTTCGGGCAAGCCATGGATTGATGATTGTTGGTGGAGGGGGACTAAAAATCTTTACCTTTATGTTTGTGAACCGCCTATAATGTATGTAGTATGGAAGATATTGGGAACTCTTGGTCGTTATGTTGACAATGAAAGCATACCTCTCAAAAGTATTTTCATCTCTGTTTTTGCTTCGAGCTCTGGCACCTCTGCAAATCCCTGCTTCCCTCTGCGAAAGGCGTATCTTTTACTTTTATGCAAGAGTCAGTAGTATTCCTTCTCATTCCAACCCACTCTTTAGTTGGCAAGCATCATGTGATGGAAATATCTAAGCATATATGGCCATTCAAATATATTTGAGCATGAATTATTATTGTTGAGATTACCCTTGAGGTAAAAGGTTGGGAGGCGAAACATTAAGCCCCTATCTTTCTCTGTGTTCGATGAATACTATTTGTTCTAGAAATATGCTTTGAGTGGTAGCAATCATGGAAGACTAAATGATAGTTGAGTATGTGAAGTTTGCTGAATCAAAGCTTTGACATAGACTCTTCCTGAAAATAAGATGAATTGCAATTGTTTGATGACTGAGAACATAGTTTGTTAGTTTTCAAGAAAGTTTATGATCTATACGTTAACATGTGAATAGCTTGTTACTTGATCATGAAAAGTTCTATGAGTTGAGCTACTGTTATGACATATAATGATGCTAGAAAAGGTGATTGAAATTATCATTGATCAAACTTATGCACCTGCTAGCATTCACACTTCATACATTATTTCTTTTATCATTTACCTACTCGAGGATGAGCAAAAATTAAGCTTGGGGATGCTGATACGTCTCCAACGTATCTATAATTTATGAAGTATTCATGCTATTATATTATCCATCTTGAATGTTTATGGGCTTTATTTTACACTTTTATATTATTTTTGGGACTAACTTATTGACCCAGAGCCCAGTGCCAGTTCCTGTTTTCCCCCTTGTTTCAGTGTTTCGAAGAAAAGGAATATCAAACGGAGTCAAAACGGAATGAAACCTTCTGGAGAAGTTATTTTTGGAAGGAAAGCAACCCGGTAGACTTGGAGTGCACGTCAAGAAAGCAACGAGGGAGGCATGAGGCAAGGGGGCGCGCCCACCCCCTGGGCGCACCATCCACCCTCGTGGGCCCCTCGTGCCTCCCCTGACGTATTTCTTCCGCCTATATATATATATATATATATATATATATATATATATATATATATATATATATATATATATATTCATATACCCTAAAACGATCGGGGAATAGAAGAGATCGGGAGTTCCGCCACCGCAAGCCTCTGTAGCCATGAAAAACCAATCGGGACCCTGTTCCGGCACCTTGCCGGAGGGGGGATCCCTCACCGGTGGCCATCTTCATCATCTCGGCGCTCTCCCTGACGAGGAGGGAGTAGTTCACCCTCGGGGCTGAGGGTATGTACCAGTAGATATGTGTTTGATCTCTCTCTCTCTCTCTCTCTCTCTCTCTCTCTCTCTCTCTCTCTCTCTCTCGCGTTCTTGATTTGGCACGATCTTGATGTATCGCGAGCTTTGCTATTATAGTTGGATCTTATGTTGCTTCTCCCCCTCTACTCTCTTGTAATGGATTGAGTTTCTCCTTTGAAGTTATCTTATCGGATTGAGTCTTTAATGATTTGAGAACACTTGATGTATGTCTTGCCGTGCGTATCTGCGGTGACAATGGTATATCACGTGATTCACTTGATGTATGTTTTGGTGATCAACTTGTGGGTTCCGCCCATGAACCTATGCATAGGGGTTGGCACACGTTTTCGTCTTGACTCTCCGGTAGAAACTTTGGGGCACTCTTTGAGGTTCTGTGTGTTGGTTGAATAGATGAATCTGAGATTGTGTGATGCATATCGTATAGTCACACCCACGGATACTTGAGGTGACATTGGAGTATCTAGGTGGCATTAGGGTTTTGGTTGATGTGTGTCTTAAGGTGTTATTTTACTACGTACTCTAGGGTTGTTTGTGACACTTATAGGAATAGCCCAATGGATTGATCGGAAAGAATAACTTTGAGGTGGTTTCATACCCTACCATAATCTCTTCGTTTGTTCTCCGCTATTAGTGACTTTGGAGTGACTCTTTCTTGCATGTTGAGGGGTAGTTATATGATCTAATTATGTTATTATTGTTGAGAGAACTTGCACTAGTGAAAGTATGAACCCTAGGCCTTGTTTCCTAGCATTGCAATACCGTTTGTGCTCACTTTTATCATTAGTTACCTTGCTGTTTTTATATTTTCAGATTACAAAAACCTATATGTACCATCCATATTGCACTTGTATCACCATCTCTTTGCCGAACTAGTGCACCTATACAATTTACCATTGTATTGGGTGTGTCGGGGACACAAGAGACTCTTTGTTATTTGGTTGCAGGGTTGTTTGAGAGAGACCATCTTCATCCTATGCCTCCCACGGATTGATAAACCTTAGGTCATCCTCTTGAGGGAAATTTGCTACTGTCCTACAAACCTCTGCACTTGGAGGCCCAACAACGTCTACAAGAAGAAGGTTGCATAGTAGACATCAGTGTGCAAATGGAGAACCACCGCGATTGTGCTTCCAGCTCACATGGTTAAGCACCTCAATGGAGAAAGCCGAAAACTGACTGTCACAATAAGCGTAAATTGGTCAGCGATCCGATGACTGTGTTAAATGACGGGCCGTTCATAACATTGGCCGAAGTGCTTATGGCTTGACCTCGTCTGTCGCCGAACACTAACCAGGGGCTAGTAGCTGGCCTCCCAACTTTAATCTCCTATGACAAAGTGAAAGTTATAAAGCCCACATATCTGATTGCTTCATTTCCGCTAACACAACCGCCTCAGGGCACCGCGAGACGTCGGCTAAGGGTTGTCTTGTTTTTGTGGAAACACCCTGCATAGTATCTACAAAGGGGTAGAAGCCGATGATGGGCCACTTTCAACTGATAAACGGTTGCAACGGAGTCAAAATAAACATATCATCAGCATTTGTATTTAGTATACAAGCGCTGCCTTCCGTACTCATCTTTATAAAGCTATAAATATGCATCCATTTGACTTAAGATTTCGGTCAAGCTGGGTTGCCTGGCTCCTGTGGTTACCCCTACGTTCCCGATTGTTCGTCTAGGAGGTAAAGGGAGCACCTCTGTGATTGTTACTTCCGGGTCATCCGTGTTAGTACCTCAGACTGGGAGAAGCCAAAAGCTAGCCATCTTAAAGGATATAATTGGTCGGCAACAATGGAAGTGAAAATTTAGGTTCGCTATAGACCACATAGTTCGGGAACTTTCCCCTTACTAAATCATCAATATTTTCCTCCTTGATCGGAGGTGAGGTTTCATGATCATGATCAGCATGACAACCCAAAGAAAGGAACCGATAGCGGGACTATTTTCTTTGGAAGATGTTTCTCACAATTAATAGTAATATAACATTCTCTCCGCATTCCTTTGTTTATAAAACCATATGGCCGGATTGCCTTGTTTGTCGTAAACCTTTGCACTTGTAAAGGCTTTATAAAGTAGGACAAACACTCCCCGGCCACTAGCCGAGGAGGTTGAAGCCGATGGTCGGTCAACAAGGTGTTGTACAATGCGGATCCGAGCATTCATGATGTAAAGTACTTGGATACATAGAATCATTACACATAAAAATTGCGAGTAAAATCCATTTACTGCCATCCATCTTTTAAACCCCTTGGGGTCTACCTTGGCGAGCTGGGATTTCGATCAGCTCTAAGCTCCTTTAAGAGACCTTTATTCTCTTTCCGAGAAGTTTGTGTTAAACACAAAAAAAAATCTGTCAAACGGATATCGATCCTTAACTCGGCCACCCGTGCCCACATTAATGCTCGGGGGCTACTGGGCTTCACACTCATTGTTTATAAATATTAAAGGGGCACATTGAAAGGACATGTGGTGCCCCCATGTGTGGTTTTGGTAATTGATGACCTTCTCTATGGACTAATAGTTGCATTGAGTTATATTTGAAGGATTTGTCCATAGGCATTGCTTGAAGTCCATGTGTTGGTTTCAAGGAGTTTATGTGTTGACCAAGGTGCTATTAAGTAATTATCCAAAGATTGGTCATGTGAGTGTTGAGCTTATTGCAAGCATGCCTTGAAGAAGAAGATTGTGTGATCATTCATGTTTACCTTCAAGACATCATCCAAACGAAGAGAGTTGGAAAGATTCAAGGTTGATCAAGGCTAAGTCAAGAGTGAATCAAGTTGATCAACTCACAAAGCGTAAAAGATGTACCAAGAGGGATCAAGTGATCCCATGGTATGGTAAGCATTGTCCATTGCAATTTTTGTACTAACCCATGGTCTATGTGAGAGTTCTATGTGGGGTTAGGTACGTGTCCATGGGCTTGCGTTAAGACGAAGATATCATACAACCCATGGAAAGGATGACATCAAGTGGTGATCGTCATCAAGATTGACGTGTGCAAGTTTAGGTGGAGCATCATGAAGAGATCAAGTTCTTGAAGCTTGCCATCCATTGTGGCTCACCCATAGTGGAGTATGGGGGAGTAATCATCTAGTCTCCATCGACCCAACGCAATCAAGAAAGGTGGTCCATCTTAAGGAGGACAAGATCGTCATCATCTAGCTCAAGTGGATCATGTGCAAGGCAAAGGTTTTCCCTTGATAGTTTTTCTATTTTACCGGTCTCATGGTGGTAGTTGGGAGACTGGGTTATAGGATCGTTTGCTGTACTATCAAGGGGGGCTCTCAAGTTGGTAGCTTGATCGTATCGTTAGTAGAGAGATCAAACCATTGCATCCTTGCATCATGTTTCTTGGTTCTTGTTTGGTTCTCTTTGTGAGTCTTATAGCTTATGTTCATCTTGATGACAAGCTCGAGTTCATCAAAAACGGAGTTCACATGCCTCTTCTATTGCGTTTTCGGTGTTGTAGTTTTTACCAGTCTTATTCGAGGAAGGGTTCTCACCATTTTCTCTTGGGCCTTTTATAATTTGCTTCTTATTGTTATTGCTATCAAGATTGTGTTAGCCCTTGTCGCTAGCTTTCCAACAAACTTGGTTTCGTCGAATTCGGAGTTCGTTTGCAGAAGTTGTGGTAGTTTTGGTGTTCTGAAAAGGCTGCAGCGGTACTACCGCGGACAGGAGCGGATGTAATCTTTTACTACCGCTCTTGGGAGCGGTACTACCGCTTGGAGCGGTACTACCGCGGCTACTTCCGTGGCTACTTCCGCTCCGGACCAAAAACTCTTCACAAGTCCAGCGGTGGTAGGCACATATTTATTTTTTTAGTACCGCTCGCAATCAGTAGTACCGCTACCCTTAGCGGTAGTACCGCTACCCCTAGCGGTAGTAACGTGAGGACGAGCGGTAGTACCGCTCTGTGCGGGCTGTGAGCATAACGGTTGGATTTTTCCCCACCTATAAAAGCGGGTCTTCTTCCCCACTGAACCTTATCCTTTGAGCTCATGTTCTTCCCCCATTGTTGACCTTCTTCGAGCTTGCTAACTCTCGATCCCTCCATGGATTCTTGCTAGTTCTTGAGGGAAAAGAGAGAGGAGATCTAGATCCACATTTCCACCAATCACTTTCTCCTCTATATGAGGGGAACCCCTTGGATCTAGATCTTGGAGTTCTTGGTGTTCTCCTTCTTGTTCTTCCTCTCATTTTCCTCCCTAGCATTAGTTGCTTCGGTGGGATTTGAGAGAGAAGGACTTGGGCACTCCGTGTGCCCTTGCCATTGAATTTGGTGCATCGGTTTGAGTTCTCCACGGTGATACGTGGAAGTTACAAGTTGAGAAGGTTATTACTCTTGGGTGCTTGGTACCCTTGAGCTTGTTCCTCTTGGGTGCTTGGGCGCCCTAGACGGTTGGTGGTGTTCAGAGCTCAATCATTGTGGTGTAAAGCTCCGGGCATGTGTCGGGGTCTCCAATTAGGTTGTGGACATCGCCCCGAGCAATTTGACGGGTACCGTTGACCGCCCCCAAGAGTTGCCAAAGTGTACGGGTTCGGTGACCGCCCCCAAGGGTTGCCATTTTGTACGGGTTCGGTGACCGCCCTCAAGGGTCCCTTAGTGGAATCACGGCATCTTGCATTGTGCGAGGTCGTGAGGAGATTATGGTGGCCCTAGTGGCTTCTTGGGGAGCATTGTGCCTCCACACCGCTCCAAACAGAGATTAGCATCCGCAAGGGTGTGAACTTCGGGATACATCGTCGTCTCCGCGTGCCTCGGTTATCTCTTACCCGAGCCCTTTACTTATGCACTTTACTTTGTGATAGCCATATTGTTTCTTGCCATATATCTTGCTATCACCTAAGTAGTTTTTCTTGCTTAGCATAAGTTGTTGGTGCACATATGTGAGCCTAGTTGTTGTAGGTTTTGTGCTTGACAAATTAACCGCTAGGTTTATTCCGCATTTGTTCAAGCCTCAACTGTAATTACTTTAAAGTGCCTATTCACCCCCCCTCTAGGCAACATCCACGATCTTTCAATTGGTATCAGAGCCTCGTCTCTCTTTATAGGGCTTAACTTCCTAGAGAGTAAGGATGTCTACTAGGGGTTTAGGATTCTCTGACACTCTTAGTTTCAATGGCACAAATTTTGATGTTTGGGTGATCCGCATGCTTAATCTCTTTAGGGTCATGGACCCAAATTTATAGCGAATTGTAGATATGGGTTTCTTCTCCTCCAAAGGATCCCCAAAGATTATCGTTAGAGGATGAGAAAAACTCTTATCTCAATGCTCAAGCTTCTAATGTGCTTTTTGATGCTTTGAGCAATGTAGTTATTTTTCAACTCATGCCATTTCGGGATGCTCATGAGTTGTGGACAAAGCTTCAAGATAAATATGGCGCGTCCAAGTTTTGTGGGGATGATTGTTCTCCTTCCACCTCTGGCCGTGTTGCTTTCTCAACTTCTTCTACTTCACCTACATGTGGATTGCCACAAGGTAATGTTATGATGAGTAGTGGTGTTCATTGCAATGATGATAGTGTGCTTATCGTTGATGATTGCTCATCACTATCTTATTGCAATGCTCCATCTTTGGACTTCAACACTTCGAGCTCTCTAAATGTTTCACATGCTTGTGTTGATAATCCTTGCATATTATGTAGAAATTGCTTTACTAAATCTCATGATGATATGCTTGCTATGTCTTGTTGCCATGTTAAAAATGCATCTATTTCGTCGAATTGTTGTGCTAACAATGTAGAGGAAACCCAACACCCCATGGAACAGATGTGGTCTTGAATGGTGCCTCAAGGGATCCTACATCATCATCGATTGCGTTTTGCCTTATGGCTAAGGCTTCAAAGGTATCTCCCACTTTGAATCCCAATATATCTTGTGATGATATCGTTGATGACTAGAGTGATGATGATGATGTTGATAGTGATGAAGAGAATGATAATGTTGCCTCCTTAGAAATTAAGGGGGAAATGATTTTTAAAGCTCTTCATACGAATAAAATTGCTCGTTCCAACTTCATGGAAATCATGTCTATTGCTATCGAGGGCAAGATATATATTGATGAGTTGGAATCTCATCTTGAGGAGCATGAGGTCACCATTGACAAAATGGAAGGTCATGAGCGTGATTACGATAATGAGATTGCGGACCTCTCCCAAGCTCTTGAACTTGAACAAACCACCAAGGAATCTCTTGAGGAGACTTTTGCTCTAGAATTATCTAGAGTGAAGGAATCTCATGATAGAGCTCTTGAGGTGGCCAATGTTTTTAAAACTAAAAATGCTAAGCTTGAAGTTGCTCATGCTAGACTCCTTGAGGATTTTGAGCACCTCGAAAATGGCTCAAGGGTCATTAAGGGTGAGCTCATCAAACTCACCGAGTCTCATGCTTAACTTGAAGCTTCGTATTCAAAAGAGCTTGCCGAGTTGTCTTCTCCTCTTGTTGTTAATGATGATGCTTGTGCTACTAACTCTATCTCTTGTGAAGCATCCATATTGAAGGAGAATGTTGAGCTAAGGGCTCAACTTGAGTTGCTATCTAGCAATTATGGGATGTTGGAAGAAAATCATGTGAAGCTCTCAAGCTCTCATGATGATCTTCTAGTATCCCATAATGTGCTAAAGATAGCTCATGAGGCCATAATTGCTAAGGTAACATCTAGTGAGCCTCATGTGGATACTAGCACTACTTCTAGTTAAAATGCTATTTTGCCATGTGCTAGTCCTTGTAATTCATCTACTCACAACATTGGAACATCTTGTGATGAATTGCTTTCCATGCCTTGTTGCTTTAACAATGAAGCATATACTTCCTCTAGTGCTTGTGTTGAGACTAACCATGTAGAGGAAATCAAAGAGCTCAAGGCTCAAGTCACTTCTTTGAAGAAAGATTTGGAGAAGTGTCATGAAGGGAAGGCCACACTCAACAATACCTTGAGTGTACAAAAATCCCCCAATGACAAAGGTGGACTTGGATTCAACTCCAATAAGAAGAAGAAGGAGTCCAAGAGCAACAACAAGAAGGGCCAAAAACAAGTCAAGGATTCGGCCAAGATCATTTGCTTCAAGTGCAAAATTGAAGGGCATCATGTTAGATCTTTCCCTTTGAAGAAGCAGGCCATTAGTGACAAGCAACAAGGGAAGCGGCCACAAGTTCACTCTCATTCTCAACCTCAAGTTGAAGGAATGCCTCTTCCCAAGAAACCTCAAGCTAATGCTTCTCAAGTTGAGAAATCAAGTGAGAAGATAGTGAAGAGTAGACGTTGCTACCTATGTCGCGAAAAAGGTCACCTTGCTTCCTCATGCACTAGTGTTAACTTATCCAACCCAATTATTATTGATGATATCTATTCTCTTGGGAAGGATAAGGTTGGCAATGTGTTTGCTAAATTTGTTGGTACTCAAAGTGGTGTCAAGAAAAGAACGATTTGGGTAGCCAAGCCTATTGTGACTAATCTCTTAGAACCCAACTTGGTTGGGGACCAACTAGCTCAAACTTGATCAATAGGTGTTGTTGGAGGGCATTGGAGACTTGGCTACCTTATGAAGAATTAAGGGAACTTCATCACTCTTATTATCTCAAGCCAAGTCAATTGAATTATCAAGTTTATATCTTATATCCAATGTGCCTCCTTGCGGTAACTTGTACTTAAATTGCTTACATTGAAAGTTACTTTCCCCCTTGCATGTTTTGGTTTTGTTCCTTGCATGTGTTTGTATATGATGTGTCTCCAAATTGCTTATGTGTATGTTGGTTTGCACATCATGTACATGTGTGTCGTACGTTGAGCCTTTGTGCATCTTGTTCGTATCTTAGTTGGCTCTTGTGAGAGATTAATGGAATATCCCATTGTGGGGGAGTGACGTGCTTTGTGCACCTCACAATCCTATAAATGTGTGTACATAATTAATACCATCTAGTATTGATATTACAAGATTATCTAGTCGCTATGTGGTATGTATTCTCATGAGAAATTCAAATTCTAAATAGTCCATTAATTATCTCTTGTTGGATCCTTTTAATTGCCTCTTGTCTATCTTTAATTGGTATCACATTATGGGGGAGTAATATGCTATGTGCATATTACAAGCCTAGAAAATGTGTACATTTGAGATATTGTCACCTAGAATTGATATTGTAAATTATCTTGTTCCTAGGTGGTATGTTAGCTCTACAAGTTGCAATTTGCTTGTGTGTGGTGTGAAGATGATGTTTGATATCTTTTATTTTGAGTGTATCAATGGATATCTCATTCCTTGATGTATCTTTTATGGATATCCTCCAAGTGATGTTTTATTCATTTGGTATCTTTTCTTCACTTGCTTTTTCTTTGTCATTTGGTATCGGTTCTTGAAGGTCTTGAGCATGCATATTTACTTCATGTAGTCTCTGTGGCATGCCTTATTTATTTGACCCAATATATAGGGAAACTCCACCAAGTCTCAAATTGGATGAGATGTGCATGAAATTCATTTCCTTCTCTATATGCACATATTTATGTGGAGTTTGTCCTATGTATATTGGTGTTTCTAACTCTTTGGTCCCAATGAGTTTGGGTACCATTTTGTTTGTGTTGTTGTTCTAGGAACAATTGGAGATGCATTGGATGCTCGGCTCACTCACAAGGAAGGTGGTGTCACCATGTGCTTATTGGAGTCAAGCTAGGATGCTCAATGAACTACTATCTACTACCTTCCATTGGTTTCTTCTACATCCTTCCAATGATATCTCGGTAACAAGTATCTATTCATGCATTATTTTCTTCCATTCAACCTTGTGTAGGTTGCATCTTGGCATGCTATTCATTCCATCTTGTGATACTTGTTTCCTTTCTCAAAGCATCTCAACGATGATCTCATGTTGCTAGTTGTGATGTCTTTGATGGTTGTATGGTAGGAATTCATTTATATACAATAAGACCATATCTAGCCATGTGCTATGCTTCCAAGCAAATATCTTATTGGTATAT
>LR880970.1:612244637-612257048 GCA_904067115.1 Aegilops sharonensis
GATGTGATCCCGTTAATCAAATAACAACTCCTTGTTCATGGTTAGGAAACATAACCATCTTTGATTAACGAGCTAGTCAAGTAGAGGCATACTAGTGACACTCTGTAGGTTTATGTATTCACACATGTATTATGTTTCCGGTTAATACAATTCTAGCATGAATAATAAACATTTATCATGATATAAGGAAATAAATAATAACATTATTATTGCCTCTAGGGCATATTTCCTTCAGCTTGGTACCCTTCAGCTTGTTCCTCTTGGGTGCTTGGGCGCCCTAGACGGTTGGTGGTGTTCGAGCTCAATCATTGTGGTGTAAAGCTCCGGGCAAGCGTCGGGGTCTCCAATTAGGTTGTGGAGATCGCCCCGAGCAATTTGACGGGTACCGGTGACCGCCCCCAAGGGTAGCCAAAGTGTACGGGTTTGGTGAGCGATGAGGGAGTCCTGGATTAGGGGGTCCTCGAACAGCCAGACTATATACTTTGGCCGGATTGTTGGACTATGAAGATACAAGATTGAAGACTTCGTCCCATGTCCGGGTGGGACTTTCCTTTGCGGGGAAGGCAAGCTTGGCGATTAGGATATGTAGATCTCCTCTCTTGTAACCGACTCTGTGTAACCCTAGCCCCGTCCGGTGTCTATATAAATCGGAGGGTTTAGTCCGTAGGACAAGAACAATCATAATCATAGGCTAGCTTCTAGGGTTTAGCCTCTATGATCTCATGGTAGATCAACTCTTGTAATACTCATATCATCAAGATTAATAAAGCAGGAAGTAGGGTATTACCTCCATCATGAGGGCCCGAACCTGGGTAAACATTGTGTCCCCCGCCTCCTCTTACCATCCGCCTTATTCGCACAGTTCGGGACCCCCTACTCGAGATCCGCCGGTTTTGACACCGACATTGGTGCTTTCATTGAGAGTTCCACTGTGTCGTCACGTAAAGGCTTGATGGCTCCTTCGATAATCGGCAACGATGTGTTCCAGGGTGAGGTTTTTTCCCCAGACAGATTTTCGTATTCGGCGGCTTCATACTGCGGGCCAACTCGCTTGGCCATCTGCAGCAGATCGAGAGATACTCCCCTGGCCATCAGGTCAGGTTTGGAAGCTTAAACTATACTGCCGACATCCACGGAGACTTGATCTTCGATGGATTCGAGCCCATGTCAAGTGTGCCGCACAGCCACGACGAGCATGACTTAGCTCTGTCGTCGGACGGTGTTCGGGAGATCACACATGTGGCTACTCCGGCACTCAGCCCGGAGCAGATCGTGCCGTCCGGGGAAGGGTGGATGGACCCCGCCACGGAGGCTGCACACTCAGCGGCGATAGAGCCGAATACTGACTTCGCCTCCTATGAGACCTGTGTTGCCGGACCCTTGGATTCGTCCCCAGCCACAGGCTCCGAACCGCCTGCGTCCGTGCCTATCGAATCTGGTTGGGCACCGGTCATGGAGTTTACCTCCACGGATATCTTTCAGCACTCGCCCCTGGGCGACGTGCTAGATTCATTGAGGTCACTCTCCTTGTGAGGAGACCCTTGGCCGAACTATGTCCGGCTCGAGTGGTAAGCGGACGACGAAGAAATTCGTTCCGCACCCACCACCCACTTAATAGCCACTGTCGACGACTTAACCGACATGCTTGATTTCGACTCCGAAGACATCGACGGTATGGACGACGATGCAGGAGAGGAACAGGAACCACCACCCACAGGGCGCTGGACAACCACTTCATCATATGATATATACATGGTGGATACACCCAAACAAAACAACGAAGAGGAACGGAAGGATGTAGCGAAGGATAATCCCCTCGAGAAGCAACCAAAGCGACGACGTAGGCCCCGCTCTAAATCCCGCCTCAGCAAAAATAGCGATAACAGCGCAAGAAAGAATAATACCACGGTCAACTCCAAAGGAAACAACGACCACATGGACCGAGCAATGGAGCAGGATGAGCCAGCGGACGGCGAACATAGTACAGAACCGCTGTCCGATCACGGCGATGACGAGGGTAAAGCTCATCAACCTATCTCTCGAGAGGTGAACAGTCCGGACGACAATGCACACATCATCCCGGAAAGGCACTTGGAACAAGAGAACCTCCATAGAAGGCTTCTTTCCACCATGAGGAGCCTGAAAAAGCAGAAGCAAAGGCTTAAGGCCGCGCAGAATACGCTCAACAGCAGATGGAAGAAAGTGCTTGACACTGAAGAAAAGTACGGTGGCAGTCGCCACACAAAGAGCTTTCCAAAGCGCAAGATGCTGCCTGAATTAGATGACGAGGCTTTAGATCCCATTCAGCCAAAAAATAAAACAGCCGATCAGCCGGATCGACCACCCCGTGGCCGCGACAGGGCGGCTAATGATGTCGCACACGATTTACGCGAAGACCTGCATAAAAAAGTCGGTTTGGCCAGGTCCATCTACGGATCTAGGAAGCGCGCTCCGGCACAGAACCATGGCCGCCCAAACGACTATACTGACCGAATAACAACTCGGAATCAAAACCGAACGCTACAACCGTCAGAATGCCATGACACATCCAAATACAGGGGTTCCGCGCACCCCCTATGCTTCACCGATGAGGTGCTGGATCATGAATTTCTAGAGGGATTCAAACCCGTGAACATAGAGGCATACGACGGAACGACAGACCCTGGGGTCTGGATTGAGGACTTTACCCTTCACATCCACATGGCTCGCGGAGATGATCTCCACGCCATCAAATACCAGCCCCTCAAGTTGAAAGGACCAGCTCGGCACTAGTTAAAAAGCCTCCTCGAAAACTCAATTGGAAGTTGGGAAGAGCTTGAGGACGCTTTTAGGGCTAATTTTCAAGGGACCTATGTCCGACCTCCGGATGCAGACGATATAAGTCATATAATTCAACAACCTGAAGAGTTAGCCCGAAAGCTTTGGAACAGATTTCTCACTAAGAAGAATCAAATCATCGACTGCCCGGATGCCGAAGCCTTAGCGGCTTTCAAACACAGTGTCCGGGACGAATGGCTCGCCAGACACCTCGGCCAGGAAAAACCGAGGACAATGGCGGCCCTAACAAGCCTTATGACCCGCTTTTGCACGGGCGAAGATAGTTGGCTGGCCCGTAGCGGCACCAGCAACCCAGGCACATCCGAAGTCAGGGATGGAAATGCGAAACCGCGACGCAATAAAAGCAAGCGTCGAAACAATGAGGACAGCCCAGACAACACGACTGTAAATGCCGGATTCAGGGTCTCTCGACCCGGTCAATGGAAAAAGCCATTTAGAGGCAGCAGAGATGGACCGTCCAGCCTAAATAAGATTCTAGACATATTATGTTAGATTCATGGCACCTCCGACAAGGCCGCAAATCACACCAACAGAGAATGTTGGGTCTTCAAGCAGGCCGGCAAGCTAAACGCCGAACACAAGGGGAGGGAGACACCAAGTGAAGACGAGGATGAGCCTCGCCAGCCGAACACTGGGGGACAGAAAAAATTCCCACCAGAGGTCAAAAGAGTGAACATGATTTACGCAACTTACATACCGAAGAGGAGGCGCAAACGCGCACTCCGAGACGTATACGCCGTGGAGCCCGTCAGCCCCAAGTTCAACCCTTGGTCGGCCTGCCCGATCACTTTTGATCACAGGGATCACCCGACTAGTGTCCGGCACGGAGGATCGGCTGCCTTGGTGCTAGACCCAATAATTGACGGATACCATCTCACCCGAGTCCTTATGGATGGCGGCAGTAGTCTTAATCTGATATATCAGGACACCGTCTGCAAAATGGGGATAAACCCGACAATAATCAGCCAAAGCAATACTACCTCTAAAGGAGTAATACCAGGCCAAGAGGCCTGCTGCACGGGCTCTCTAGTATTAGAGGTTGTATTCGGTTCTCCCGACAACTTCCGAAGCGAAGAACTAACCTTCGACATCGCTCCGTTCCGAAGAGGCTATCACACACTACTCGGAAGAACGGCCTTCGCTCGTTTTAATGCAGTACCGCATTACGCTTATCTTAAGCTTAAGATGCCCGGTCCATGTGGCATCATCATAGTTAGCGGAAACATAGAGTGCTCCTTACGTATGGAGGAATGTGTGGTGGCTCTAGCAGCCGAACACTGAACGGCCTCTCCAACCAGAATAAATGTTCGGTCGTCAAGACCGCGGACACGGTTAGACGAGTCCGGCGCACCACTAGCTGTAACAGCTCAGATAAACTTGAGATTGGGTCGACGGATATACCCCCATAGGTGGTGCTAGGGGCTTCCCGCATGTAAAAAGGGCTACAGTTCGGCTTGACCCTATTTAGATTGCATTTTAATGGTTCGTTAAGAATAATCAATTTTTCGCATGAATACTTTCACCTGGGTTTTTCTCTTTTACAGATGATCATCGTGCTACACCCTTCCAGGATACGGCACAACGGAGACACAGGCACGGACGTGCAGCAGGGCCTCGATCAAAGGTTTCTTTTTAGATTAAGACCCTGTGTAAACCTTTTTTACTGTCTCTTGTTGCTTCACACCCTCCGGATACTCAACACAACCGAGAGGGATGCTGGCGTTTTTGGCATTTTGTCACGTCAGACTAATGCACGTACTTGTAAAGTCAGGGCTCATTATCGAGGGCGTTACTCAGCCCAGTATATGTTGTAAAGTCCGAATACCTTAGGGAGTGTTCGGCATCGCGAGTTTGGCCTTATATGCATCAGCTCCGAATCATGTCTTTGGTCAATAGTTGGGTTTGCCCGGCTCCCGTGTTTTTCTACCTTACGTTCCGCTCTATCGGCTAAGGTGGCACCGGGAGAACTACTGCGATTGTGCCCTGTTTCATCTGGATGAGCACCTCAGTAGAGAAAGCCGAAAACTGACTGTCATGATAAAGCGCGAGACTGGTCAACCACTCGATGACTCAGCGGAATCTTCGCGATTCCTCTGCATTAACGAAGGGCCGGTTTCCCGGTCATGTATGTACGCGCACCGTATTCGGATGAGCGCGGAAGTACCAGGGGCTATATAGTAGTCCCGCCATCAAACTCCTATGGCTAAGTGAAAGTGTTAAAGCTATATAGTCCGAGTGCCTTGTTCGCCACGCTATCACCTCCTTAATGGACGAAGGCGTTTGATCAAGTGTGAACACGCGCTTTTCCAAACACCCCCGCATGTGCGTGGGGGCTGAAGCTGACGACTGCAAACTTTCAGGTTATCTACATACATAAACGGCCGCACAGGAGGCATCATAATACTTTCAGGCAAAAGTATAAACACAGCCTTTATAATCAAAATAGCATTGTTTTTACAATTTGGACACATGTCACTCGAACATGATACCCTTCGAGCACTGAACCTATATTAAACGAGTGCCTTCTAGGTCTTCTTCAAAATAGTGCTCAGCCGGGACCTGGCCTACGACCGGACCCCGGGTTGCAATAGCGGTGGCCTCCATCTCTGCCCAGTATGTCTTAACACGGGCAAGAGCCATCCGCGCACCCTCTATGCACGCCGACCTCTTTACAACGTCGATATGCGGCACAGCACCAAGGAATCGTTGCACTAAACCAAAATAACTATACGGCCTTGGCCCCTTCGGCCAAAGATGATCCATGACAGACCTCATGGCAAGTCCGGACAACCTATGGAGCTCAGCCCACTCGGCCATTTGTTCATTTAACAGCAGCGGACGCGTTGGAGCACTGAACTGCGACAAGAACAACTTTCCACTTCATGATCTTTCTGATCTTTGAAAAACTCAGTCGCATCAGTAGCACTCATTGCCAAGTCCAAGTACGCATCTGCAGCACTCCATAATTGATCCAGAGGGGCATACTTCTGATCTCCGAACTTCGTCCGCAACAAAAAGGGCTTCCCAGCCGTGATATCTCCAGCTTGACGGAGCTCCTCCTTCGTCGCTCTGATTTTAGAGCGGGTTTCCTTGGCTGCTTCCATGGCTTTTTCAGGTCAACCGCTTTCGCTTGGCTTTCCTTTTCAAGAAGCTCATATCGGCCAGCGGCATCTTTCAGCTCAACAGCCATCTTGGCTATTTTATCTTTGCTCTGGTGATGAGCAGCATGTTCGGCTCTTAACTCTTTGACCGCCTTTAGGGCGACCGCATCACTTCTCCTGGCTTGCTCCTTGGCTCGGGCAAGTTCCGCCCGAAGGGTCTCTGTCGGTGTCAAAACTGGCGGATCTCGGGTAGGGGGTCCCGAACTGTGCGTCTAGGCGGATGGTAACATGAGACAAGCGACACGATGTTTTTACCTAGGTTCGGGCCCTCTCGATGGAGGTAATACCCTACTCCTGCTTGATTAATATTGATGATATGGGTAGTACAAGAGTAGATCTACCACGAGATCAGAGAGGCTAAACCCTAGAAGCTAGCCTATGGTATGATTGTTGTCCGTCCTACGGACTAAAACCCTTCGGTTTATATAGACACCGAATAGGGTTAGGCTTACACAGAGTCGGGTACAATGGTAGGAAATCTACATATCCGTATCGCCAAGCTTGCCTTCCACGCCAAGGAAAGTCCTATCTGGACAAGGGACGAAGTCTTCAATCTTGTATCTTCATAGTCTAGGAGTCCGGCAAAGATGATAGTTCGGCTATCCGGACACCCCCTAGTCTAGGACTCCCTCAGTAGCCCCTGAACCAGGTTTCAATGACGACGAGTCCGGCGCGCATATTGTCTTCGGCATTGCAAGGCGGGTTCCTCCTCCGAATACTTAGAAGGTTTGAACACAAGGATAGTGTCCGGCTCTGCAAAACAAGTTCCACATACCACTGTAGAGAGAATAATTTTTTGCACATATCTGCTGACGTATTCCGCGGCGTGACATCACACCACGGCCAGGCCTTTATTCGAATCGTTTTTTACTGTCCCACCTCAGCGCGTTTAGCGAGGCGGTTTCCTTGGAACGTCTTATCAAAGCGTAGATCGTGCCCCCTTATTCCGGGATTCTCATCAATACGGACGTGGGTAACCCAACCGCGCCATTGATTGCGGCGCTTGGGAGATAAGCGAGTTTTATCAGGCTGGTGGGGGACGCATAGCCTCGTCCGTCCATATAAGGGGATAAGGATCCACCCTTTTCACCTACGCCTTCCTCCTCCCTTGCTCATCCATTTCCGCGCACTCTGAGCTCCAGCGCCCAAGTCTGCACATCCTTCCTCAACCATCTCCAGCCATGTCCGGAGCGGGAGGCAGGTGGATGGTCTCCTCCGTCACGGAGGGCCAAGTAAAAAGACTGCGGAAGGCCGGATACTTGTCCGGCGATGTCGCACATCGGCTGCCCGACGAAGGGCAGCTCATCCCCACCCCTGAGCCCCATGAGCGGGTCGTATTTCTTGCCCACTTCCTCCGCGGACTGGGTTTTCCACTTCACCCATTCGTCCGGGCCTCATGTTCTACTACGGCCTAGACTTCCACGATCTGGCCCCGAATTTCATCCTCAACATCTCGGCGTTCATCATCGTGTGCGAGGCTTTCCTCTGCATCCAACCCCACTTCGGCTTATGGTTGAAGACCTTCAATGTCAAGCCGAAGGTTGTGGGCAGCCGCCAGGCGGAGTGCGGAGGCGCCATGGTCGGCAGGATCGCCAACGTCTTATGGCTCAATGGCTCCTTTGTGGAGACCGTAAAGGGGTGGCAATCGGGGTGGTTCTACATCACCGAGCCGCGCGACCCTAAATGGGTGGCGGCCCCCGAATTTCGGTCTGGTATTCCCACTCGGCTCACTTCTTGGAAGGAGACTGGCCTGGCATGGGGTAATTCGGAAGAGCTGACCGGACTCCAAACCTGCATGCGGACCTTGGTGAACAAGAATCTCAGGCTCGTCAATGTGGTCCAGGTTATGCTCATCCGCCGGATCCTCCCATGCCAACAACGGGCCTTTAAATTTTGGGAGTTCGATCCGGCACAGCATCCAACCCTGAAGAGGCTCTTCGACACTACATACAAAGATGCCTGGAAGGTGCTGTAGAAGGGCGCCGAGGCTCCCTCATCCGCTACAGAAGATCGCGGATTCAGCTCGAAGTGTCAAGCTACCGAGGTAAGCTATTTTGCCCTTCACGGGAATCTTGCTTTTCATAGTTTGACTCTATGCTGGATCTAAACTCCCTTGCCTTTGACAGGACTGGCAGAGCACATCCGGGCAGGTTAACTGTCTGGCCCCTTTGCCAGAAGACCCAGTAGATGCCCGCTTGGCGGGGCTGCTGGCTCCGGTGCCTTACGTGGTGCCGGAGAAGAAGGCCAAGAAGAAGGCCACGGGGACTCGAAGGAGTGCCCGGCGCCAGGTGTTGTCGGACTCATCGTCCGACGACTCGGAGGCGGACTCCTTCCGTGAAAACGAGGAGGAGGAAACAGAAGCCTCTCCCCCAGCGGGGGGAGAGAAGAAAAGAAAGGCCGCCCCAGCTGGGGAGGCCGGAGGGTTCAAGAAGGGAAGAACCCTTCCTCCGGACGTCTCCACCAACGCCAACGACGGCGAGGAGGAGTGGCCCTTGAGGGCCAAGCCCCTAGTGAGATCGTAAGTGTCCGGATACCCATGGCTTTTTTTTCATTGCATAGTGTTCTCTAATGCCGAACAATCATGCAGCCCGCCCAAGGACGAGCTCGCCACTTCGTCGAGCGGGTCCCTGAATTCGTCGAAAGTGGAGAGTACTTCACTTACGGCCGCCTCCTCACCTCACGCTGCTGACGATGCCGAGGTGGGGCCCCAAGGGGGCCTGGTCAAGAGGAGGTGGCGCAGGAGGCGCCGCAAGGAAGCCTCCCAGACTCCAGGCGCGAGGGGAGCGAGACCCCCAGGGGCTCTAAGCCCGACCCTTGTACGGACTCCATACCGGAACCTCCAGTGGTTCCGAAGTCCGGCAAGCGGCCCCTTCGTAGGAAGGGTAAGACGCCGGTGTCCTCCGTCCAACCGGAGGCACCGGATAGCTTACTGGAGGCGCTTAACAGCGCCTCCATCGAGGAGGAGCACCGCACTGTTATGAGTGTGGTGATCCAGAAAGTTCAGTCTGCCAAGAGCGGGCTGACTGAAGCCTGCAACGGCCTTCTAACAGGCTTTGAGGTAAGTTTTTTCAATATATTTAAGAAGATTACCGCATAGACAGTAGCCCCTGATGCTAGTTCGGTGTTCGGAAAGAAAAGCCGGACTGAGGATCTAAAAAGATATACGCAGGAGTCTAACATAATTATGTCAATATGGGAATGCAGGCTGCCCTGCTGACCTCTGCCGCACTGACTGCGGAGGTCAATGCATTGAAGGAGAGCCTCGAGCAGTCCGAGAACGAGCTCGGCCAAGCCAAGAAGCAGCTCGAGGACAAGGAAGGTAAGTAATACTTTATGGAATTGAAAAAATGTGGTTGCAAAAGATAATAGGAATAACATGGGTACTGCAGGGGCCACGAGCGAGGTGGTGACCCTGAAGGAGGCGGTGTTCGTGGCCGAAAACAAAGCGGCCGCGGAGCGCACCGAGCGAGAGAAGGGGGAGACGCAGCTGGCGGAGGTACGGCAAGAGCTCCAGGCTCTCGTGGAAAAACACGTGGGTTTGGAGCGGGACTCGAAGACCCGAGAGTCCGAGCTTGCCTCGGCTCTTGAGAGTGCCAAAGCTGCTAAGGCCGAGGCCCAAAAAGCCCTCCAGGAGATTGAGGCAATAAAGAAGATCACGGCGGGTAAGGCATTCTTTATGCAGAGCAAGAATGTAAAAGTCAATTATCTAGTACTTACCCGAATCAGGAGCTCTCCAGGAGCGTTCGCAGATTTGCCGCGGAGTGTCTCCGATACCGCCGCTTTCTATCGAGCCGAAGAAGGGAGCTCGACGAAGAAGGTGTTTTGGTCTCAGTACGCTGAGGCCGAACACCCGGTGCCCTTGAGCGACCAACTGAAGCAATTGGTCGAGCTCCACAAGGTCGCCGAACAGGCCATGAAGGGCCTTATAGCTCGGCTGTGGACAAATGAGGCCATGCCTGGGAGCTACTTCGGGCTAGTGCGGCGGCTGGTGGATGCCTGTCCATGGATCAAAGTCATCAAGCGCTCCGTTTGTATTGAAGGTGCCCGTAGGGCCCTTGCCCGTGCCAAGGTGCACTGGGGCAAGCTGGACGCGGAGAAGCTGGTGACGGACAGGCCGCCCCCGGGCAAAGAACATCGCAAGCCCGAGAAGTATTATGATGGCGTCCTGAAGGGTGCCCGTCTTATAGCGGGTGAATGCTCCAAAGATGTAATATTTGAGTAGACTCGCATTTGTTATCATGTACGCTGAAAACTTTTTCATATGCGCTAAGCAACGATTTTGAATTTAAAATATTACCTTTTGTGCGGCCGTTTGTCAAATTTGAGAGATGGCGAGTCGTTGGCTTCAGCCCCCATGCCACGAGTGCTGGGGTGTTCGGGATAAACTTGAGCGCTCTTGTTCCCATTCTTGGGTCCTTCGAGGGAGGCGCTCAACGCAACGAACCAAGCAACCGGACTATAATGCTTGAACACTCTCACTTAGCCATAGAATTCTATAATTTTAAATTTCGGCGAAGCCCCTAGTATTCGGAAGACCGAGTTCGGGGCGCCATCCACGCCTTGGCCGGACAATGCCGGTTCCTCGCTCTAAGCGGCATAAGCCTTTAGGGACTCGAAGAAACCTTTCGAACAGCGACCGGCTCTCGCCTTATCATGACGGTCAGTTTTAGCTTTCTCCACTGAGGTGCTCAACCCAGCTCAACCGGGGCACAATCGCAGTGATTCTCCCAGTGCTACCTTAGCCGATATAATGGAACGTAAGGTACCAAAACATGAGAGCCGGGCAAACCCAACTATTGACCCAAGACATGATTCGGAGCCGATGCATATAATGCTATAAGTTCGGGGTGCCGCACTTGTGAAAGTGTTCGGACTTGTCACACCATGTTTTTGGGGTACATAAGCCCCTGGTGTATTGGCCGTACCAAATTGTACGGTTGCGCAATGTCATAAATGAACATATATAATGGGAAAGAATGCAATAATAGGCAAGAGCTATATATTGGTTATTCAAAAGAAACTTCAAATAAAAGCAGAACGATACAAATTGTGCGATAAGCAAGGTACGGGACTTTTGACATGTCCCCCTTCCAGGGGTAAGTTTGCGGTGTGGTATGTAAAACATGTATACTGCTCGTAATAGAGACCACCTGGACACTCGACGCAGTTTTCTGCTTCCCTGGCTGTTACATCGTGTATTCGGCGCGAATGCCGGACAGGGCTTCTGGAGAACAGAGTCCTGAAAGTGAAAGGAAGAAAAAAAAAGAAAAAAAAAGGAATGACACAAACGGGAGCCCCTAGTGCGGTCTAGCCGCATTCTGGGCGTGCCGTGGTCGTGGCCCGTCCCCTATGCCCATGGTGCTTCAGAGCGCAATTATGTGCGCGTAGTACTGGCTTCGCGAGTTCGCGAGGGCTGGGGTTGGGGCTGCATTACTATGCTTGTTCGGAACGTGCCAGGCGGTCTTGCTGTAGGTTACTCCGGGCGCGCTTGACAGTGTTCGATTGTTTATTGGCCGGACTGGAGAATTGCCTTAAGAGGCTGTTCTGCACTTCTGCCGCAAGGGCGGCCGTATGCTCCTCCGTTCGGAGGGAGCGTTCGGTGTTTCCATTGACCGTGATTACGCCTCGAGGGCCTGGCATCTTGAGTTTGAGGTACGCGTAGTGCGGCACCGCATTGAATTTTGCGAATGCGGTTCGTCCGAGCAGTGCCTGATAGCCGTTGCGGAACGGGGCTATGTCGAAGATTAACTCCTCACTCCGGAAGTTATCCGGGGATCCGAAGACCACTTCAAGTGTAACGGAGCCTGTGCAGTTGGCCTCTACACCTGGAATGACGCCTTTAAAGGTCGTCTTTGTGGGTTTGATCCTTGACGGGTCTATGCCCATTTTGTGCATTGTATCCCGATAAATCAGGTTCAGGCTGCTGCCGCCGTCCATCAGGACTCTGGTGAGGTGAAATCCGTCAATAATTGGGTCAAGAACCAATGCGGCGAAACCGCCGTGACAGATGCTAGTGGGGTGGTCCCTTTGATCGAAGGTGATCGGGAAGGAAGACCATGGGTTGAACTTCGGGGCGACTGGCTCCATTGCGTATACATCCCTTAGTGCGCGCTTCCGCTCCCTTTTGGGTATGTGGGTTGCGTATATCATGTTCACCGTCCGCACTTGTGTGGGAAAGCCCTTCTGTCCTCTATTGTTCGGCGGCCGGGGCTCTTCCTCGTCATCGCTATGTAGCCCCTTGTCGTTGTTTTCGGCTCTTAGCTTGCCTGCTTGCTTGAACACCCAACAATCCCTGTTGGTGTGGTTGGCTGGTTTTTCGGGGGTGCCATGTATCTGGCACAAGCGATCGAGTATTCGGTCCAAGTTGGACGGGCCCTGGGTATTTCTTTTGAATGGCTTCTTCCGCTGACCG
>LR880970.1:612272399-612296722 GCA_904067115.1 Aegilops sharonensis
AGAACGTGATAAAATACTGATTCCAATTGCATTAGATCAATAAACAAATTATCTAGAATGTCCTATTTTGGTAGATTTTTCTGAGTTCCAGAAGTTTGCGTTTGATTCATATTAGTACAGACTGTTCTGTTTTTGACAGATTCTGTTTTTTGTGTGTTGTTTTCTTATTTTGATGAATCTATGGCTAGTAAAAGAGCTTATAAACCATATAGAAGTTGGAATACAGTAGGTTTAAAATCAATATAAATAAATAATTATTTCATTACAGTACCTTCAAGTGGTGTTTTCTTTTCTTTCGCTAATGGAGCTCACGTGATTTTCTGTTAAGTTTTGTGTCGTGAAGTTTTCAAGTTTTGGGTAAAGATTTGATGGATTATGGAACAAGGATTTGCAAGAGCCTAAGCTTGGGGATGCCCAAGGCACCCCAAGGTAAAATTCAAGGACAACCAAAAGCCTAAGCTTGGGGATGCCCCGGAAGGCACCCCCTCTTTCGTCTTCGTCCATCGGTAACTTTACTTGGAGCTATATTTTTATTCACCACATGATATATGTTTTGCTGGGAGTGTCTTGTATGATTTGAGTCTTTGCTTTTTAGTTTACCAAAATCATCCTTGCTGTACACACCTTTTGGGAGAGACACACATTAATCGGAATTTATTAGAATACTCTATGTGCTTCACTTATATCTTTTCAGCTAGACAATTTTGCTCTATGTGCTTCACTTATATCTTTTAGAGCGCGGTAGTGGTTTTATTTTATAGAAATAATTGATCTCTCATGCTTCACTTATATTATTTTGAGAGTCCTTTATAACAGCATGGTAATTTGCTTTGGTTATAAATTTAGTCCTAATATGATAGGCATCCAAGATAAAAACTTTAAAGTGCATTGAATAAAGAGAAGTTTGATACTTGATAATCGTTTTGAGATATGAAGATGGTGATATTAGAGTCATGCTAGTTGAGTAGTTGTGGATTTGAGAAATACTTGTGTTAAAGTTTGTGATTACCGTAGCATGCACGTATGGTGAACCGTTATGTGATGAAGTCGGAGCATGATTTATTTATTGATTGTCTTCCTTATGCGTGGCGGTCAGGGACGAGCGATGGTCTTTTCCTACCAATCTATCCCTCTAGGAGCATGCACGTAGTACTTTGTTTTGATAACTAATAATTTTTTGCAATATGTATGTGAGTTCTTATGACTAATGTTGAGTACATGGATTATACGCACTCTCACCCTTCCACTATTGCTAGCCTCTCTAATACCGCGCACCTTTCACCGGTATCATACACCCACCATATACCTTCCTCAAAACAGCCACCATACCTACCTATTATGGCATTTCCATAGCCATTCCGAGATATATTGCCATGCAACTTACCACCGTTCCTTTTATTATGACACGCTTCATCATTGTCATATTGCTTTGCATGATCATGTAGTTGACATTGTATTTGTGGCAAAGCCACCGTTCATAATTCTTTCATACATGTCACGCATGAGTCATTGCACATCCCGGTACACCGTTGAAGGCATTCATATAGAGTCATATTTTGTTTTAAGTATTGAGTTGTAATTCTTGAGTTGTAAGTAAATAAAAGTGTGATGATCATCATTATTAGAGCATTGTCCCAAGTGAGGAAAGGATGATGGAGACTATGATTCCCCCACAAGTCGGGATGAGACTCCGGACGAAAGAAAATAAAAAAAAGAGAAATACAAAAAAAGAGGCCAAAAGAAAAAAAGAGAGAAGGCCCAAATAAAAAAAACGAGAGAAAAAGAGAGAAGGGACAATGTTACTATTCTTTTTCCACACTTGTGCTTCAAAGTCGCACCATGATCTTCATGATAGAGAGTCTCTTATGTTGTCACTTTCATATACTGGTGGGAATTTTACATTATAGAACTTGGTTTGTATATTCCAATGATGGGCTTCCTCAAAATGCCCTAGGTCTTCGTGAGCAAGCGAGTTGGATACACACCCACTTAGTTTCTTTCATTGAGCTTTCATACACCTATAGCTCTAGTGCATCCACTGCATGGCAATCCCTACTCACTCACATTGATATCTATTAATGGGCATCTCCATATCCCGTAGATATGCCTAGTTGATGTGAGACTATCTTCTCCTTTTGTCTTCTCCACAACCACCATTTTATTCCACCTATAGTGTTATAACCATGGCTCACGCTCATGTATTGCGTGAAGATTGAAAAAGTTTGAGAACATCAAAAGTATGAATCAATTGCTTGGCTTGTCATCGGGGTTGTGCATGATCTAAATACTTTGTGTGGTGAAGATAGAGCATAGCCTGACTATATGATTTTGTAGGGATAACTTCCTTTGGCCATGTTATTTTGAGAAGACATGATTGCTTTGTTAGTATGCTTGAAGTATTATTATTTTTATGTCAACATTAAACTTTTATCTTGAATCTTTCGGATCTGAACATTCATGCCACAATAAATAAAATTACATTGAAGAATATGCTAGGTAGCATTCCACATAAAAATTTCTGTTTTTATCATTTACCTACTCGAGGACGAGCAGGAATTAAGCTTGGGGATGCTTGATATGTCTCCAACGTATCTATAATTTTTGATTGTTCCATGCTATTATATTATTTGTTTCGGATGTTCAATGGGCTTTAGTATACACTTTTATATTATTTTTGGGACTAACCTATTAACCGGAGGCCCAACCCAAATTGCTGTTTTTTTACCTTTTTCAGTGTTTCGAAGGAAAGGAATATCAAACGGAGTCCAAATGGAGTGAAACCTTCGGGAACGTTATTTTCTTAACAAACGTGATCTAGAGGACTTGGAGTGGACGTCAAGCAATCAATGAGGAGGCCACAAGGCAGGGGGGCGCGCCCTCCACCCTCGTGGGTCCCTCGTAGCTCCACCGACCTACTTCTTCCTCCTATATATACCTACGTATCCCAAGAACATCCGAAGAGGAGCCAAAACCCTATTTCCACCGCCGCAACCTTCTGTACCCGTGAGATCCCATCTTGGGGCCTTTTCCAGCGCTCCGCTGGAGGGGGCATCGATCACGGAGGGCTTCTACATCAACACCATAGCCTCTCCGATGATGTGTGAGTAGTTTACCTCAGACCTTCGGGTCCATAGTTATTAGCTAGATGGCCTCTTCTCTCTCTTTTGATATCAATACAAAGTTCTCCTCGATTCTCTTGGAGATCTATTCGGCGTAATCTTCTTTTGCGGTGTGTTTGTCGAGATCCGATGAATTGTGGGTTTATGATAAAGATTATCTATGAACAATATTTGAATCTCCTCTGAATTCTTTTATGTATGATTGGTTATCTTTGCAAGTCTCTTCGAATTATTAGTTTGGTTTGGCCTACTAGATTGATCTTTCTTGCAATGGGAGAAGTGCTTAGCTTTGGGTTCAATCTTGCGGTGCTCGATCCCAGTGACAGTAGGGGAAATACACGTATTGTATTGTTATCATCGAGGATAAAAAGATGGGGTTTATATCATATTGCATGAGTTTATCCCTCTACATCATGTCATCTTGCTTAAAGCGTTACTCCGTTCTTATGAACTTAATACTCTAGATGCATGCTGGATAGCGGTCGATGTGTGGAGTAATAGTAGTAGATGCAGGCAGGAGTCGGTCTACTTGTCACGGACGTGATGCCTATATACATGATCATGCCTAGATATTCTAATAACTATGCTCAATTCTATCAATTGCTCGACAGTAATTTGTTTACCCACCATAATACTTATGCTCTTGAGAGAAGCCACTAGTGAAACCTATGGCCCCCGGGTCTATTTTCCATCTTATTAATCTCCCGACAACTAGCTATTTCTGGCCCCGTTTATAATGCTTTCTTTACTTTTAGTCTTTGTCACAAAAATACCAAAAGTATTATCGTATCATCCCTATCATATATCACTCTCGTAAGTGACCGAGAAGGGATGGACAACCCCTTTATTGCGTTGGTTGCGAGGTTCTTATTTGTTTGTGTAGGTACGAGAGACTTGCGTGTGGCCTCCTACTGGATTGATACCTTGGTTCTCAAAAACTGAGGGAAATACTTACGCTACTTTACTGCATCACCCTTTCCTCTTCAAGGAAAAAACCAACGCAGTGCTCAAGAGGTAGCAAGAAGGATTTCTGGCGCCATTGCCGGGGAGTCTATGCACAAGTCAAGACATACCAAGTACCCATCACAAACTCTTATCCCTCGCATTACATTATTTGTCATTTGCCTCTCGTTTTCCTCTTATCCACTTCACCCTTGCCGTTTTATTCGCCCTCTCTTTCCATTTGCCTCTTTCCCTCTGTTTTTCTTGTGCCATGGCTGAATCAAATAGGGCCAAGGGCTCTCTTTATGGTTTTAATACTTTGGATAGTCCCTCTGTCCTCTCTAAGCTCATAAATAATGATGCTATGGAAAGACCTACCGGGGTTGTCAATGAGGGTTTGAATAATTTCGATGAAGATGATCCCGGGATTTTCCGTTATTTACTTGATGAGTCTTTGAAAGATGCATGGAATAGGCTTTTAAGGATCCGAGCTAGCTATGTGCCCCAATATCAAATTGAGGTATACCTAAAAAGCTTTTATGTTGGGTTGCCCGCTTCGTTCAAGCAAGTTTTAGATTCTATTTTTGAAGAGGGTTTTCTTGAAGGGGATCCCATAGATACCTATGAAAAGATGAAAACTATATTTGGGCACCCTATGAGTGAGAAAGTTGAATCCACCTCTCTTTTGTGCTTTTACCAAAACGAAATTATCAAAGAGATGAAAACTAGCTTAGATGCGAATTTCCGTAGCTTGCTTAATATTTCTTCCACCATTAATGGCCACGTGCTTTATCAAAGTAGAAAGATAAATTCTATAGATAATAAATTTTCTCTTTTCATTCCCAACAACAAAGAAGGCAATACTTAGATCTATCCTCGCTTTTATACCTAGCTAGGGGCGTTAAACGATAGGGCTTGCTGGGAGGCAACCCAATTTTATTTTAATTTTCTTGCTTTTTGTTTCTGTTTAGTAATAAATCTTTGATCTAGCCTCTGGTTAGATGTGTTTTATGTTTTAATTAGTGTTTGTGCCAAGTGAAACCTATAGGATCTTCTTGGATGATAGTTATTTGATCTTGCTGAAAATTCCAGAAACTTTCTGTTCACAAAAAAAATTGTTTAAAATCACCAGAACGTGATACAATACTAATTCCAATTGCAGTAGATCAAAAACAAATTATCTAGGACATCCTATTTTGGTAGATTTTTCTGAGTTCCAGAAGTTTGCATTTGATTCACATTACTACATATTGTTCTATTTTTGACAGATTCTGTTTTTCGTGTGTTGTTTGCTTATTTTAATGAATCTATGGCTAGTAAAAGAGCTTATAAACCATAGAGAAGTTGGAATACAGTAGGTTTAACACCAATATAAATAAAGAATTAGTTCATTACAGTACCTTGAAGTGGTGTTTTGTTTTCTTTCGCTAACGGAGCTCACGAGATTTTCTGTTAAGGTTTGTGTTGTGAAGTTTCAAGTTTTTGGTAAAGATTTGATGGATTATGGAACAAGGATTGGCAAGAGCCTAAGCTTGGGTATGCCCAATGCACCCCAAGGTAAAATTCAAGGACAACCAAAAGCCTAAGCTTGGGGGTGCCCCGGAAGGCATCCCCTCTTTCGTCTTCGTCCATCGGTAACTTTACTTGGAGCTATATTTTCATTCACCACATCATATGTGTTTTGCTGGGAGCGTCTTGTATGATTTGAGTCTTTGCTTTTTAGTTTACCACAATCATCCTTGTTGTACACACCTTTTGGGAGAGACACACATTAATCAGAATTTATTAGAATACTCTATGTGCTTCACTTATATCTTTTAGAGCGCGGCGGTGGTTTTATTTTATAGAAATAATTGATCTCTCATGCTTCACTTATATTATTTTGAGAGTCCTTTAGAACAGCATGGTAATTTGCTTTGGTTATAAATTTAGTCCTAAGATGATAGGCATCCATGATAAAAACTTTAAAGTGCATTGAATACTAAGAGAAGCTTGATACTTGATAAATGTTTGGAGATATGAAGATGGTGATGTTAGAGTCATGCTAGTTGAGTAGTTGTGGATTTGAGAAATACTTGTGTTAATGTTTTTGATTCCCATAGCATGCACGTATGGTGAACCGTTATGTGATGAAGTCGGAGCATGATTTATCTATTGATTGTCTTCCTTATGAGTGGCGGTCGGGGACGAGAGATGGTCTTTTCCTACCAATCTATCCCCCTAGGAGCATGCGTGTAGTACTTCGTTTCGATAACTAATAGATTTTTGCAATAAGTATGTGAGTTCTTTATGACTAATGTTGAGTCCATGGATTATACGCACTCTCACCCTTCCACCATTGCTAGCCTCTCTAATACCGCGCACCTTTCGCCGGTATCATACACCCACCATATACCTTCCTCAAAACAGCCACAATACCTACCTATCATGGCATTTCCATAGCCATTCCGAGATATATTGCCATGCAACTGTCCATCGTTCCGTTTATTATGACACGCTCCATCATTGTCATATTGCTTTGCATGATCATGTAGTTGACATTGTATTTGTGGCAAAGCCACCATTCACAATTCTTTCATACATGTCACTCATGAGTCATTGCACATCCCGGTACACCGCCGGAGGCATTCATATAGAGTCATATTTTGTTCTAAGTACTGAGTTGTAATTCTTGAGTTGTAAGTAAATAAAAGTGTGATGATCATCATTATTAGAGCATTGTCCCAAGTGAGGAAAGGATGATAGAGACTATGATTCCCCCACAAGTCAGGATGAGACTACGGACGAAAGAAAATAAAAAAAAAGAGAGAAAAAAAAGAGGCCAAAAGAAAAAAAGAGAGAAGGCCCAAATAAAAAAATGAGAGAAAAAGAGAGAAGGGACAATGTTACTATTCTTTTTCCACACTTGTGCTTCAAAGTAGCACCATGATCTTCATGATAGAGAGTCTCCTATGTTGTCACTTTCATATACTAGTGGGAATTTTACATTATAGAACTTGGTTTCTATATTCCAATGATGGGCTTCCTCAAAATGCCCTATGTCTTCGTGAGCAAGCGAGTTGGATGCACACCCACTTAGTTTCTTTCGTTGAGCTTTCATACACCTATAGCTCTAGTGCATCCGTTGCATGGCAATCCCTACTCACTCACATTGATATATATTAATGGGCATCTCCATATCCCGTAGATATGCCTAGTTGATGTGAGACTATCTTCTCCTTTTGTCTTCTCCACAACCACCATTCTATTCCACCTATAGTGCTATAACCATGGCTCACGCTCATGTATTGCGTGAAGATTGAAAAAGTTTGAGAACATCAAAAGTATGAAACAATTGCTTGGCTTGTTATCGGGGTTGTGCATGATTTAAATACTTTGTGTGGTGAAGATATAGCATAGCCTGACTATATGATTTTGTAGGGATAACTTTCTTTGGCCATGTTATTTTGAGAAGACATGATTGCTTTGTTAGTATGCTTGAAGTATTTTTATTTTTATGTCAACATTAAACTTTTATCTTGAATCTTTCGGATCTGAACATTCATGCCACAATAAAGAAAATTACATATAAGAATATGCTAGGTAGCATTCCACATAAAAAATTCTGTTTTTATCATTTACCTACTCGAGGATGAGCAGGAATTAAGCTTGGGGATGCTTGATACGTCTCCAACGTATCTATAATTTTTTATTGTTCCATGCTATTATATTATCTGTTTCGGATGTTCAATGGGCTTTAGTATACACTTTTATATTATTTTTGGGACTAACCTATTAACCGGAGGCCCAACCCAAATTGCTGTTTTTTTACCTATTTCAGTGTTTCAAAGGAAAGGAATATCTAACGGAGTCGAAACGGAATGAAACCTTCGGGAACGTTATTTTCTTAACAAACGTGATCCACATGACTTGGAGTGGATGTCAAGCAATCAATGAGGAGGCCACGAGGCAGGGGGGCGCGCCCTCCACCCTCGTGGGTCCCTCGTAGCTCCACCGACCTCCTTCTTCCTCCTATATATACCTACGTATCCCAAGAACATCCGAACAGGAGCCAAAACCCTATTTCCACCGCCGCAACCTTCTGTACCCGTGAGATCCCATCTTGGGGCCTTTTCCAGTGCTCCGCCAGAGGGGGCATCGATCAATGATGGCTTCTACATCAACACCATAGCCTCTCCGATGATGTGTGAGTAGTTTACCTCAGACCTTCGAGTCCATAGTTATTAGCTAGATGGCCTCTTCTCTCTCTTTTTATATCAATACAAAGTTCTCCTCGATTCTCTTGGAGATCTATTCGGCGTAATCTTCTTTCGCGGTGTGTTTGTCGAGATCCGATGAATTGTGGGTTTATGATTAAGATTATCTATGAACAATATTTGAATCTCCTCTGATTTCTTTTATGTATGATTGGTTATCTTTGCAAGTCTCTTCGAATTATTAGTTTGGTTTGGCCTACTAGATTGATCTTTCTTGCAATGGGAGAAGTGCTTAGCTTTGGGTTCAATCTTGCGGTGCTCGATACCAGTGACAGTAGGGGAAATACACGTATTGTATTGTTGTCATCGAGGATAAAAAGATGGGGTTTATATCATATTGCATGAGTTTATCCCTCTACATCATGTCATCTTGCTTAAAGCGTTACTCCGTTCTTATGAACTTAATACTCTAGATGCATGCTGGATAGCGGTCGATGTGTGGAGTAATAGTAGTAGATGCAGGCAGGAGTCGGTCTACTTGTCACGGATGTGATGCCTATATACATGATCATGCCTAGATATTCTCATAACTATGCTCAATTCTATCAATTGCTCGACAGTAATTTGTTTACCCACCATAATACTTATTCTCTTGAGAGAAGCCACTAGTGAAATCTATGGCCCCCGGGTCTATTTTCCATCATATTAATCTCCCGACAACTAGCTATTTCTGGCCCCGTTTATTTTTGCTTTCTTTACTTTTAGTCTTAATCACAAAAATACCAAAATTATTATCTGATCATATTTATCAGATCTCACTCTCGTAAGTGACCGAGAAGGGATTGACAACCCCTTTATCACGTTGGTTGCGAGGTTCTTATTTGTTTGTGTAGGTACGAGGGACTTGCGTGTGGCCTCCTACTGGATTGATACCTTGGTTCTCAAGAACTGAGGGAAATACTTACGCTACTGTACTGCATCACCCTTTCCTCTTGAAGGAAAAAACCAACGCAGTGCTCAAGAGGTAGCAAGAAGGATTTCTGGCGCCGTTGCCGGGGAGTCTACGCACAAGTCAATACATACCAAGTACCTGATAACCCACAAGTGTAGGGGATCGCAACAGCTTTCGACGGTAGAGTATTCAACCCAAATTTATTGATTTGACACAAGGGGAGCCAAAGAATATTGCCAAGTATTAGCAACTGAGTTATCAATTCAGCCACACCTGGAAACTAAATATCTGCAGCAAAGTGTTCAGTAGCAAAGTAGTATGATAGTAGTGGTAACTGTAACAAAAGTAACGGAAGCAAAAGTAATATTTTTGGTGTTTTGTAGTGATTGTAACAATAGCAACGGGAAAGTAAATAAGCGTAAACCAGTATATGGAAAGCTCGTAGGCATTGGATCGGTGATGGATAATTATGCCGGATGCGGTTCATCATGTAACAGTCATAATATTGGGTGACACAGAACTAGCTCCAATTCATCAATGTAATGTAGGCATGTATTCTGAATATAGTCATATGTGCTTATGGAAAAGAACTTGCATGACATCTTTTGTCCTACCCTCCCGTGGCAGCGGGGTCCTAATGGAAACTAAGGGATATTAAGGCCTCCTTTTAATAAAGAACCGGAACAAAGCATTAGCACTTAGTGAATACATGAACTCCTCAAACTATGGTCATCACCGAGAAGTATCCCGATTATTGTCACTTCGGGGTTGTCGGATCATAACACATAATAGGTGACTATAGACTTGCAAGATAGGATCAAGAACTCACATATATTCATGAAAACATAATAGGTTCAGATCTGAAATCATGGCACTCGGGCCCTAGTGACAAGCATTAAGCATAGCAAAGTCATAGCAACATCATTCTCAGAACATAATGGATATTAGGGATCAAACCCTAACAAAACTAACTCGATTACATGATAGATCTCATCCAACCCATCACCGTCCAGCAAGCCTACGATGGAATTACTCACGCACGGCGGTGAGCATCATGAAATTGGTGATGGAGGATGGTTGATGATGACGACGGTGATGAAGCCCCCTCTCCGGAGCCCCGAACGGACTCCAGATCAGCCCTCCCGAGAGGTTTTAAGGCTTGGCGGCGGCTCCGTATCGTAAAACGCGATGATTTCTGCTCTCTGATTTTTTTCTCTCCGAAAGCCCATATATAGAGTTGGAGTTGGCGTCGGAAGGTCTCTAGGGGGGCCACGAGGTAGGGGGCGCGCCCCGGAGGGGGGGGGGCGTGCCCCCTGTCGTGGTTCTAAGTCTGACAGTAGAATGGGGGTAGGTATGGAGAGGCAAGGTACTAGCTACGGAGTAGTTGGTACGCACGGGTTTTACGAGTTCAGGCCCTTCTCGGAGGAAGTAACAGCCCTACGTCTCGGAGCCCGGAGGCGGTCGACTGGATTATATGCGTAGGAATTACAGGGGTGCGAACCCTTCTACCTGTGGAGGGGGGTGGCTTATATAGAGTGCACCAGAACCCCAGCCAGCCCACGTAGCGGAGGGTTAAAGGTACATTAAGGTCAGGCGTTACTGGTAATGCCTTACATAAAGTGTCATCATGACCATAAAGACTACTTAATTACAGACCGTTTGGACACCGAGTGGCTCTTGAACTCCTGGTGGTCGAGTGGGTCTTCATGGTCGAGTGTCTCTGAATCTGTCGAGTGGAAACCTACCAGGTCGACTGGAAGGCAGTTTATTCTAAGGATGTCCTTGGGGAGGGTATCTTGGAAAGGTCCATGACCCTACCCTAGGTACATGACTTCATCATTAGCCCCCGAATGGATCGAGGTTTGAGTGAGGAAGGAGTTGATAATATTTCCGACCTGTTTTTCGTGCTGCGAGTGTGTCTTACTCTGGATCAGCGACCTTTTAGTGATGGTGTCAACTTCTCTTTCAGTCGCCTTGATCCATTCTTTACACCTGTCGAGTGAACTTTATGAACTTGGAGATTTCCGAGCGACGGATCGGAGGAAATCTGCAGTCTGACAAGTTGCTCTGCTGTTAGCGGATTTAGCGGGATCCAAATTTCGGGAAGCGCGCGAAGCGGAGAAGGCCGCGGTACTCGGATGGGATAAGGCAAGGACGCCTTGATCTCCGCGCCACCTTTTTCACCACGTATCGCGTGCGCGACTGTTGCGGGATTTGACAGGATTGCCTGGGCCTACCAGTCAGCCACTCAGAAGCGACTTCTTATAAGGCACCGGGCGGGGGTCTTTTGAACAGTGCGCCCTCATTTTCCCCTCCCCCGTCCTCAGATTCATCCGCCGCGCCTGTAACCTGCTCAGCGTTGCTGCTCCGTTCCTGCTTCGCCGGCAACAATGGTGAAGGAGAAGACAGCGGCCTTGGAGCGGGCGAAGAAGGCAACGGCGAAGGCGAAGGGGAGAGCGCCCAGTCGGGGCGGATCCTCGTCGCGGTCCAGCCTGCCGCAAGGTTGGGTCCGGGGAGATTGGATCCGCTCGACCATCACCCAGAAAGACCTCGACGAACTGGCCAACGAGGGATTGATCCCCCACGGGTCGGCAAGGCTTCCGGGGACGGAGTGGCAGCTGCAGCCTCAGGAGGGTGAGTGCGTCCTCTTAGCCACCCATGTGGATCGTAGATTTTCTCTACCGCCGAATCTTTTCTTTCGGGGTTTTCTGAACTTCTTTGGAGCACAACTCCATCACTTCACACCCAACTCCATTGCCTACCTTGTCGCTTTCGTTTCTTTGTGCGAAAACTTCTTGGGTTGTCGGCCACACTAGGGCCTCTTCAAACACATATTCACTTGTCGCTCTCAGACAGTGAAAAAGGCTAGCCCGAATGATGAAAGAACCCAAGTAATCCAGATGTGTGGGGGTCTTGGGGTCCAGATGAGGGGTAAAAGTGCCTTTCCGGCCATGATTCTTCCCGATTCAGTTACAGGGTGGCAGTCGACCTGGTTCTACTGCCAAGACCAGTCGACGCCAGGGCAGTCGACTAGACTCCCTCCTTTCTCCATGGATCGAGTGAACAAGCCGTCCTCTCTGAAGGTGCTTCCGGAGGAGAAGGTCCAGGTTAAATTGTTGATGGAGCGTGTAGTCCAGCTCATTCGCGACGGAGTGACCGGCATGGATCTTCTGGAGGTTTTCCTTCGACGACACATTCAGCCGTTCCAATACCGAGGCCACCCGATGTGGATGTACTCTGGTACCGAAGACACCACCCGGTTCCACCCAGAGGAGGTCGACGACGCCACATTGGAGAGGTGGATGACTGCCATCACAGGGAACAAGGATAACCCTCGCGGAGCTAGGAGGATCCCACCACTCGACCAATCTTACGAACCAGACAAGGTATGACCACTTATCTCCGACTGTGATCCTGTTGCATTCGCTCTGTTCCGCTGCGACTCGGCCGATTGACTCTCGTCTTGTTTTGCTGTCTTCTAGGCCACCACTGAGATGTACTCGATGCCCAACGGGGCGCAATAACAAGTCGAAGAAGAAGAAGGAAGCGGAGGCGAAAGCCAGGAGGAATGGGAGTCTGACAGTGAGGAGGGCGAGGGGAACGACAGCTCTGATGAAGAGGAGGAGGAGGAGGAAGAGGAGGAAGACGTGGATCCTCCCCACTCGGAAAGGTGGTCCAAGCTGACGCATGATCCGGCGGTCGGGCGCGGTAAGGCTATCGCGCCCGTTGGGCGGTCGACGAAGCGCCCTCGGACGACTTCCCCAGTGCCGACTGAGAAACCGCCAAAGCAACCCCGAGCAACGTCATCAAAGCCGACAAAGGCCCTTCCCAAGATGAGGATGGTCATTCCCACCATTTCCGGGTAATCAGCAGAACTTGTGTTTTCCTGTTTATCATGGGTGTACTTTTTGTCGACTCGTTTGACTAATCAACTGATTTATGAAAACTGCAGCGCTGCCACCTTCGAGACCTCAGCTAAGCATGAAGATCAGGACATGGAAGATGCCGCCACCTCCAACCTTGGTATGATCTCTGCAGTTTCGCTTTATGGTCGATTGGATTTCTGTTTTTACCTTTAAATCTTTCATGTAGTTCCACCTCATGTCATTGATCTCCCTGACGACGACGATGAAACACCGCTGAGGAAGAGGAAGGACAAAAGGGTGCCTTCCAGCAAGGCTACTGAAGTTGTATCACTGCCTGAGACGCTGGTTCACGAGGGAGGCGACACCACTCAGGCTTCTGTGACCTTTGCTGTGCCGCTGACGAGTGTCCGGCCTTCGTCGGCGACTGCTGACCCGCCTTCCCTTTTTGCCACACACCACGTCCCGGAAGACCAAGTGAGTGCTGCTAAGGAGGCCATACGCCAGGCGGGGATCATGATGGAGCAAGTGAAGGTGGTCCGGGAGGCTAGCCAGGCGGCTTATGATGCAAGCTCAGCTCTTCAGAGCAATGTCCAAGTAAGTTGGTCGCTGCTTGTTCTGTTAGGATATGCTACCTGAAATTTCTTCTTTCTGAAGATTTCCATATCTGTATCTGTACACCCACTGGGTGGGTGTGTCGATTGAATTTTTGTACTGGTGGGGGCACGCTGAGTGCACCCACTGGGTGTAGTCCCCGAGACTATGGTGGACTGCGGGCAGTCGACTATAGTCTTTATACTTTGAACTTCTTCACTCGGTCTGGTCGGGCCATGTTGAATGGATCTTTGGAACCGGTGGGGGCACGCTTAGTGCACCCACTGGGTGTAGTCCCCGAGACTATGGTGGACTGCGGGCAGTCAACTATAGTCTTAGGAACTGTTTTTTTTTTCTTTCCGTTGACTGGTCGAACCGAATTGGTAAAACCAGTGGGGGCACACTGAGTGCACCGACTGGGTGTAGCTCCCGAGACTACTGTCGAATGTTTTGATTCGACTGTAGTCTTAGAAATGCTATGATTTTTTCTTTAGTCACTCGGAAGTGACCTGTCTTTGATGTTTTGTCGATTGACTCTTCGCAGAAATCTTGCGAGCTCGTGGCCCGCTATACCGAATTGGAGAACAAACAGATCCAGCTCAACCTTGACTTGAAGCTTGCTCAGGAGAACTTCCAAAAGGCGAGAGACGAAGCAAAAGGTATGGCTGGTGAGAACTTTGACGACTGTCTTTGTCTTTCTACCCATTCTCAACTCTGGGTTTATTGTTATTTTGCAGACAAACTGGAGGAGGCTCTGAAGAAGAAAGACCACGACCTTGCAGAGGCACAAAAGGCGGCTTTGGAGAAAAAAAGGCTCGCGGAAGAGAAACTGGTCTCAGTCGGCAAACTCGAAGAGGAGAATACCAAACTGAAGGCTGCTCTCGACGCGGCCAACAAGGAGGTTAGCCGACTGAAGAATGACAAAGTTGCTCCGACTGACAAGGCTGGCGAACTGGCGGGGAGGAGGAATGATCTGGAGGCTTATCTGGGAGGGCTCGCCAAGAAGCTATTCCTCATGCTTGAAGGTAATTCCTCTTATCCGACTGACTTGTCATCATCGACTCATCATAGAACCATTAGCTTGAACTCGAGTCGTATTTGCAGAATGCTGTCAGAACTTCGAAGAGGAGACCAGTCGAGTGGAGACAAGCCTAGACCCCATCAACTCCCCTGTGAAGGATGAAGCCGCTATGAACATGCTCTGACTGGAGTCTCGCATTGCTGGTGTGGTGGACTATCTCGCTTGACTGAAAGTTGCGGTGACGCGGATCGACTCAACACTCTAGCCAGACCAGACGCTTCAGAATGACCTCGAGTCTTTAATGACTCGACTGAATGAGGTTCCAAGTCGAGTGCAAGAATGGAAAAAGTCTTCTGCCAGGTGCGGTGCTGATGTTGCTCTGTCTCTGGTTCGTGTCCGCTGCAAGGAGGCGCGGGAGGAAAAGCTGACGTCCATCAAAGTTGCCAATACCAAGAAGTATGATTTCCAATCTTTCATGGAAACTTTCATCGCCGCTGCCACCCGGATTGCTGATGGGATCGACCTTGACCAGTTTGTGGCTCCTTCCAGTCCTCCACCTGAGGAGTAAAAAACTTTTATGCTCTACCTTAAATTTGCCTCGGAATGCCGAGTGGTTTTTGTAACCGATAAACTTTAACGGGCCTGAGGCCTGGGTACTTCTGCATCCTTAGGATGCTATCCGAACTTTACTTATCGTCAAAATATGCTTTTGTTTGCCTTCGAGTGAACTTTGCTCTTCACTCGGATTATGCTTCAATGCTTGAGATGCAACTCTGAGGTGGATCCAGTCGACCTACACTTTTTTGCTCTTGCAGGTGCAGGAGAAGGAAGCAGTCGACCTATACCTCGTCGTCCTTGCGGATCGGGATGGAGCGCACGTTACACTTGTGGCGCAGCTCCGAAGGAGAAGGAAACAGTAGACCTGCACCTCGTCGTCCTTGCGGACCGGGATGGAGTGCACATTGTACTTGTGGCGCAGCTCCGAAGGAGAAGGAAACAATCGACCTGCACCTCGTCGTCCTTGCGGATCGGGATGGAGCACATGTTATACTTGTGGCGCAGCTCCGAAGGAGAAAGAAACAGTCGACCTGCACCTCGTCGTCCTTGCGGATCGGGACGGAGCGCACGTTGTACTTGTGGCGCAGCTCCGAAGGAGAAGGAAACAGTCGACCTGCACCTCGTCGTCCTTGCAGATCGGGATGGATTTCGTACTTAGGCGAGTACTGGACTGCAGCTAAGCCCCCGAGTGGGAGGTTTGCTCTCCACTCGGTAGGATTTTTCAAACTTAGGCGAGTACTGGACTGCAGCTAAGCCCCCGAGTGGGAGGTTTGCTCTCCACTCGGTAGGATTTTTCAAACTTAGGCAAGTACTGGACTGCAGCTAAGCCTCCGAGTGGGAGGTTTGCTCTCCACTCGGTAGGATTTTTCAAAATTAGGCGAGTACTGGACTGCAGCTAAGCCCCCGAGTGGGAGGTTTGCTCTCCACTCGGTAGGATTTTTCAAACTTAGGCGAGTACTGGACTGCAGCTAAGCCTCCGAGTGGGAGGTTTGCTCTCCACTCGGTAGGATTTTTCAAACTTAGGCGAGTACTAGACTGCAGCTAAGCCTCCAAGGAGGATTTTTGTGTCATAGCTTTGAAGGGGAAGGCAACAGTTGACATGTACCTCGTCGTCCTTGCAAAGTGCACATTGTATTAAATACTTAGGCGAGTACTTGGACTGCAGCTAAGCCCCCGAGTGGGAGGCTGGCTCTCCACTCGGTAGGATTTAAAACACTTAGGCGAGTACTTGGACTGCAGCTAAGCCCCCGAGTGGGAGGCTGGTTCACCACTCGGTAGGATTTAAAAACACTTAGGCGAGTACTTGGACTGCAGCTAAGCCCCCGAGTGGGAGGCTGGCTCTCCACTCGGTAGGATTTAAAACACTTAGGCGAGTACTTGGACTGCAGCTAAGCCCCCGAGTGGGAGGCTGGTTCACCACTCGGTAGGATTTGAAAACACTTAGGCGAGTACTTGGACTGCAGCTAAGCCCCCGAGTGGGAGGTTTGCTCTCCACTCGGTAGGATTTTAAACACTTAGGCGGGTACTTGGACTGCAGCTAAGCCCCCGAGTGGGAGGTTTGCTCTCCACTCGGTAGGATTTTAAACACTTAGGCGGGTACTTGGACTGCAGCTAAGCCCCCGAGTGGGAGGTTTGCTCTCCACTCGGTAGGATTTTAAACACTTAGGCGGGTACTTGGACTGCAGCTAAGCCCCCGAGTGGGAGGTTTGCTCTCCACTCGGTAGGATTTTAAACACTTAGGCGGGTACTTGGACTGCAGCTAAGCCCCCGAGTGGGAGGTTTGCTCTCCACTCGGTAGGATTTTAAACACTTAGGCGGGTACTTGGACTGCAGCTAAGCCCCCGAGTGGGAGGCTGGCTCTCCACTCGGTAGGATTTAAAACACTTAGGCGAGTACTTGGACTGCAGCTAAGCCCCCGAGTGGGAGGCTGGTTCACCACTCGGTAGGATTTGAAAACACTTAGGCGAGTACTTGGACTGCAGCTAAGCCCCCGAGTGGGAGGCTGGTTCACCACTCGGTAGGATTTAAAAACACTTAGGTGAGTACTTGGACTACAGCTAAGCCCCCGAGTGGGAGGCTGGCTCACCACTCGGTAGGATTTTAAAACACTTAGGCGAAACGGATTCGCAGCTAAGCCCCCGAGTGAGAGGCTGGCTCACCACTCGGTAAGGATTTTTTTTACAAACTTTGGCGAAACGGATTCGCAGCTAAGTCACCCACTGGATGGGAATTTCAACAAAAAGTAATAACAATCACTGGGAAAATTATAATCTTCTTGATTTAGATAAACAAACTACAGAGGTACTTTTATTACATCTCACCCGAGTGAGCTCTTAAGTGTAAAAGGGGCGGAGCAGCTCCGCATTCCAGGCTCGAGGCTCATCGATCTAGCATTCGACGTTGTAAAGATGGTAAGCTCCATTGTGGAGAACTCTGGTGACGATGAAGGGACCTTCCCAAGTGGGAGCGAGCTTGTGTGGTTTTTGTTGATCCACTCGGAGGACCAGATCCCCTTCTTGAAAGGCTCGGCTCTTCACATTTCTAGCGTGGAATCAACACAAGTCGTGCTGATAGATGGTCGAGCGGATCAGGGCCATCTCTCTCTCCTCTTCAAGGAGGTCGACTTCATCTTGCCGGGCTTGCTCCGTTTCAGCTTCAGAGTAGAGTTCGACTCGGGGCGCATTGTGAAGCTGGTCACTCGGCAGAACTGCTTCAGCTCCATAGACCATAAAGAATGGATTTCTCCCAGTCGACCGATTAGGAGTGGTCCTCAATCCCCAAAGAACCAACGGAAGTTCGTCAACTCATGCTCTTGCTGCATGCTTGAGATCACGCATCAGTCGAGGTTTCAGTCCTTTGAGAATTAGACCATTTGCTCGTTCTGCTTGTCCATTTGACTGGGGGTGAGCGACTGAAGCATAGTCGACTCGCATGACCTGAGAGGCGCAAAAGGCTTTGAACTTGTCGGAATCGAAATTTTACCCATTGTCCGTGATGATGCTGCACGGAACTCCATATCTGAATATCAACTCTCTGACGAAACTGACAGCAGTGCACGCATCAAGGTTCTTGATAGGTTTAGCTTCGATCCACTTCGTAAACTTGTCGACTGCCACAAGCAAATGAGTGAAACCACTCCTGCTAGTTCTCAGTGGTCCAATCATATCCAACCCCCAAACAGCGAAAGGCCAGACGAGTGGAATGGTCTTCAATGCTAAGGCGGGTTTGTGTGACATATTGGAGTAGAACTGACATCCTTCACACTTGTCGACTATTTCCTTTGCCATTTCATTTGCCTTTGGCCAATAAAATCCCGCTCGGTATGCTTTAGCCACGATGGTCCGAGAGGACACATGGTGACCACAGGTCCCCGAGTGGATATCATCAAGAATTATCTTACCTTCTTCTGGCGTTATGCACTTCTGGCTGACTCCAGTCATGCTTTCTCTGAATAACTGTCCCTTGATCACAGTAAAGGACTTAGATCGACGGACGATCTGTCTAGCCTCTTCTTCATTCTCCGGGAGCTCTTTCCTCAGGATATACGCGATGTACGGTACTGTCCAGTCGGGAGTGATGACCATGACTTCCATGATCAGGTCGACCACCGCTGGGACCTCAACTTCAGTCGGATCAGTGGCACTTTTTGGCTGTGGAGCTTCTTCAGTGAAAGGATCCTCTTGAATCAACGGTGTGCGGATGTGCTCCAAAAACACATCACTGGGAATGGCTTCCCTCTTGGACCCTATTTTCGCCAAATCATCAGCAGCTTGATTTTTCAGTCGGGGTATATGATGGAGCTCTAACCCCTCAAACTTCTTCTCTAGCTTCCTCACGGCATTACAGTAGCCAGTCATGGCTGGACTTCTGACGTCCCACTCATTCATCACCTGATTAACCACCAGATCTGAGTCACCATAGACCATGAGGCGACGGACGCCGAGTGAAATGGCCATACGCAACCCATACAACAGTGCTTCGTATTCTACTTCATTGTTGGAAGAATCAAAGTGAATCTGGAGCACATATCTGAGCTTATCTCCTCGGGGGGAAACCAATACAACCCCAGCACCGGAACCATTCAGCATCTTGGAACCATCAAAGAACATAGTCCAGTGCTCCGAGTGAACTTGAGTCGGTAACTGTTGTTCAATCCACTCGGCGATGAAATCTGTTATTGCTTGGGACTTGATGGCTTTCTTTGCCTCAAACTTGATATCAAGGGGAAGAAGTTCAATCACCCATTTCGCCACTCGACCAGTTGCGTCTCTGTTGTGCAGAATCTCTGATAATGGGGCGTCGCTGACGACTATAATGGAATGATCAGAGATGTATGAGCAACCTTCTTCGCGGTCATATAAATCCCATACACAAGCTTCTGATAATGAGGGTATCTTTGCTTTGACGGGGTTAACACTTCAGAAAGATAATATACTGGGCGCTGAACTTTGAAGGCCTTTCCTTCCTCTTCCCGCTCGACCGTAAGTACTGTACTGACGACTTGTCCTGTGGCTGCAATGTAAAGCAGCAGCGGCTCCTTGCTGATTGGGGCAGCAAGCACCGGCTGGGTGGAGAGCAGAGCTTTGAGCTCTGCAAACGCTGCATCAGCTTCAGGAGTCCACTCGAACTTGTCTGACTTCTTCATCAGTCGGTAAAGAGGCAATGCCTTTTCACTGAGGCGAGAGATGAATCGACTTAAAGCGGCCAAGCATCCAGTAAGCTTTTGGACATCGTGCACACGCACAGGGCGTTTCATTCGGAGTATAGTGCCAACTTTTTCTGGGTTAGCATCAATTCCTCATTCAGAAACGAGAAAACCGAGTAACTTTCCGCCAGGAACTCCGAATGTGCACTTTGATGGATTAAGCTTGATATCATACCTCCTGAGATTGGCAAATGTTTCAGCAAGGTTAGTCAACAGGTCGGAATCTTTCCGTGACTTGACCACAATGTCATCCATGTATGCTTCCACATTCCGACTGATTTGAGTGAGTAAACACTTCTGAATCATCCTCATGAACATGGTCCCGGCATTCTTGAGGCCGAATGGCATGGTGACATAACAGAAGCACCCGAATGGAGTGATGAAAGCTGTCTTGATCTCGTCGGGTCCATACAGACGGATCTGATGGTACCCGGAATATGCTTCTAAAAAAGACAACCGCTCACATCCCGCAGTCGAGTCGACTATTTGGTCGATGCGGGGGAGAGGAAAATGATCTTTCGGGCAGGCCTGATTGATATGTTTGAAGTCGATGCACATGCGCAGTGAATTGTCCTTCTTAGGGACCATGACCACATTGGCGAGCCACTCGGAGTGGTAAAGTTATCGGATAAACTCTGCTGCTAAGAGCCGAGCCACCTCCTCTCCGATGGCCTTTCTCTTCTGGACGGCGGACCGTCAAAGATGTTCTTTGACAGGTTTGACTTTTGAGTCGACTCACAGACAGTGCTCAGCCAGCTCCCTGGGAACATCCGTCATGTCAGTAGGCTTCCATGCAAAGATGTCCCAGTTCTCACGGAGGAACTGGACGAGCGCTTCTTCCTATTTGGAGTCGAGTGTTGTTGAGATGTTGGTCGGAGCAGCATTGGGGTCGGTCGGTTGAAAATGAACCTGCTTCGTCTCACCGGACGACTGAAATGCCGACTCCGTAGCGGGCTTCTTGGCTCGCAACAAATCACTCGGATCTGCAGTCTTCTGATATTCTTGCAATTCTACCACTGCCATCTAAGCATCAGCAATCTTAGAGCCTTTCTGGAAACACTCTTCCGCTTTCTTCCGATTGCCAGTGACAGTGATCACACCCTTGCGGCCGGGCATCTTTAGCTTAAGGTACACATAACATGGTCGAGCCATGAAACGGGCATACGTCGGCCTTCCCAGAATAGTGCGATAAGCGCTCTGGAAATCCACGACCTCAAAGGTCAAACTTTCCTTACGAAAATTCTTGTAGTCACCAAAAACCACATCGAGAGCAATTTGGCCGAGTGACTCAGCCTTGTTTCCAGGAATGACTCCATGGAAGCTCATGTTGCTGGTGCTAAGTCTGGACATCGGAATGCCCATCCCTTTCAACGTCTCTGCATACAAAATGTTCAAACCACTGCCACCATCCATCAATACTTTGGTCAGTCGAGTGCCCTCGGCGACTGGATCGACCACCAACGCTTGCCTCCCAGGGGTGGCAATGTGTGTCGGGTGATCAGACTGGTTGAATGTGATGGTGGTCTGGGACCATTTCAGATAATTGGGCGTCGCCGGAGCGACCATGTTCACTTCTCGGTTGATAACTTTCAATCGACTTTTGCTTTCAATGTCAGCAAAAATCATCAGGGTGGAATTGACCTGGGGGTATCCACCATCACTATCTTCCTTATCCTCAACTTTGTCCGACCCCTTTTCCTTATCCTTGGGTTGCTTCCCTTGGAACTGCTGAATACGGAGCCGACACTGTCGAGTGGTATGCTTCAGGTAAATGAGTTTACCCTCTTCATCTTTCTTCGTGTGAATGTGACATGGCAAGTCCAACACATCATTCCCATCTTGGTCTTTCACCTTCTTGGGATTCCACGGACCCATGGGTTTCCCCTTGAACTTTCCTGGGGTCACAGCCAAGGCTTCTCCGGGAGCGGCTGGCTCGGCTTTGCGCTTCTGCTTCCGACTGGAATTTCCTCCGCCGGCTTCATTAGCGGCCGACTTGTACTTACCACTCCGGAGCCGATCCTCTTCTTCACCATTAGCATACTTGGTGGCAATCTCCATCATCCGACTCAGGGTCATATCTCCTGTCCGACCGAATTTCAAACTCAACTCCCTGTTCTTGACACCTTCCTTGAAAGCACAGACTACCTGGTGATCAGACACATTCTCAACTGTGTGGTGCAAGGTTATCCATCTCTGGATGTAATCCCTCAAAGTTTCATTCGACTTCTGTACACACGACTGCAGCTCTGTCAACCCTGCTGGTCGCTTGCAAGTCCCTTCAAATGTCCTGACAAACACTCGGGCAAGATCTTCCCAAGTGTAAATACTGCAGGGTGCTAACTGATTCAACCATGCTCTGGCCAAACCCTCCAACATAAGGGGAAAATGCTTCATAGCTACCTCACCATTGCCGCCGCCAATCTGGACAGCCACTCGGTAGTCCTCAAGCCAAGTGTCAGGCTTGGACTCACCGGTGAACTTACTGACTCCAGTCGCCAACCTGAAGTTGGGAGGAATCACTTCGGCTCTGATGGCCCTGCTAAAACACTCTGGCCCTGAGACATGAACTCTGCTGCTGGAGGGAACATCTCTGTCATGACCTTCTCGGTGAGCTCTGTTCCTGTCGACCAAGCCTTGAACGATGATGGATCTCGCATCAAAGCCTGGCTCTCTCGGGTCGACTGGAACTCTTCGCCCAACACTGTGCTGGCGTCTGTCATCTTGTTGCCGAGGAGCGTATGATCAACCCCTTGGGGGAGGGGTGGGCACTCGACGTCGATCATTGCGATCGAATCGGTGCTCATACGGCTCGCGATTCTTGTACTGATCATCACTCCGGCCTCCATGTTCCTCACGCCTTGGGGGCGATCTTGGACTATGGGCCAATTGGACTGAATTCGCAGCGACGGTTCTGCTGGTAATCTTGTTCCGTGACTGAGACACGACTGAATTTTGACCTCCTGCTGCCCGGAGTAAATCTCTGATCTGTTGCAAACCTCTACCCGCCTCATAAATACCAAGATGATGTAGGGCGGAACCCTACGTGGACGATCTTTCACGTTGGAGCGGATCCTACGGGGAATCACGAAGAACACGCGGAAGAACAAGAGGGAAACACAGAGGAAACGAGAGAGAAATCACTAAACCAACAAGAGATCAATCACACAAGTGCTAGATCACCGATCACATAAAGTGGCACTAGATTCAAAATCAAAAAAGGTAAGGATACACAAGTAGCCGTTCTTCTCCGAGAGGAGGTCTTGATGGGGTCCACCCTAGAAGGGGGTCTTGAATCCGCTTGGGGGATCTTCTCCGAAGAGGTCCTGAGCTCCGAGGAGAAGTAACCAAGTGGATGAGCAAGGCTCTCACACAAACATGAGCTAAACCTAAGCTAACCCTAATACGAAGCTAGGAGAAGAGTATATATAGTGCTAAGCCACGAAGGGGTAAGTGAGGGCGAAGGGGTACACGGGCTCGGCCCAATACACTGTGCGCAGACAGGCCGGTTGTACCGGTCGCGGGGGCGGTTCTACCGCTGAGAGCTCCTGAGGGGCGGTAGTTCCGGCCGAGGAAGGAGGTACTACCGCTGGGAGGTCGGCACTGGCTTCTGGAGGTGGGCATCGAAGGAGCCAGCGGTTTTACCGGATGTCGGGGCGGTTGTTCCGGTCTTTGGGCATAAACCGGTAGAACCGGTGCTGTACCGACCTTCCACCGCTTGATCACCGAATGGTGGCCGGTTGTTGGGCGGTGGCTAGCCGGTTGTCCCGCCCGTGCGGTTGTTGACCGGTTGTACCGCTCGTTCTGGAGTGGCCAGGCTCTCTTCCTCCTTCTCTTCCATGCTTGGCCTTGGTCCTTGGATTCTCCATGGTTGCCTCGGTCGTACTTGAGTATATGCAAGATCCATGCATGAGGTAGTAGCCATGTCTCACATGTAGAAAGTGAAGGTTCGGAGGGGAGCGAGTTCACCTTGTGTCCAATGGTGTATCTTCGAGGTCTCATCATATGTCCTCTTGGGGCTTGGAGAGTAGTCGGAGTGTACATGGGGATGAACGTGGGATGCTCCGCATCACTCACCCACCGCTGAAGCCTCGACCGACCGGAGCGCTTGCGCCGGCGGGAGACTGGGAGTGAGGACGGCAATAGAACCGATCCATACTGGGTCGACGGTTTCCGCAGGAGGACGCCGTGGACGCACGCGCGAAAGTGCGTTGCCCCGCGGACAGGGAGCGCGTCGACATCGAGAGGAGCCTCCTGAAGCCAAGCGGAGTCGTCGGCGATGAACGTGAGCGCACCGAGACGGATCTCGCGGCCCTCGACCAAAACTCCACCTGAAACCATGATGTAGGAGATTGAAAGAATCCCAACTTCTCCAA
>LR880970.1:612336986-612348681 GCA_904067115.1 Aegilops sharonensis
GGATATGTAGATCTCCTACCATTGTAACCGACTCTATGTAACCCTAGCCCTCTCCGGTGTCTATATAAACCGGATGGCTCTAGTCCGTAGGACTCGAAGAACAACCCTTACAATCATACCATAGGCTAGCTTCTAGGGTTTAGCCTCCTTGATCTCGTGGTAGATCCACTCTTGTAAACATCCACAATATCAATATCAATCAAGCAGGACGTAGGGTTTTACCTCCATCAAGAGGGCCCGAACCTGGGTAAAACATCGTGTCCCTTGTCTCCTGTTACCATCCGCCTAGACGCACAGTTCGGGACCCCCTACCCGAGATCCGCCGGTTTTGACACCGACACTCACCCTTCCACCATTGCTAGCCTCTCTAATACCGTGCACCTTTCGCCGGTATCATACACCCACCATATACCTTCCTCAAAACAGCCACCATACCTACCTATCATGGCATTTCCATAGCCATTCCGAGATATATTGCCATGCAACTGTCCACCGTTCCGTTTATTATGACACGCTCCATCATTGTCATATTGCTTTGCATGATCATGTAGTTAACATTGTATTTGTGGCAAAGCCACCGTTCATAATTCTTTCATACATGTCACTCATGAGTCATTGCACATCCCGGTACACCGCCGGAGGCATTCATATAGAGTCATACTGAGTTGTAATTCTTGAGTTGTAAGTAAATAAAAGTGTGATGATCATCATTATTAGAGCATTGTCGCAAGTGAGGAAAGGATGATGGAGACTATGATTCCCCCACAAGTCGGGATAAGACTCCGGACGAAAGAAAATAAAAAAAAGAGAAAGAAAAAAAAGAGGCCAAAAGAAAAAAAGAGAAGGCCCAAATAAAAAAATGAGAGAAAAAGAGAGAAGGGACAATGTTACTATTCTTTTTCCACAATTGTGCTTCAAAGTAGCACCATGATCTTCATGATAGAGAGTCTCCTATGTTGTCACTTTCATTATAGAACTTGGTTTGTATATTCCAATGACGGGCTTCCTCAAAATGCCCTAGGTCTTCATGAGCAAGCGAGTTGGATACACACCCACTTAGTTTCTTTCATTGAGCTTTCATACACCTATAGCTCTAGTGCGTCCGTTGCATGGCACTCCCTACTCAGTCACATTGATATCTATTAATGGGCATCTCCATAGCCCGTAGATATTCCTAGTTGATGTGATACTATCTTCTCCTTTTGTATTCTCCAGAACCACCATTCTATTACACCAATAGTGCTATAACCATGGCTCACGCTCATGTATTGCGTGAAGATTGAAAAAGTTTGAGAACATCAAAAGTATGAAACAATTGCTTGGCTTGTCATCGGGGTTGTGCATGATTTAAATACTTTGTGTGGTGAAGATATAGCATAGACTGACTATATGATTTTGTAGGGATAACTTTCTTTGGCCATGTTATTTTGAGAAGACATGATTGCTTTGTTAGTATGCTTGAAGTATTATTATTTTTATGTCAACATTAAACTTTTATCTTGAATCTTCGGATCTGAACATGCATGCCACAATAAAGAAAATTACATTGAAGAATATGCTAGCTAGCATTCCACATAAAGAATTCTGTTTTTATCATTTACCTACTCGAGGACGAGCAGGAATTAAGCTTGGGGATACTTGTACGTCTCCAACGTATCTATAATTTTTTATTGTTCCATGCTATTATATTATCTGTTTCGGATGTTCAATGGGCCTTATTATACACTTTTATATTATTTTTGGGACTAACCTATTAACCGGAGGCCCAACCCAAATTGTTGTTTTTTACCTATTTCAGTGTTTCGAAGGAAAGGAATATCAAACAGAGTCCAAACGGAATGAAACCTTCGGGAACGTGATTTTCTTAACAAACGTGATCCAGAGGACTTGGAGTGGACGTCAAGCAATCAATGAGGAGGCCACGAGGCAGGGGGCGCGCCTACCCCCCTGGGCGCGCCCTCCACTCTCGTGGGCCCCTCGTAGCTCCACCGACCTACTTCTTCCTCCTATATATACCTACGTACCCCGAGAACATCAGAAGAGGAGCCAAAACCTTATTTCCACCGCCGCAACCTTCTGTACCCGTGAGATCCCATCTTGGGGCCTTTTCCGGCGCTCCGCCGGAGGGGGCATCGAGCACGGAGGGCTTCTACATCAGCACCATAGCCTTTCCGATGATGTGTGAGTAGTTTACCTCAGACCTTCGGCTCCATAGTTATTAGCTAGATGACTTCTTCTCTCTCTTTTGGTCTCAATACAATGTTCTCCTCGATTCTCTTGGAGATCTATTCGATGTATTCTTCTTTTGCGGTGTGTTTGTCGAGATCCGATGAATTGTGGGTTTATGATCAAGATTACTTATGAACAATATTTGAATCTCCTCTGAATTCTTTTATGTATGATTGGTTATCTTTGCAAGTCTCTTCGAATTATCAGTTTGGTATGGCCTACTAGATTAATCTTTCTTGCAATGGGAGAAGTGCTTAGCTTTGGGTTCAATCTTGCGGTGCTCGATCCCAGTGACAGTAGGGGAAACGACACATATTGTATTGTTGCCATCGAGGATAAAAAGATGGGGTTTATATCATATTGCATGAGTTTATCCCTCTACATCATGTCATCTTGCTTAAAGCATTACTCCGTTCTTATGAACTTAATACTCTAGATGCATGCTGGATAGCGGTCGATGTGTGGAGTAATAGTAGTAGATGCAGGCAGGAGTCGGTCTACTTGTCACGGACGTGATGCCTATATACATGATCATGCCTAGATATTCACATAACTATGCTCAATTCTATCAATTGCTTGGCAGTAATTTGTTTACCCACTGTAATACTTATGCTCATGAGAGAAGCCACTAGTGAAACCTATGGCCCCCGGGTCTATTTTCCATCATATTAATCTCCCGACAACTAGCTATTTCTGGCCCCGTTTATTTTGCTTTCTTTACTTTTAGTCTTTGTCACAAAAATACCAAAAATATTATCTTATCATCTTTATCAGATCTCACTCTCTTAAGTGACCGAGAAGGGATTGACAACCCCTTTATCGCGTTGGTTGCGAGGTTCTTATTTGTTTGTGTAGGTACGAGGGACTTGCGTGTGGCCTCCTACTGGATTGATACCTTGGTTCTCAAAAACTGAGGGAAATACTTACGCTACTGTACTGCATCACCCTTTCCTCTTCAAGGGAAACCAACGTAGTGCTCAAGAGGTAGCAGCTCCCACTAAAATTAGTATCCCTCATTACTAGTTGTCGGTGTTCTGTGAACGGGGGTCCCCAGACTTGCCTGCCTGCGGCCCACGGCATGGCTGAGCAGCGGGCCGTACGGCCCATCTTCATCAACAAGGCATCCAAGACCTTCGCGAGGGTCCAAGCCTCACGAGGGGACGACGCAAGACCTCCTCTGAGTGGCCTAGCCAGGCCGGCTCATGAGGAGTAGAGATATCAAGGCGGAACAAACCTCACGAGGCACTCGTGACGTGAGCCATGACGAACGGCGCCAGGTGGGCGCCAGTGCGCACAACGTCCCCCTTTCCACTTTGGTGCTAAGGAGGCAAGCGCAGACGAAGAGCACCGAGGCATTAGGAAAAGGTTGCCATATTGGTGCAACAATACCAAGACCAGGAGGACGGCAAGGCGGAGGTCATCGTGGAGCCCAAGACGGCGTCATCCCAGGGCTTTTCGCAGGCGGAGACCGCTTTTGTCAGGATAGCTTTTACTAGCTGTCCCCCTTCAAATTTTCCCACCGTTGTTGGCTCCCTTCTCGTTCAACATTTGGGAAGAGGACTAGGGCCTCTATAAATAGGTCTAGCCACCATAGTAGTAGCAACAACTGGAACAACATGAACACAACAACTCGGACAGATCGAGAAGCTAACACTCCCACAAGAACACCTCAACCTCAGGAGGTTGTTCTCCCCTTGTACTGTTCATCATCAGCCCAAGAGGCAATCCACCACCAGCACACTAGAGTAGGGTATTACACCACAATGGTGGCCCGAACCAGTATAAACCCCGTGTCTCTTTCTGTGTTGTGAGTTCGCCGAGTTCGTCCGCAAGATCTTAGCGAGCTAGAGCGTAGATCGGTAGGAGGGAAAGACTTCGCGCGCACCCGAGTGTTCGAACCTTAAGGGTTTGTCGGAACCCCACACCCGACATTTGGCGCGCCAGGTAGGTGTGCGCCGTAGCTTCCTTTCCGTCGATTCGCTGCTCCATCGCTCCGTCGTGTCCATGGCGGACGCTCGCCATGCTTGAGCTGAGCGTCGGGCTGCCCTCTCCGCCCGCGTCGCTCAGACGACTCCTATAGGCGGGCCACCTCGTCGTTCTCCGTCTCCCGTCGCCAACACTGCCACCGGCCCGGTGGGAAACGAGCAGCAGGCGACCTCGTTGCATCCTTCGGTGCGGAAAGATGGCCGGACCGCTACTCCATCGCTCACCCCTGCTGGTTCTTCGTCCCGCGCGCACCGCTCTCCCATGGAGGCACGAGCCGCGCTCATCGCGGCGAATGAGCTCCTGCGGTACCGCCCTGTCGACGACGTCTATGAGGAGTGGCTCGACCGCGTCGCCGAGCTCGTCCGCGCCGCATGAGGCTCTCCAGTGCCGTCCAATTCTCGGCCTCCCCCTCAACCAGCTGCGGGCGACGGGGCCCATGGCGCGCCTCCACCACCTCACCCCCAAGACGGTGCCTTGGCACCAAGGCGCGCACCTCCGCGGCGTGACCCACCGCGCCCGGCGCACGCACGCGAAAAAAGAAGCTGCCAAGAAATCCCACGGGCACGAGAAGCTGCGCCGGCGCTCCCCGTGCCACCTCGTCAAGACCGCACACCGCCTGCAGCGGCGCAGAGCGAACCCCGTCAAGACCAAGCTCCACCCCCGAAGTAGGCCCCGGCAACCACAGCCGGCTGCCGCGCCTTCACCCCCGAGCTGTGTAGCGTCGCCTGGCCAGGCAAGTTCAAGCCAGACCTGCCTCCTCGCTACGACGGCACCGCCGACCCTGCGGAGTTCCTGCAGCTCTACGAGCTGAGCATCAAAGCAGCCAACGGCGATGAAAAAGTCATGGCGAACTGGTTTCCCATGGCTCTCAAGGATGAGGCCCGCTCTTGGCTACTGAACCTGCAGCATGACTCGATTTCCTCCTGGGACGAGATGCGCAACCGCTTCGTCGCCAACTTCCAGGGCACTCGCAACCGCCCACCGGCCGCGGGCGATCTACGCCGCATCAAGCAGCAGTCAGGAGAAACTCTCCAGATGTACATCCAGCGTTTCAACAACACTCGCCTCAAGATCCCCAAGGTCACGGACGAGGCCATCATCTCCGCGTTCTCCGACGGCGTCCGTGACGTCAAGATGAAGGAAGAGCTGGCTATCCACGAGGAGCTCTGCACTTCTCAGGAGCTGTTCAACCTGGCGACCAAGTGCGCAAGAGATGAGGAGGGGCGTCTTTCCCTCCTTGAACTGCCCGTTGTAGGAGCGGAAGAAAAGAAGACCAAGGCCAAGGACGTGAAACGCAAGGAGGCAGTGGTGCTCGCAGCGGAGCCCAACACCAAGAGAGGCAGAGATCAGCCTGAGTCGTCCAAGAATGGCTGACCGTTCTGCGCCTTCCACAACTTGAACACCCACAACACCAGCGACTGCCAAGAGCTCAGAGCCATACGAGAAGGACGCTACAGTCGACGCCCTGAGCACAGCGACCGGGGCTACGGCCATGGAGGAGGACATGGAGGCGGACGCTGGGACGACCGTGGCCCGTGCCAGGAGTGGCGCGACCGGCCTCGCGAGGATCGCTGGCAGGACCAACCTCGCGAGGGCGCCTGGAGGGACCCGCCTCATGAGGATCGCCCTCAGGGCAACACCGGTCTTCCCCCGCTGCCGCCACCAAGAAGGAATGATGACCACCACCAGGACGAGGGGGCTGGGGGCTTCCAGGAGCCACGCGCGATCGCTTGCATCTTGGGCGGTGCACAAGCCCCAGCCTCTCAGCGCATCTTCAAACAGTTCGCTCGCGAGGTGAACGCGGTTCTCCCCAAGCTCGAGGCCACACGCCCGCTCAGGTGATCCCAATGTGCCATCACCTTCAACTTGGCAGACCAGCTCAAGTGCGGGGCCACCGCAGGCGCACTCCCTATGCTGTGCTCCCCAGTCATCAGCAATGTGCAAGTCACCAAGACTCTCATCGATGGCGGCGCAGGGCTCAACGTCCTATCCATCGACACGTTCGACAACCTTCAAGTGCCCTATGATCAACTCCAGCCAACCAAGCCTTTCTCAGGAGTGGCTGATGGTTCCACCACGCCGATAGGGCAAGTCCGTTTGCCCATCACTTTCGGCAAGCGCGACAACTACCGCATCGAGTTCATCGACTTCGACGTCGCACACATCCGCCTGCCGTACAACGCCATCCTCGGGTATCCAGCCCTGGCCAAGTTCATGGCAGTCATTCATCACGGCTACAACGTTCTCAAGATGCCAGGAAGCGGAGGAATCATTACGGTCCCGTGTGAAGAAAGGGATGCGGTGTGCTCTCTTGAGCGCGCCTTCAAGCCGCAGCAATCGACGACCCCGACAGCAGAAGTGAAGGCCCTCCGGAGATCGTCCCCAAGAAGAAGTCACCACGCCGCGCAGGACCCCAAGGAGATGGCGCCGCGTCAGGAGCCTCGTCAGGATCATAGCCCATCCCAGGGTGCCTCCCTCCATCACATAGGAAGGCGCACCCGGCGCCCTCCTCGAGCAGGGCTCGGGGGCTCTCTTCTGGAGGGCCTCAAACCTTGCCAACCTCACGAGGGAGGCGCTTGGGCACCACTTGGAAGCGTGCTTCACGACATGCCTTCCTCAGGAGAGCACAGGGCAAGGAGTGCCCAACACCCAGGAGTTCATCACCAAGACCACCCAAGAACTGCAAGAAGCAAGAGCCATGCGCGGCAACAGCCGCTCACAGGGAACAGGTCCCCATCCAGGCGAGGATGCCGGGCTGCGTCTCTGCGTCGACGTCCCAGGACTCAACTGGGCTGCATCTCAGGAGCGCTTCTGGCCATCATGCGCGAGCCGCTGTGAGGGCCCACCACGCAGCTACGTTCGCATGCCCTTCGGCTTGCCGAGCGTGGCGTCGGCCCATCAGCGCAACTTGCGGCAGGTCCTAGCATCTTAGGAGGCCAGGATCCGCGCCGTTCAGGAGGAGATGGAGATGCTCTTGAGCGAACCTCCTGAGCCCCCTCAGGGTCCCGACGGCTCATGAGGAGTCATTCCTTCAAAGCGCGGCTTCAGCTACATCGACTCTACCTCATCTACAGAACCAGGTGACATATTTCAAGTTCATTTAAGCTGGGAGCGCCCCTCGGGCTGCATTATTCCCAGGCCGCACAGGTCCGCCCCTGCGGCATGTATCCCGTTTGCTTAAGTCATTAGCTTACCTTGTTGGGGGCGCCCCTCGGGCTGCATCATCCCCAAGCCGCTCGAGCCAGACCAATTGGCATGTATCGTCCTGCATTTATCCAAGTCGATCTGCTCTTTATGCTTACCCTGCCAACGGCTATCACCTGCTCGATCATCGCCTCCCCCGGGGCCTTCACACAGGCACGATGCTGGCACATGGGTCTGTCCCTGCCACGACCGACAAATCAGAGTGGTCGAGCTCTGGCTCGCGGCACGCGGCACACACGTCACCTCACCAGGCCCTCGGTGCCTTCGCCTCACCCAGAGCAACCAGCGGCAGGCTAACAGCTGTAACAGTCAACCGTATTCCTTCTTGTGCCTGTTCACAGGAATACCGAGGGAAGGATAGCAGACGGCACCGCGAGTCTCCTTTTCCTCGTGCGATCCGCTTGCGCATTAAAAGGGGGGCTCCTGAGCATCGCGACTCAGGAGCTCCTACTGGCTCTCCAGCCCTCACCCACTGGCCTTGACCAAGGCATCACGACCTGGCATACCAGCGGCGGCTGAGCTCGCTCGAGGGCCGGAACCTGAGGACATAGAGCACTAAGGAGAGCATGGGTAAGGGAAAATCGTACGGGCCGGCCTGTCTATGCCGCACTAGTTGGCGCACAACCCCAGCGCAACGTCATGACTCGTCGCGAAGTCAACAAGAAGTCTTGCACCCGAATCGGCTAAATGTTTAGGCCTAATGGTCGCTCACGCCTTGCCACAACCCCGTTGTGGCCACGTCAACTCCCTTTCTCGCCTTACCATGGCTGCTTGAGCGCTAAGGGGGACCTCCTGAGCATCGCGCCTCGGGAGCTCTTACTGGACCTCGGGCCGCGCACCTCCTGGCCTTGACCACGGCACGCGACCTGGCATACCAGTGACGGCTGTAGCCGCCTTGGGACCGGGACCTATCAGCGTAGAGCAACAAGCTATCGCGAGGAAAGAAAGGGGGGTCAAGCCCTAACGGGACATGTGTTCACCAAGTTCTTATAACAAGGAAGATGAACATGAAAAACATTACAGACCCTTACATGCCCCGTTGGGTGATTCATGATCCTCCGCAGGAAGCAAAAGCTGTTACTAAGGGGAGTCCTATCTAGACCCTCCCGTGGCAGACGCCATCATCAACAGTGGTCCACGGGAGGCCAGCGCCAACCCCATCCAGATCGGCGGCGGCGGCGACCGGACGCCGTGGCCTTGCTCCGAGCGCGGCGAGAGCTCGGAGGGACGTAGCTGTCGTTGCTCGTCTCCGGATTCTCGTAAAGCTCGGGAGAGCTGCCGGACTCCCAAGTGCTGCTGCTGCTATTGGGGCGGCCGCGATCGAAGTGTGCGACGGCCTGACGCTCCTCTCCAGAGCAGCACTCCAAGCGGCAGCCCTCGGCGTCGAAGACCTAGAAAAAGAGCATGGAGGCGCCGTCGTACTTGAAGGGATCGCGAGGGCCCCCCTCGCACAGCAAACCCGCGCAATTTCGCCCCAGCCGCGAGTCATGAAGATCTTGTCGGTGGGGACCGCTTCGATCTCCGCTCCGGTCGCCGGAGCATTGCAGTCAACATGCTGCAGCCAGAGCTCGAGCTGCCCCCTTGGCGGCATCACATCGGAGAAGAACCGCGGGAAGAGGATCCAGGAGCTTGGTGGCATCGGCGCCCACATCACCAACTCGCGCGAGGAGTCAGCGGCGTGGACCCCAGGGGCGGCGGCACGCGGCGCTGTGGCGCGGCGACCCTGGACGTGGCGCGGGCGGTGCTGCTCGTCACTCCGCCCTCTTGAGCCCTCGGCTCGGGCGTACAAGGGTAGCGGGTACCCCGATGGGGGCCGCTCGCACCAAGGCCTCGCCACCACTTGCATCGTCGCTTCGTCATGGCGACGGATCGGCCGCTTCTTCGGCGGAAGTGGCTCCAGATCGTCACGGGGAGCTTTCCCTTTCTCTTCGGTCAAAATTCTTCTGATGGGCGCCATTGTTGTCAGCAGGGGAGCAAGGAGGACGAAGCAAGCAAGCAAGGAGAAGATGGGCAACGGGGGCTCCGGCCCCCTCCCCATTTATAACGAGAGAAGGCCAACCGGCGTCTCCCACGATCGCAGGTAATGATGGTTTTCCTTGCATGTCACAGAGACTTGTCAAGTCGAGCAGTTGCCTACGGAGCATGGGGAAGTGGAGACGCCCAAGTCCAATCAACCGCCACGCGTCGACCGAGGCCGCAGGATTTTGGGGCCCGCGGCGCTCCGAACTTGACCCTTGGCTTCGCCGCAAAGCCAAGCCCGATCACACCTTGGTCCCGGGGGCTACTATCGGCATTCTGGGAACGGGGGTCCCCAGACTTGCCTGCCTGCGGCCCACGGCGTGGATGAGCAGCGGGCCATACGGCCCATCTTCATCAACAAGGCATCCAAGACCTTCGCGAGGGTCCAAGCCTCGCGAGGCGGACGACGCAAGACCTCCTCTGGAGTGGCCTAGCCAGGCCGGCTCACGAGGAGCGGAGATATCAAGGCGGGGCAAACCTCACGAGGCACTCGTGACGTGAGCCATGACGAACGGCACCAGGCGGGTGCCAGGCGGGCGCCAGTGCGCACAGCGTCCCCCTTTCCACTTTGGTGCTAAGGAGGCAAGCGCAGACGAAGAGCACCGAGGCATCAGGCAAAGGTTGCCATATTGGTGCAACAAGACCAAGACCAGGAGGACGGCAAGGCAGAGGTCATCCTGGAGCCCAAGACGACGTCATCCCAGGGCTTTTCCCAGGCGGAGACAGCTTTTGTCAGGATAGCTTGTACTAGCTGTCCCCCTTCAAATTTTCCCGCCATTGTTGGCTCCCTTCCCGCTCAACATTTGGGAAGAGGACCAGGGCCTCTATAAATAGGTCTAGCCACCACAGTAGTAGCAACAACTGGAACAACACGAACACAACAACTCGGACAGATCGAGAAGCCAACACTCCCACAAGAACACCTCAACCTCAGGAGGTTGTTCTTCCCTTGTACTGTTCATCATCAACCCAAGAGGCAATCCACCACCACCACAATGGAGTAGGGTATTACACCACAATGGTGGCCCGAACCAGTATAAACCCCGTGTCAATTTCTGTGTTGTGAGTTCGCTGAGTTCGTCCGCAAGATCTTAGCGAGTTAGAGCGTAGATCGGTAGGAGGGAAAGACTTCGCGCGCACCCCAGTGTTCGAACCTTAAGGGTTTGTCGGAACCCCACATCCGACACTAGTGACTTAAGTTCATGACTCACTTACTCCGCTAATGATGTGACATCGCCGATGACAAAATAGTGAGACCGGTAGGTCAACATGCCAATCATATCTCCATATGACTCTGTTGATCTTTTTATGAGTGTGTTTCGAGCCAAGATGATCTCGGAAAGCCAAGACAACCAAGTGCCTCGCAGCGACAACTGTTCGCATCCCCCTCATACATGTCAAGCCTATCGTGCCCATGTGAAATCGTTGTGACGCCCTCGATTCAATCGTACACTAATCATGCACGCAAATGTGTACGATCAAGATCAAGGACTCACGGGAAGATATCACAACACAACACTACAATAAAATAAGTCATACAAGCATCATAATACAAGCCAGGGGCCTCGAGGGCTCGAATACAAGTGCTCGATCATAGACGAGTCAGCGGAAGCAACAATATCTGAGTACAGACATAAGTTAAACAAGTTGCCATAAGATGGCTAGCACAAACTGGGATACAGATCGAAAGAGGAGCAGGCCTCCTGCCTGGGATCCTCCTAGGTCACTCCTGGTCGTCGTCAGCGGGCTGCACGTAGTAGTAGGCACCTCCAGAGTAGTAGTCGTCATAGGCGGTGGCGTCTGGCTCCTGGGCTCCATCGTCTGGTTGCAGCAATCGAGTAGAGGTAGGGGGAAAAGAGGGAACAAGGCAACCGTGAGTACTCATCCAAAGTACTCGCAAGCAAGGAGCTACACTACATATGCATGGATATATGTGTAAAGGCCATATCAGTGGACTGAACTGCAGAATGCCAGAATAAGAGGGGGATAGCTAGTCTTAACGAAGACTACGCTTCTGGACACCTGTCTTGCAACAGGTAGGAGGGGACAATCTGAAGTCCTCCAAGTAACATCATATAGCAATAATCCTACCCGGCAATCCCCTGCTCATAACCCTGAGCGAGAGCGACCACCGGTTGTATCTGGCACTTGGAAGGGTGTGTTTTATCAAGTATCCGGTTCTAGTTGTCATAAGCTCAAGGTACAACTCCAAGTCGTCCTGTTACCGAAGATCACGGCTATCCGAATAGATTAACTT
>LR880970.1:612364846-612374962 GCA_904067115.1 Aegilops sharonensis
TTAAAATGCCAAAACATTTTACAAAAATTTGTGCACCCCACCATAATTAGGTTTGCTATTTTAGACAACCCCCGAACATTTTTAGTTTTTGTTTTGAAACTTTTATTTTTGCCTTTTATTAAATTTTGAATTTGAATTGATTTTTGAACTAACGCGGGATTATCAAGAGTAACTGCGATGACGTGGCATCAGTAACAGGGGATTACTGTAGCCTAATTATCCGGGCGTCACAATCGTGCACCTCAGACTGGTAAGTACTCCAGATGATGCTACACTCTAACGAAAACTAACTACTTCATATTTGTGTGAGGGGTCCTATTTAATAATGTCAACTGCACATCAAACAAGGTGCCAAAAAGGATTAACATCATATACAATTCATTTTATAGTGATACGGCATAGCCCCTTCGGTTGAAGAAGTCCTAATCATCCTCAATTTTTTTTTGCAAAAGTCATGTTGTGGCTGCGTTTTATCCACAAGAAAACATTGTAATGACAGCAATGTAAAAATTTCTGTCGTGGCACAGTTTTTCAACAACAAAACTCTATCATGGTATCACTTTTCTACTATGGCGGTAGAACTTTTCTACCATGCCTTCTCTTCAACATATTTTGGAATAGAATTCTTTCTCCATGAACAACGTTGCATTGAGATCCATCGATGCATGATATGTCACCACCATGTCATTAACAATTACTACTAATGCATTCCATGGATTTGTAGTTGACATGCAAGTCAAATACAACAAATTAATAACCACCATATTGGTTCCTACCAATTGTCATACTCATGACACAAGTCATGGCACGTGTTCCAGAATTGTATGGCCTAATGCAAACTAAGATGATGTCACCTCCTCCTTCTGATGAATAAGGTGATGATTCTGTTGCTGGAGCCAGTGGTGCTGCAGGAGGTGCCAATGCTACTTCTTCAAGATTGTGGAATTATGAGAAATTTGTGTTTTATAGGACTTGCGTGATGTTTAAGACTATGTTTAACTCTATCTTGTGTGATGTTTTTAGTGGCACTATATGTGAACTTATGTGATGTTTAATGAAAATTGGAGACAACCTCTATGTGTATGCTTATGTGTTGAACAATATGTTGGTTTACTTAAATTTCAGTAGCATGGTTGGATACCAAATGGAACAAAATCGGCAGCCCGGGAGCTAAAAATGGACGCGGTAATCAAAGAAAACCGCCCCCACAGGACCATGACTGAGAGCATAGAAGCGGTTAGTAATGGAAAATTGTCTGAGCCCCTTTGAGCATTCGAGGCGGTGCTGAAAATTGCCTACATTGTGTCAAGTATTAGCGACACGTGATTTGAGGAGGAACGGCAAACCGTCGCCGGCCCATGTATGAAAAATGACTTCAAAGCCCATTTGTGTGCTAGTAGGGAGGGATAGACGGTGTGAGAGAAATGAGGGTAGAGGAAGACAATGCATGTGTGGTCGATGCTTCTGGAAAGGGATGGGGATGAAGTGCATGCATCCGGGCAGGCAACTTGTCACTCGCGGAGAACGTCGAAGCATGCACTTGTATCAGGCAAGTGATTGCAAGTGTTTCTTTTTCTTGGAAAATTTGCAGGTGTTGTCTTTCCCGTTACTGTAGAAAAATCTTGGTTTTGAGGAGGTATCCTTAGCCTGCACGGATTTTTATGTTGGAAGAACATGTGAATTTATGAGCACTTTGTAAATCGAACAAACCAGAAATCATCTGTTCCATTAAATTCTGAAGTGTCTAATTAGGCTGGTCATGATACTAGTATATGATACTATATCCATAGTGCATGGTAACATAGATTAGTATCATAGATGGTCTCGTTTATTGCTATGCATGACACATAGTAGCATAACATTTATTATGTTACGGTATCTACCTATGTTACTATAATCATCTCTCTTCTTTAATTGACTGCCACATAAGCATGATTGTGAGTCCCAAGAGCATGTTACTACTTATGTTACCCCCGCTATGGCCAGCCTTAGGCTAGTCATAGTGGGAGTAACTTAACAAGTAACATAGCGCACTCCGAGAAATTTTTGCTTATGTGGCATGTAGTTAATGAGAAGTGGTAACATAATATGTTACTGTAACATAGCGCTTTCCAAGACAAGATGAGTCTACAAGCTAATTAATGAAGTCCTCTATGACACTACTATTATGTTACTTTACACTATGAAGGTAATAACTTAGACTAGTGGCATATGCATGACACTAGCATAAGTTACTCCCCACTATGACCAGCCTTAGGATTCGTAGCCATGGCTTGATTTTTTTTCAATAAATTATTGGGATAGTGCTATTTTTTTTAGTTATAATAGAGACGATTTATGGATCGTGATAGTTTTGAAAATCTTTTTTGCTAATTAAACAAGGAAAAAGGCTATGGTTTCCTCCGCCTCCTGCTGGCGCCGCCGCGGATCCGCCTCGTCTCCGGTGGTCTTAGGCCCATGGCGGCGTGTCGGATCCTGGCCCTTGCCGGCGAAAGGGCTTCGTCTTTAGATGTTCTTTTTGTTAGGGTTTGTGTCTTGCTTAGGAAGACGAGTCAGCGGCGCCTCCCTAAAGATGAAATAAAGTTCTCCCCGCCTGGCCCCCATCTCGGTGGTTTATCTAGCATCGTAGTGGGTGTGTGGAGACGTGTCTCCGGCAGATCTGTCATTGGTGGATTTGCTCGGATTTGGTCATAGTTCGTCTACGTTCATGCGTCTTTAAGTTAGATCTTTCCGGTCTACGCTACTCTTCAACAACAGTGGTAGATGTTCTGGTGCGCTAATCCTATGAGGCCTTAGCACGACGATTTCCCGACTGTCTATAAAAAAAGTTTTGCCCGGCTCCGGCAAGGGAGGGGCGATAACGGTGGCGCGCCTTCGGCTCGCTTCAGTGTTTGTAGTCGTGGCTAGGTGATCTCCGGATCTGGATGTAATTTTTATTATTTCTGATGAGGATGAATAAATCAAAATTTTCTCGCAAGATAAAATAAAATATACAGAGACGATTTAAGTCGGTTCTGTCTCAAGTTTACCCTTGCAACAAACACGTGGATTTACTTGTGAACCTCGTAATGAGTTTTTTTTTTCGGGTAACAAGAACCGACCAAGGAGTAGCAAAAATCAAGGACTCGTATCCAATCCCGTTAAAAGGAACGGAAACGACGGATGGTAACGTGAGCATGCAACCGGAAGATCGGAAATAAAGCTTAGCAAAAACAGCACGCATCCGTCCATGGATCTCTCGCCGGACATGCTGGTGGAGGTCCTGCTGCGGCTCCCGCCGAGCGCGAGGCGCCGCGCCCGCCTCGTCTGCAGGCACTGGCGCGACGCCGTCGGCGAGCGTACCACGGAGATGCAGAGCCGTGCCACAGCCCTCCTCTGGCAGGCCGGCTCCACCGTCGCCTACGTTGTTGACGACCTCTCTTCGTCTTCGACGGGGAGCTACAGCGTGCTGTGGAGGGGCAGGCCGCAGCTTGTCGGCACATGCAACGGCCTGCTATGCCTCTGCGACGACGGCGGCGACATCACACTGGTTAACCCGGCAACAAGGGAGACGCTGTCCGTCCCACGGCTGCCATGCGACGACCAGCTATTCCGCGGGGACGACAGGAGGTTGGAGTGGGATAGGGCATACAGCTTCGCGTACCATCCGACGACAGGGCGGTACAAGGTGGTGCACGTCCCCTGCAGCTTTAACAACCAGGGCTACGACGCCGTGCACGTGCTCACGCTTGGGGAGGAGGCGTGGCGGGAGGTGCCGGCCCCCGGTGGTAAGAGGTGCAGCCTCGACGGCGGCATTGTCAGTGTCGACGGCGTGACATACTGGGTCACGGACGACGGCGGCTGCGGCTCCACAAGGATCGTTTCGTTCGACCTGGACAAGGAACACATCGCCTCCTCTGCCGGCACACCTTTGCCCTTCCTGCATGCGAGGCTCAATGACTACAGCCTGACCGAGGTCCACGGGAGGCTGGGGGCCATCATCAGCAACCCGACGGGGATGATGCAAGCGTGGGTTCGGAACAAGGAGGGGAGGTGGATCTGCCGGTACACCCTCGCGTGTCCCATGCACGAGATTCCACGGCCGCACTTCGCATACGGCGAACACTTTTTGAAGTGTGAGGGGCAGTTGTTGTATGCATGCTCGCGGCAAGGCGCACTATCGCCGTTCGGGTCCAGGCATGCGTCCAGCATCGTGCAGGTTAATCACAGGGATAAGGTAGTGTTGGTCGCTAAGATGAATGGTGTGGGCTGCAAATTTAAGTACCGGACGTTTGCTTACGTCCAAACATTGGAACCATTAGGTATTTATATGCGGCCAAGTGAAGGGTAGTGTTGGCATTATTGAGGTTTTTGACAAGCAATACATGTTCATGTTCCATCTGCACATGCAATTTTCTGACCCCCAAAAAAACAAGGTTCATGGCTTGTGAAAAAAATATCAAAAAGGTGCTACTATGAGACTTAAGTTTTTTATTTCCAAGTGACCGCCATGAAATTTTACAAACACACAAAAGATACAAACATGTACGTTGTCAAAAAAATCAGACACAAACATGTACTTCAGAAACGCCGTGCTCGATATGTAATTGTCCATTACGAAAGTTGCAAAAACAAGAACAGCGACACTACTAGAAACCAACACTACTGGAAAACAGGGCTTTGGTTCGGGCCTGACCAGCCCATTAGTCCCGATTCAGTCACGAACCGGGACCCATGGGGGCATTTGTCCCGGTTCGTAAGCCCAGGAGGCCGGCCGGGGCCTAGTGGGCATTGGTCCCGGTTCGTATGGATCCATTTGTCCCGGTTCTAGGCACGAACCGGGACCAATGGACCTCGCTCCTGGTCCACAACTATTGGTTCCGGTTTGTGGCTGGAACCGTGATAAAATGCTGGGCTTTAGTCCCGGTTCCAGCCACGAACTGGGACAAATGAGTTGCCTATATATACCACATCGCCACAGCAGAGCACTCCACAATGTTTTTTTTTTCTGGCCGGCGAGGGGAGGGCATTTGGGTGGCTCTAGCTCGCCTCCTATGCACATGAGGTGTTCGATGAAATGTCCGAACCACACTAGTTAATCTTTCTCCTCTCGAAACTCGACCTCCGAGCTCAATTTTCCCCGAGATTTGTCTAGGTTTAGCGGCCAGTCACGTCCCGTCTCCATCTTCACCGCCGTCGATCGCCCGCGCCGATCTCGTCGCCGGCACCACCGTGGTGAGCCTCTGGTTCTTATCTTCTTTTTGAAAGAAAAAAAAATTCTTACTTCAGATAGATACTTGTCTATTTTTCTTACTTTTATTATTCCTTGTTATTATATAGTGCGACAATTTTGGTATCCGCCCCCGTCGGCCCTCGTCCTGTCTATGATTCAGATGTGGTATATATTATCTTTTTATAACTATTTGGTTCATTTATTGTTTATGACAATTATGCCGACCAACGTGACATAGATTTTATTTATCTAGGAGGTGGTTGAACCGGAAATTCCAGCCGACCCTATTGTCAGGAGGTTAAATTTAGTTGAAGAAGAAAACAATTACTTGAAGGAAAAAACAAAAAAAAATGAGGAGGAGAAGATGATATTGGAGTTGCATGTTGCGGATGTCGTCGATGATCACAAGATCAAGATGGATGCAATGCGTTTGAAGATTCGAAATATTAGAAAATGTGCCATTCATATCGAGGCTTGGTATCATTATGCCGTTGGATCAATTGTTAACTTGGTTGCGATTATGATCGCATTTGTTGTTGCATTGAAATGTTTTACATAATTTCAATGTATGGTTTAATTAGATGCTCTGGAGAGCTATATGTTGTTCAATGAGAACTATGTATGTATTTGGTTTTAATGTGATGATAAAATTCTATTAATTTGGTCACTTATCTATTCATGAGAACTATATGTTGCCTTCAATTTCAGGGTCTTATAGCTCAAAATAATCAATAAATGTATGAAAAATAACAAATGAAGTCAGAAAGGGTTGAAAATTGATGATGTGGCTTTGAATGGTGCATTTTGAACACAGAAAAAGTCTGGAGTTCAAATAAGTTCAAAAAAATGAAATCCCTTTGTAACATACGAGTTTCCATATGAAACCCTGATACTTCGAAAGAGATTGTCCGTTCTGTGCACGAAGTGCATCTAGTTTTTGCCCTAACCCTCTCTGCTTTCTTGCACATGCTATGTGGATTAAATGATGATACCATGCCAACTTTCAAGGTTCTAAATATAGGTTGATATAACCAATATAGTTTCCTAAATGCTAGATAATGCAGTTGCGCCATTCGGTGGAGTCGAGCGCACGCATGCGAGCCTCCCGATGCTGACGCAATTGCGCCACACGACAAACTGTTAGAAAAATGGCCTCCTTCCTCCTCCTGATGTACCTGGCATCTTCAGGTGGTGTGTGGTCCGTAAAGAATAACTGCATGCATATGCTGATGTCATCCGGCTTTATTCTGTCTCTTTTTTTTTCAAGAAGCTATAACTTTTGAACTGAGCATCAGAACGAAGATTCGTTTTCACCATTAGGTTTCTCACAACGAGATCTTCAAAACTAGAATCCATATGAATAGGTTTCGATGAGTTTTTAAAAAAGGCAACTTTGGTTCTAGTTGAGGCAATTTTATTGCTAAACAGAAGCAACTTTCTTGCACCATGTGTACTAGTGAAGTTACCTAGCAAGTATATCGTAGAAAACATAGAAACCATGTCGGACAAATTTTCATCATATGTAGGCAAGTGAACATCATTCGTAAGCAACTTTGCTATCACATGGAGGCAACTTCGGTACTAAAGGAGGCAACTTGTGTTTTGAAGGTGCATTCAATATTATGCATACACTGTCCTATTATCACCTATCCATATTTTGCAAAAGGAGATAAAACATTTCTCCCAGTTGTCTACCGCTCTCATGAAGTTGTCTATTACCAAAAATCCAGGGGGTCTTGTCTAGATGCATGGCATTTTTGTTTGAATCTGTGGGATACTTTTTGCAGTCAATAGATTGGTAATTATGTGAATTATGGGGACAAAGCAATCGCTTGGATTTACTAGAAGAGTTTCTCAAGTTGTAATGCAGTTGCTTGGTTTGGTATGGGGACAAAGTTGTCGCTTGGATTTGCTAGAAGAGTTGCATCGTGTCATAATGCAGTTGCTTGGTTTGGTTAGGACAATTGCTTGGTTTTTGTTTGAAAAGTATTACATGGTGTTTTGGGTAATGTAGTCGCTTGGATTTGCTAGGACAGTTGCTTGGTTTTGTATGGACAGTTGCTTGGTTTTGTTGGAATAGGCAACTAATTTACAAAGTTAGGCAACTTAGTAGCAATGGTAGGCAACTATTTTACCAATAGCAAGCAACTGGGAATCAATGGTAGACAATTTCATAGTATTTGTAGGCAACTGAGCATCAACCATAGGAAACTGACATTCAACGATAGGAAACTAAGCTACATTGAATAGGCAAGTTGGGATAAGGTTTGCAGAATTCATAGGTATGCATAGTGCAGTGAAGTTGCTTGTATGTAGTACTAGAAGTGCCCCATGTTTTGTCTGATTTTATCATTTCTACACAAACCAACATCATAGAAGTCCTACTAAGCCAAAAAGTAGAAGTTGCTTCCCCATAGAACTAAAGTTGCCTCCATTACACCCAAAGTTGCCCATCCAAAAAAGATCAACGAAACCTATCCATATGGGATCTAGATTTGAAGAACTCGTCGTGAGAAACCCAACGGTGAAAATGGTTTTGAATTCCGACAATCGAATCAAAAGTTAATGCTTTAAAAAAATTGAAACCCCAAATTAATGCACATGTGACAAGGTCTTAATTGGTTTATTTGGCAATATCCTAAAATCTCGTGGGCTCAGAGGAGGTGGCGTGGGGAATCAGGATCTTTTCTGTTTTTGGAAGGCACATGGTGGACTGACTGCACTTTTTAGGACGTCCTTCTGTTTATAGTATAAGCGCCAAATCGCACTAACGGGCGCCCGGGCGCTGGCTAGCCACGTCCATATAGTTTTTACCACCCTATGACACCAATTTAGCATATCATATCATAATATAATTTTCACACATGTCAATCAATAAATGGGACGATATGACCGATATCTAGCCTTGTATTTTGAATGATACGAAACGATATGTACATGCTCACGAGCTTGTCTTCTCGATCCAGCCACACAAGGGTGCTCCTCGTGACCCTTGGATACATCCTAGCTCCTTGTACATCCTTCCCGTGTCCCGTAGCCTTTTCACCCTGCAAGTTCGAGCTGCTGCCACCGCTTACCTCGTCGCCGTGCTCATCGATGACCACTTCGTGACCAGTCGTTCGCTCCGCTAGATGTGGCACTCCGCCAGCTCCCGAACGCAACCACCCGCGCATCAAATAGCCGTCGGAGCAACGCTTCCAATGAACTTCTGCCGTGGTTTTGGTCGCCGGCGTGCGAACCCCCAACAATGCTGACATGGTCGTCCATTAGGCACTAACAATCATAATTAGTTTAGCATTAATGACCCCTCTGGTCATTAACTTGTGGGCATAGGCCATGTTAACTGTTAGTTAGGTCTTAATTAAACCCTTTTTCCCACTAAGTCACTCACGAATGGACCTACTGGTCAGGTTTGATTTGCTGACCTGGTTGACTTGTTGATGTAGTGTTGGCGTGGTGCTGACATAGTAATTGTTTCTGGATTTTAAATAAATCTAAAATGATTTATTTAATTCAAAAAATTGACTAAACTTCAAAAAATCACAGAACGTCAATCATAGGTTAGAACGAATTAATTTATTTATGAAAAATAATTATAAAAATCCAAGAATCCATCTCTAACATTTTCATGCATGTTTATAGAACTTATGCCTACTGACCAGGTCAAATTAAAATAAGAGCATTTAAAATGCTTAAGTTTGAAGTTGCATTTGAAACTTTGATCCAAATGAGCTTCATTTAAATTGTTGGTAGATGCACTAGCACCACTCATAGCATTCTTGCCATGTCATGATCATGCATCATATTGTTGCATTTGCTGTGTATTGATTGACTTCTTCGGTGTTGTTCTCTGTGATAGGACTTGTTCCTGAGGGTACGTTCGAGTATCCAGCAAAGGAGCAGCATTCCATTGTCAAACTGCGAGGCAAGAAAACCCCCTTGATCGTTTCGATACAATCTTGTTCTCTTTTATTGCATTAGGACAACAACGATTCAACTGTTACATGTTTCGGTAGTTGAACTCATTCCTTTGCATGACCTGTCATTTTCATAGTAAATAGCTAAACCTTCCTAGCATGATTAGGAGCTGCTTGAGCCATGTTGTGACTTCATCCATGCCATGCTTCCTCTGCTTAGAGTTGTGTCAGGTTTGATCCATCTGAGCTAGGTCTATATGTAGATGGTATGCACAAAAGAACACAAATTGGATGTGGGCATTGATGTTCAGATTGCTTACCTCCTTTGTTTTTTTTATTCGGCGGTATTGTGGGATGAAGCGACATGGACCAACTTTACTTATCCTCGCACAAGAAACCGGTTCTGCGGCTGACATGCAACTTGTATTGCATAAAGTGGCTAGCGGGTGTCTGTCTATCTCATTTTAGTTGAATCTGATTTGACAACGACGGTCCTTGTGGAGGTTAAAACACAATTTGTATATCACCGTTGTGGCTTTGCGTAGATAAGAACGGTTCTTATAAGTGAAGGAAATATGCCCTAGAGGCAATAATAAAGTTATTATTTATTTCCTTATATCATGATAAATGTTTATTATTCATGCTAGAATTGTATTAACCGGAAACATAATACATGTGTGAATATATAGACAAACAGTATGTCACTAGTATGCCTCTACTTGACTAGCTTGTTAATCAAAGATGGTTACGTTTCCTAACCATGAACAAGGAGTTGTTATTTGATTAACAAGGTCACATCATTAGTTGAATGATCTGATTGACATGACCCATTCAGTTAGCTTAACACTTGATCGTTTAGTATGTTAATGCTTTCTTCATGACCCATACATGTTCCTATAACTATGAGATTATGCAACTCCCGTTTACCGGAGGAACACTTTGGGTACTACCAAACGTCACAACGTAACTGGGTGATTATAAAGGAGT
>LR880970.1:612383498-612403589 GCA_904067115.1 Aegilops sharonensis
GCTGACGGAACTCATCCCCGACACTTTGCTGGATCGGAGTCCGGGGATCGTCATCGAGCTGAACGTGTGCAGAACACGGAGGTGCCGTACGTTCGGTGCTTGGATCGGTCGGATCGTGAAGACGTACGACTACATCAACCGCGTTGTTATAACGCTTCCGCTTTCGGTCTACGAGGGTACGTGGACGGACACTCTCCCCTCTCGTTGCTATGCCATCACCATGGTCTTACGTGATCGTAGGAAATTTTTTGAAATTACTACGTTCCCCAACAATAAGTTGCCCCAAGAAGCCATGTAAAATATGCAACAACAAAGTAGAAGGAATGTGTTTTTGCAGGGCATGTGATGTGATGTGGTATGACCAATATGTGATGTATGAGATGATCATGTTTTATAATAGTTCACGACTTCTATGTCGATGAGTACGGCAACCAGAAGGAGCCATAGGGTTTTCTTAATATTATTGCATGACATGCGTGTCAATCATTAAACACCATGTAATTGCTTTACTTTATCGCTATGAGTTAGCAATAGTTGGCGGAGACAACTACATGACAACACCTTGAAGATGATGCAGATCATGGTGTCAGGCCATTGATGATGGAGTTCATGCCGATGCTTTGGAGATGGAGATGAAAAGCACAAGAATCGCTAGCGAGCGCACGTTTTACTACTTGGATGAGGAAAAACAAATAATTTTTGCATTCCTATGAACAAAGAATAAGTACACAGCCATAAGCAGCATAGTATTAACTTCGCTTATCTTTGCATATAGTTTTATCTTAATTTGACCGCTCCTTTTGGTATTCATGTGTTTTTTTTTCTTTTGAATCAAAAACCCAATTGTACAAATTTATGTGTGTTTCATAATCTCTGTTTTGCATATGGGATCCTATCCTCATTAGTGCAGAATTGTGCTATTAAACTCCACATCACAAACGATAGGAAATTATTGTATGTGATGTCAAAATATCACACAAAGTTAGAAAATATCACAAGGTTTTTGCTAGAAAAACTGTGTGATCTAGCACACCACTGCACACGGATAGAAAACACAAATGTGTGTGATGCAAACATATTTCCACAAAAATATGTGTGATGTACCCTATCTCGCACACAATTTAGAAAACACAACTTTGTCCGATGCCTTGCACATGATTTTTGCACAAAAATGTATGTGATGTCGCATACCATTGAACACAAATTTAAAAAGGAAATCATGTGTCCAAAAAATGTGACTGAAGTCTAAAAAACATGAAATTTGGCATGATGTCATGATATGACCTCAATGGGTTGTGGTGGTTGGGGGTAGGGTATTTAGTAGCCTCAGTTGACTCTAAGGTATATAGAAGGAAACAAACTAATATTGCCATTTTACATAATTCATTGTCTAGTATCTGCATGTATCTACATTTCATATTGTTTTGCGGGAATCTGCATATGCATTTTTTGTGTTAAGCACATGCATTTAAAAGCAATGATTTTTCTTTAAAGAAACATGGATGTACTAATGTTTTGATATAAAGACCTATTACAAATATTCATACGCAAATATGACTAATTGAATCTTGTACATACAAGACAAGAGATTAGTGAATCTTATTGGGGTACTATTCATTTGTTTGCTTGTTTTGTACTCCCTCCGTTCCTAAATATAAGTCTTTGTAGAGCTTCTACTCTGAACCACATACGGATGTATATAGATGCATTTTGAGTGTAGATTCATTCATTTTGCTTCGTATGTAGTCCATCTAGTGGAATATCTACAAAGACTTATATTTAGGAACGGAGGGAGTAGGATACAAATTATCATTTTTTTCATGAATAACTCATCTCCAGTAGGAGCCCATCTCCAACAAAAATAATAATCAGGGGTGTCCCGTAACCTTTCGGTCATAAAACCAAGGGCGCTCAACGATGATATTTTTTAATGTGGATGTATTTTTTGTTACTTTACAAATATGGATGTTATTTTTGTTACTTCTCATGTTCTTTGTACAGTCAAAGTTCACTAGAAGTACAAAGCACCTCAAACAATATAAAAGTTACATTGAGATTCTTAGACCACCGAACAACCACTACGGCCATCAGAATGAGGCCAGCGATGCACCTCTATCGTCGCTCCCCTATCGGAGTCGGCTTGACCTTGTCTATGATAGCCGGGAAATTTTCATGCACATGCCCCTAAGGACCAATGCCCTGGAGCCGCAGTCGTCGTTGTTGAACACTTGAATAGATCTGAAATACCTGGCACCAAATATCATCACATGACAAGAAATCTTAACCTCACCTCCCCATGGAGACGGTAGGAATCTACGCCGGAGCTTCGTCAACCATGCCCAGATGGACGAACTCGAGAAGGATCAAAGTCTGAAAGACAAACTCAAAAAAGAAGTGTCGCCATCCACCTGAACGCCACATCTATGAGGACTAAAAAACCCTAAACTAAAGTACTAAACGAAGCGGAGGCACCAAGATTCCGCTCCTCGTCGCCGTCCGCCGGACCGGCAGGCGGAGGGGAGGCAAATTCACGGTCTCACTGGCGAAGCCTAGAGGGGAGAGTTGTCCTAGCCGCCAAGGGATAGAGAAGGGAAAGAGAAATCCTAGATTGGTTCTCGATTTTGTGCACTGTCATATTGTTTGATGAATAAATCTGAAATTTCCCTTAAAAAGAAAGGGAAAAAACATGTTATGCCTCCCCGCAAAAACAAAACAAAACATGTATGTCGTTTCTGCCATGTAAGCTGTGCCGTGTAGCCCTCGTGTACTATAAATTAGGAAACACATGTTTGTGGGCGCGTCGATCTGGAGTTTTGCTAATTATTAGGAGGAGAGCCAGTTATTGCGGTCTAAAATCGGATCCAAACCTGGCAGCCGAATCAACATCCAAGTAAGCTATCGGATACAAAAGAGGTTGAAACCCAGTAGGGCGCGTATCTCCAATCCCAATTAAAAGAACGACGACGACGGAAGATTCCAAAGAATGCTAGCACGAACATCGCCCGGGGATACATGTTTCCCCACGGACGTGCTGGTGGAGATTCTGTTGCGGCTCCCGCCGAGCGCGAGGCGCCGAGCCCGCCTCGTCTGCAGGCTCTGGCGCGACGTCGTCGACGAGCGTACCACGGAGATGCAGAGCCGAGCCACGGTCCTCCTTTGGCACGCCGCCTCCACCATCGCCTATGTTGTCGACGACCTCTCGCCATCCTCGACGGGGAGCCATAGCCTGCTGTGGAGCGGCAGGCTGCAGCTGGTCGGCACGTGCAACGGCCTGCTATGCCTCTGCGACGACGGCGGCAACATCACCCTGGTCAACCCGGCAACAAGGGAGACGCTGCCCGTCCCACGGCGGCCGCCATGCGCCGGCCAACTATTCGGCGAGGACAGGAGGTGGCACAGGGAGTACAACTTCGCGTACCACCCGACGACGGGGCGGTACAAGGTGGTGCATGTCCCATGCAGCTTCAACCGGGTCCGTGACGCGGTGCACGTCCTCACGCTTGGGGAGGAGGCGTGGCGAGAGGTGCCAGCCCCCGGTAACAAGAGGTGCAACCTCGACGGCGGCATTGTCAGTGTGGACGGCGTGACATATTGGGTCACCGACGGCGGCGGCACCGCGAGGATCATCTCGTTCGACCTCGACAGCGAGCACATCGCCGTCTCCCCCACATATTTGCCATTTCTGCCTGCGAGGCACAATGACTACAGCCTGACCGAGGTGCACGGGAGGCTGGGAGTCATCGTCAGTAACCCGGCGGGGATGATGCAGGCGTGGGTTCGGAACAAGGGGGGGAGGTGGATCTGCCGGTATACCCTCGCATGTCCCATGCACGAGATTCCACGACCGCACTTCGCATACGGCGAACACTTTTTGAAGTGCGAGGGGCAGTTGTTGTATGCATACCCGCGGCAAGGCGCATTATCGCCGTTCGGCTCAAGGCTTGCGTCCAACATCGTGCAGGTCAATCACAGGGATAGGGGAGTGTTGGTCGCTAAGATGAACGGTGTGGGCTGGAGATTTAACTACCGAACGTTTGCTTACGTCAAGACATTGGAGCCCTTAGGTATTTATATGCGGCCGCAAAAATGTGCTAGTATTTGTTGAAGTTTTTGACAAGCAATACATGTTCATGTTCCATGTGCACATGCAATTTTTTGTCAGAAAAATAAATAAGTTCATGGCTTGTGAAAAAATATATAAAAGGTGCTTCTATTTTGTATTGTAAATGTGGATACTTTTTCTCTATAAATTTGGGTAAAGTTTGCGGAACTTGAAATCTGAAACACCGACAAATAATTATTATATGCACTATCTTATGGAATGGAGGGAATACAATTTTATTGTACATTTATTTGTAATAAAGGGCATTATATCAACTAGCTTTGCTCAATTTTTGATAATTCCCTTAATAGAACTATACATCGTCCAATATCTCTTTCTTGTATTCAATATACCAAAGCCAACCGATATGAACCCTATACCAGATATTTTGAACCTTGGAAGCAAATAAATAGTAGCACTTTACATAATCCATAGAGAAAAGTATGTTTTTCGTCCCTCTAGTTCACGAGAAGTAGACATTTGGTCCCCTCATATTTTTTTCAACGACATTTCATCCCTTATGTTCCAAAACCGGATATATTTCATCCAAAACCAGAAACGAAGCGGCATTCTACCACTGTTGGGAAACGTAGCATGCAATTTCAAAAAAATTCCTACGATCATGCAAGATCTATCTAGGAGATGCATATCAACGAGAGGGGGAGAGTGTGTCCACATACCCTCGTAGACCAAAAGCGGAAGTGTTAGGTTAACGCAGTTGATGTAGTCGAACGTCTTCGCGATCCAACCGATCAAGTACCGAACGTACGGCACCTCCGAGTTCAACACACGTTCAGCTCGATGACGTCCCTCGAACTCTTGATCCAGCAAAGGGTCGAGGGAGAGTTTCGTCAGCACGACGGCGTGGTGACGGTGATGATGATGTGATCCGCGCAGGGCTTCGCCTAAGCACTACGACGCTATGAACGGAGGAGTAAACCGTAGAGGGGGGCACTGCCCACGGCTAAGAAACAAGCGTTGTGCTTTGGGATGCCCCCTTGCCCCTGTATACAAAGGAGGAGGGGAGGAGGCCGCCGGCCTAGAGGGGCGCGCCATGGGGGGAAACCGAATAGGACTCCAAGTCCTATTCGCCCCCTCCCCCGTTCCTTTCTTACGAAGGGGGAACGGGGAAGGGAGGGGGAAGAGGAGAAGGAAAGGGGGGCACTCCCCCTCCCTAGTCCAATTCGGACTCCCCATGGGAGGGGGGCACGGCCAGCCCTTGTGGGCTGCCTCCCTTCTCCCCTATGGCCCATGTAGGCCCATAACTTTCCCCGGGGGGTTCCGGTTGTTGGGGAACGCAGTAATTTCAAAAAAAAAAATCCTATGCACACGCAAGATCTATCATGGTGATGCATAGCAACGAGAGGGGAGAGTGTAGTCCACGTACCCTCGTAGACCGTAAGCGGAAGCGTTACGACAACGCGGTTGATGTAGTCGTACGTCTTCACGATCCGACCGATCCTAGTACTGAAAGTACGTCACCTCCGCGATCTGCACACGTTCGGCTCGGTGACGTCCCACGAACTCTTGATCCAGCTGAGTGTCGAGGGAGATCTTCGTCAGCACAACGGCGTGATGACGGTGATGATGAAGTTACTGACGCAGGGCTTCGCCTAAGCACTGCAACAATATGACCGGGGTGGAAATCCGTGGAGGGGGGCACCGTATACGGCTAAAAGATCAACTTGTGTGTCTATGGGGTGCCCCCCTCCCCCGTATATAAAGGAGTGGAGGAGGGGGGAGGGCCGGTCCTCTATGGCGCGCCCTGGAGGAGTCCTACTCCCACCGGGAGTAGGATTCCCCCCCCCCTTCCTAGTTGGAGTAGGAAAGAAGGAAGGGGGAGAGAGAGAGGGAAAGGAAAGTAGGGCCAACCACCCCACCCACCCAATTCGGATTGGGCTTGGGGGGGGGGGGGGGGGCGCCCTCCACCTGGACGCCTCCTCCTCTCTCCCACAAAGGCCCAATAAGGCCCATACACTCACAGGGGGGTTCCGGTAACTCCCCGGTACTCCGGTAAATGCCCGAACTCACCTGGAACCATTCTGATGTCCAAACATAGTCATCCAATATATCGATCTTTATGTCTCGACCATTTCGAGACTCCTCGTCATGTCTGTGATCATATCCGGGACTCTGAACAACCTTCGGTACATCAAAGCACATAAACTCATAATACCGATCGTCACCGAACGTTAAGCTTGCGGACCCTACGGGTTCGAGAACTATGTAGACATGACCGAGACTCATCTCCGGTAATTAACCAATAGCGGAACCTGGATGCTCATATTGGTTCCTATATATTCTACGAAGATCTTTATCGGTCAAACCGCATAACAACATACGTTGTTCCCTTTGTCATCGGTATGTTACTTGCCCGAGATTCGATCGTCGGTATCAACATACCTAGTTCAATCTCGTTACCGGCAAGTCTCTTTACTCATTCCGTAATGCATCATCCCGTAACTAACTCATTAGTCACAATGCTTGCAAGGCTTATAGTGATGTGCATTGCCGAGAGGGCCCAGAGATACCTCTCCGATACTCGGAGTGACAAATCCTAATCTCGATCTATGCTGACTCAACACAAACACCATCGGAGACACCTATAGAGCATCTTTATAGTCAACCAGTTACGTTGTGACGTTTGATAGCACACTAAGTGTTCCTCCGGTATTCGGGGGTTGCATGATCTCATAGTCATAGGAACATGTATAAGTTATGAAGAAAGCAATAGCAATATACTAAATGATCAAAGTGCTAAGCTAACAGATGGGTCAAGTCAATCATATCATTCTCTAATGATGTGATCCCGTTTATCAAATGACAACTCTTTGTCCATGGCTAGGAAACTTAACCATCTCTGATTAACGAGCTAGTAAAGTAGAGGCATACTAGTGACCCTCTATTTGTCTATGTATTCACACATGTACTAAGTTTCCGGTTAATACAATTCTAGCATGAATAATAAACATTTATCATGATATAAGGAAATTTAAATAACAACTTTATTATTGCCTCTAGGGCATATTTCCTTCAGTCTCCCACTTTCACTAGAGTCAATAATCTAGATTACATTGTAATGATTCTAATACCCATGGAGTCTTGGTGCTGATCATGTTTTGCTCGTGAGAGAGGCTTAGTTAACGGGTCTGCAACATTCAGATCCGTATGTACTTTGCAAATTTCTATGTCTCCCTCCTTGACTTGGTCGCGGATGGAATTGAAGCGTCTCTTGATGTGCTTGGTTCTCTTGTGAAATCTGGATTCCTTTGCCAAGGCAATTGCACCAGTATTGTCACAAAATATTTTCATTGGATCCAATGCACTAGGTATGACACCTAGATCGGATATGAACTCCTTCATACAGACTCCTTCATTTGCTACTTCCGTAGCAGCTATGTACTCCGCTTCACACGTAGATCCGGCCACGACGCTCTGCTTGGAATTGCACCAACTGACAGCTCCACCATTCAATTAAAATATGTATCTGATTTGCGACTTAGAGTCATCTGGGTCAGTGTCAAATCTTGCATCGACGTAACCGTTTATGACGAGCTCTTTGTCACCTCCATAAACGAGAAACATATCCTTAGTCCTTTTCAGGTATTTCAGGATATTCTTGACCGCTGTCCAGTGATCCACTCCTGGATTACTTTGGTACCTGTCGGTGTCAAAACTGGCGGATCTCAGGTAGGGGGTCCTGATCTGTGCGTCAAGGCTGATGGTAACAGGAAGCAAGGGACACAGATGTTTACCCAGGTTCGGGCCCTCTCGATGGAGGTAAAACCCTACTTCCTGCTTGATTAATATTCATGATATGGGTAGTACAAGAGTAGATCTACCACGAGATCGTAGAGGCTAAACCCTAAGAGCTAGCCTATGATGGTATGATTGTAATTGTGATCAGCCTTCTAAGGGCCAACCTCTCCGGTTTATATAAACACCGGAGAGGGCTAGGGTTTACATGGAGTCGGTTACAAGGAAGGAAATATAATATCCGGATCGCCAAGCTTGCCTTCCACGCCAAGGAAAGTCCCATCCGGAGACGGGCCGAAGACTTGAGTCTTGTATCTTCACGCTTCAATAGTCCGGACGTTGTACACAGTCCGGCTGTCCGGATACCCCCTAATCCAGGACTCCCTCAGTAGCCCCTGAACCAGGCTTCAATGACGATGAGTCCGGCACGCAGTATTATCTTCGTCATTGCAAGGCGGGTTCCTTCTTCGAATACTCCAAAGTACCTGTTACGACGAATAGTGTCCGACCTCCTGAGAAGGCACCAGAAAACTGGCCTTCAGAGTGGTTTTATATAGACGACGTTCCCCTTCCGGATCCAGTCCGGACAGGTCTCCCCAAGTTCAGCAATGCCCCGCCGAGGGCACGCCTAAGCTGGCGCCCCCAGGGCCCTCAAGAAGAGGACACAAGGGAAATACTCCTCCTGATGAACAGGATAAAGTTACTTGCCAAATCCGGACTGACGATAGTTGAGGTTATGGCGATATGCATAAGGCGAGGCGTGCAACCGCTCCAATATCGGGGGAAGCCCATGTGGCATTTCAACGGGGAAGACGAAGCCACCCGCTGCGGTCGTAAGGATCCGGACTCCGTTGCCGCTTTGGCAAGGATATTGTCCGATTTGTACAAAGAGGAAGAGGAGGAATTCCTTCGCATCAAAACGCGGGACGGATTCTCCATGTACAACCCCCCAGCGTGGGTAAGTTGCCATTCTTTTTCCCTGCTTTGCTTACTCTAGCGTTCTTCTGCTAAGATTACTTGCATCAATGCTTCTGAGGAGGAACTGAGGAGGGCCGTAGAAGGAATCTTCAGCCCCTCCCGCAAGCATAGGACCCTGGAAGGGCCCTAGATCAGGGACTTAAAGTGGATCCGGATATCACTGTGGAGCTTGCCAACGGGGTATTCTATCAAGCGAGCTGGGATGGCGCCCTAGTGGCCATTACGGCCGACTATCCTAGACTGCTCCCCGCGTCGCGTGTAAGCCAAACTAAAAAAAACCTATCCGTCGAGGAGGACTCCTCCCAGGTATTATAATTTACCCATGAGGCGTCGTTCTATTTGCAGAAACGACGGCCGGAGCAAGGGGTCGAGCCCCTAGGGACTCGTCAACAACGGGCGTCCGGATCGGGCAGGCTCAAGAGGAAGGCGGTGAGGGTTGACACACCGCTACAGAGGTAAAGTAGTAATCTGTCCTGTAATTATAGAATTTGAAATGTGACAGCACCCTTCGTGTCTAGATGGAAGAGGAATAACTGGATTATATCTGGAGACCCCACCAATCACGCCTCCACCAGCCGGGTTCCAGAACCGGCTTCGGGGGCGGAGGCGGACACAGGGCGAGCACCGCATAGTCCCCCGACGGAGGATGCGGATATGTGTTCGGCCACGAACTCCGAAGTGGAGAGCGCCATGAATCACCGGCGCCAGAGGGCCGTGCTCAGAAACAACATCTTTTCCGAAGAGGCTTTTAATGCCTTCAATTCGGCGGACGCATACGTCCGAGCTGCTCGGGGCGGGCTTGTCCAAGCGACAAACCAGTATACCAAAGACATACGGGTAACAAATTTTGATAAGTATGTATAACAGTAGCCCCTGAGACTTGAAACGGTTGGAACAACCGTTTTTAGGATCAATCTATGCACAGGTCCTTGTAGAGATTAACGAGCAATTGTCTCGGGAGCTGGAGGGATGCAAGGCCGAACTGAGGGCCGAAGTTGCCAAATTAGAGGAACCCCAAAAGCTCTCATCTGGTAACAATTGTCACAATTGCATGAAGATGCACCAGTTAGTAAATGGCTGATGTGACAAGTCTAACAGAAAATTCTGCAGACAATTCCGGGGTGAATCCGGAGGGCGTAAGAGAGGACGCATCGCATCTCAAAAAGCAACTGGAGGCTGGCGAGCGCATTCTTACGCGAGTTAGGCAGGAGAAGAACGATCTTCAAGATGCCAAAGTCCAGTTGGACGTGGAGTTAAAAGGTCTCCGCACTCAGCTGGCGGACTCCATGAAGGAGAACAAGAGGCTTCGACGCGACATTTACGGTAAGTGCCTAGACAAACTGTAGTATTGTTCGGCGAGGAAGTATATTGAAAGAATTTTGCTTGCTGGAATGTTAACGGGTCGCCCTGAGGAGGAGATGCCCCATCTGCAAGTGATTTACTGCAAGACCTTTCACAACTGCACGAGCGAGCTCGGCAAGTGATGTAGGGTGTTGCTCAGGCTTTATGGCCATCAAGCTTGCTGCCGAATGGCATGGCGGAGCTTGTGAATATGCTTCAAGGAGCACGGCGGCGCTTCCGACTCTGGAAGGTGTCCGCTTGCCGGCAAGGCGCAAGAGAAGCCAAGGCTATGGTGAAGACGCGCTACACCAAGCTGGACCCGAACCATATGGCCGAAGTAGGACCGGCAGGGCCCGATGGGCAAGAAATTCCCGTGAGTCTGGTGTATGACCAGGTAGCGTTAGCCGCTAAGTATTCTCAACAGGATTGTAAGCTAGATAGCCTGTTGGACGGTATAGAGGAGGAATATAGTCAGTCCAAGTGACTGTGTAATTTAATGGGCATGATTAGCCCCTAGCCGGATTAAAATCATTTGTCATGGCGGACCTTTTCGCTTCAGCCCCCGGATCCTATAGTCCGGGGTGTGTCCGAATACCCACTCAGTTATACAAAACCGGGGTATGCGTGGAAACAAGGCGTAGGGGTCATAAGTGCTTGAACAGACAAGTACCCGACTAGTTATGTTATATTACATGGATAGTAAGAAACATCTTCCAGGGAGAATAGTTCCGTTAGGGGTTCCTTTCCCTGAGTATGCATGTGACGATGCGCATGCCCAGACTGCGAACGATGGCGCAGGATACAAGACTTCTGGGGATTTACGTTGTAATAAACGAACACATCTTTTGTTCACCGACCGAATATTCTCTTAAGGAAGCTAGCTTTTGGCTTCACCCAGTCTGAGGTACACATCCGGCTGAACCGGCAGTAACAATCGCAGAGGTGCTCCCCTTATGCCCTAGCCGAATTAATGGGAACGTAGGGCATAAACACAAGAGCCAGGCAACCCAGCTTGGCAACATCTTAAGTCATATTGATGCATATAATGGTGAAGAAAAGGCACATATGGAAAAATAATGCATATGTGATGGGCAGAAAGCCATGTGAGTAATTATTTTTAGCTTCCGTAAAGGAAGCCCCCAGGTATTTCTTACACACCTAGTGCGGCCGGGGTGATGCGGGAATCCGCACTGTATTGAATAGTTTGTGTGAAGAGAAAAAGGGTCGAGAAAGGGAAAAGGGATGGAGCATAATTAAAAGGGAGGGGTTACGAGACGAACATTGAGTTCGGCGTTAGGCGTAGAATCTCCGGAGTCTGGCCGCGTTCCATGGGTTCGGCTCGAGTCTGTTATCGGATGCATTACGTAAACGGTACGCTCCTCCGGTGAGAACTTTGTCAATGACGAAGGGACCCTCCCACTTGGGTTTGAGCTTGTCCTTCTTCTTCTCCGGTAGGCGTAGAACGAGTTCGCCAATATTGTAAGTTTTGGCCCGCACTTCTCTGCTTTGATATCGTCGAGCCTACTGCTGATAGAATGCGGAGCGGTCTTTTGCGACGTCGCGCTCCTCCTCCAGGGCGTCCAAGTTATCCTGCCGATCTAACTCGGCTTCCTTCTCTTCGTACATGCGTACGCGTGGAGAATCATGTATTATGTCACAGGGTAATACTGCTTCCACACCGTACACCATAAAAATGGTGTATATCCGGTGGTGCGATTGGGTGTGGTCCGCGGCCCCTAGAGTAGGGAGTCGAGCTCCTCTACCCAGTGCGTGTCCGATTCTGTTAGAGATCGCACTAGTCTGGGTTTGATGCCGCTCATGATGAGACCGTTTGCCCGTTCGACCTGGCCATTTGTTTGGGGGTGGTAGACGGAAGCATAGTCGAGCTTAATGCCCATTTGCCGCACCAAGTTTTCACTTCATCGGCTGTGAAATTTGAGCCATTATCAGTGATGATGCTATGGGGGACACCGTATCGGTGTACGACCCCGGATATGAAGTCGATTACTGGTCCGGATTCGGCCGTTTTAACTGGCTTGGCTTCTATACATTTGGTGAACTTGTCCACCATGACCAATAAATATGTTTTCTTATGGCTTCCCCCTTTAAGGGGTCCAACCATATCCAACCCCCAGACCGCGAACGGCCAAGTTATAGGGATTGTTTGGAGAGCGGTAGGGGGCATATGACTCTGATTGGCGAAGAGCTGGCAACCGACGCAATGTTGGACAAGGTCCTGTGCGTCTGCTCGGGCCGTCGGCCAATAGAAGCCTGTGCGGAAGGCTTTGCTGACTAGCGCTCGAGCCGCGGCGTGGTGTCCGCCCAGTCTGGCATGGATTTCAGCCAAGAGTTGCCGCCCCTCCTCTTCAAAGATGCACCTTTGGAGCACTCCAGTCGCGCTTTTCTTATAGAGTTCCCCTTCATGGACTTTGTAAGCTTTAGAACGCCAGACTATGCAGCGTGCTTCATTTTGGTCTTCGGGTAGCTCCTGCCTATTTAGGTAGGCCAAGAAAGGCTCGGTCCACGGGGCAATAACGACCTTGATTTCATGGGCCAAGGATGTTATTTCAGTGGCAGAGCCCTCGATTGTGTCTGATGGTTCGATATCTGGGGGTGTGTTCGGGTCCGAGCTGGTATTGCCGGACTCCCCTTCCCATACTACGGATGGCTTGAATACCTTTCCAGGAATATGTTTGGTGGGATAGGGTCGCGTTTGGCGCCGATGCGGGCGAGAACGTCCGCCGCTTGATTATTTTCTCGAGCCACATGGTGGAACTCGAGCCCCTCTAAGCGCGCTGACATTTTTAGGACGGCATTACGGTAGGCCGCCATTTTTGGATCCTTGGCATCGAAGTATGTCGGGTGGTAGATGCAACATATGCCAACGGGTGGCTTATCATTGTGGGAGCCAATAAGACGTCGCTGGTGCCTGGAAACGGGATAAGGCGAAGACATGCACGCCGGCGAATCTTACCCAGCTTCGGGGCTCTCCATGGAGATAAGACCCCTACTTCTGCTCTGCGGGGTCTCCGTATGATCACTGGATGAACAAGCGGCTACAAGAGGCTCCTTGAGCTGTTCGGTGAGAGGAAGAAGAAGGGCACGGCTAGCCTCCTCTTCCCTCTATGTGGTGTCTAAAACTCTAAGAGATCAACCCTTTGCATGGGTGCCCCGGGGGGTTTATATAGGCCTACCCCCCAGGGGTACAATGGTAATCCGGCTGGGCCCAGTGTCTACGCTCGCCGGCTTCTCCGCCGGCCGCTGGGGCCCGCCGGCTGGTGGATCCCGCCGGCTGCCGGCTTCTTGGTCGACAAGCTGGCCCCACCGCTGAGAGCCTTGTCGGGGGCTGGTTACTGTTGCCTCAACCCTGATGACGAGGGCTTTGTCAGGGTAAGCATGGCTACAGTGCCGCCGCCTTGGCGGCGATCACTGTAGTCTCACCTCGTCTTGTTTCCTTAATGAGGCGCTTCCTTCGAGGGAGGGAACAAGCCGGCTATGGGAACCCGACCATATCTTGGGCCGACTGGGGGAGGCCGAGCCGCCTTCGGGCATCTCCCTGATCGGAGGGGCCCGCCGCCTGCGGGTCGTACTGACAGCCTGTCGTGGGTGACGTCATGGTCAGCATGGTAACAGTGCCGCACCGGACGGGTGATGGCCGCCCCGTACGGCGCACTATGGCCATGCGCGCTTCGGGATGCGGGGGTGGCAGGCTTCACTGTAGCCACGCCCCATCTCAACACCGTTATGTGGGTGCAGATTCTGAGGGTGCGGCCTTGGCCGCTTGCTGGGGGGCCGGCTTCTTTGAGTCGGCCTTCTCGCGGCCGGCTCCGCGGAGTCGGACCTCTGGTGGTCGGCTCCAGGGGAGCCGGCCCTCTTGCGTCCTTCTTTCTGTAGGCTCTGGGGCCGGGCCGCCTCCTGACAGCCGGCCTGAGGGTCAGCCGGCCAGGGGAAGGCGGCCCTGCGTCTTGGATGTTGGATGGCTTGATAGGCTTGTAATTTTTTCAGAAGTCCCAGGGGGAGCCGGCTAGGCTACTCGTGGTCATTTACTCCGACAAAGTCTCCATTTATTTGTGAGATTGCGAGGTTCGAATCCCCTCGCACTTCCAGGCGTTGGATGCCCATAGAGACTGCCATCCGAAGACCATGCAACAGAGCCTCATATTCGGCTGCATTGTTGGAGTCTGTATATAATATCTGGAGGACGTACTGGACCGTGTCTCCGGTGGGGGATGTCAGGACTACACCTGCTCCCAATTCGGCCAGCATTTTAGAGCCGTCAAAGTGCATGATCCAGTTGAAGTATGCACCGTACTCTTTAGGGAGTTCGGCTTCCGTCCATTCGGCGACAAAGTCGGCCAGTACTTGCAACTTGATGGCCCGTCGTGGTTTGTACATTATGTCGGACGGAAGGAGCTCGATGGCCCATTTAGCACTCCGGCCCGTAGCGTCGCGGTTGTTTATTATGTCATTGAGTGGTACTTTGGAGGCTACTGGGATCGAACACTCTTGAAAGTAGTGTCACAGCTTCCGGGATGCCATGAAGACCGCGTATGCTATTTTTTGATAGTGTGGGTATCGGGATTTGCAAGGGGTGAGGACTGTGGATACGTAATAAACCGGCTTTTGGAGCGGGAATTTGTATCTGTCGACCTCTCGTTCGGCGACGAGTACTGCCCTTACAACTTGGTGTGTTGCCGCTATGTATAATGCGTTGATAGGTTGCGCCGGCATTCTTGAGCCCGAAGGGCATAGTGTTGAAGCAAAAAGGGCCATATGGCACTATAAAAGTTGTTGCAGCTTGGTCAGACTCTGCCATCTTTATTTGATGGTATCCAGAGTATGCGTCGAGAAAATACAGCGAGTCATGTCTAGCTGTGTCATCGATGATTTGATCGATGTGAGGGAGGGGAAAGGGATCCTTGGGGCAAGCCTTGTTGAGGTCTTTGAAGTCGACGCATTAGGCGCCAGGATTTTTCCTTCTTTGGGACCATCACCAAATTTGCCAGCCAATCCGGATGTTTGATGTCTCTGATGAATCCGGCCTCGAGTAGCTTGGCTAACTCTTCCCCCATTGCCTGTCGTTTGGGCTCTGAGAATCGCCTTAGGGTCTGCTTGACTGGTTTATATCCTTTTAGAATATTGAGGATGTGTTCGGCCAGTCTGCGCGGGATGCCTGGCATGTCCGATGGGTGCCAGGCGAAAATGTCCCAATTCTCGCGTAAGAAATCTCATAGTGCGGCGTCAATCGCGGGGCTCAGCCGTGTCTCGACGGAAGCTGTCTTCGTGGGATCCGTTGGATGGACCTGGAATTTGACTATCTCGTCTGCAGGTTTAAATGAGGTGGACTTGGGTCGCTTGTCTAGTATCACGTCGTCCCTGTCCACGGTGGCCCGCAGTGTTGTTAACTCTTCGGCTGCTAGGGCTTCAGATAATGCTTCCAACGCTAGAGCTGCGATTTTATTTTCGGCGCGAAGTGCAACGTCCGAATCACTGGCTAGAGTGATGATTCCATTGGGTCCGGGCATTTTAAGCTTCATGTACCCATAATGGGGTACCGCTTGAAAGCTTCTAAACGCGTCCCGCCCTAGAAGGGCGTGGTATCCGCTGCTAAAAGGAGCCACATGGAATGTGATTTCCTCGAACCTATAATTCTCCGGGGTGCCGAATACCACGTCGAGTGTGATTTTTCCCGCACACCGCGCTTCCCGAGTAGCGAGAATTCCCTTGAAGGTCGTGCCTCTTTGTTCAATGCGGCTTTTATCAATCTCCATCTTGCTGAGTGTTTCTTCATAAATCAAATTTAATCCACTTCCGCCGTCCATGAGTACTTTAGTGAGCCGAAAGCCATCTACGATCGGACTAAGGACCAGAGCGGCTGGTGCCCGGACAGCCCGGAATCGAGGTTCATCACTGGCATTAAAAGGTATAGCAGTGTCGTTCCAAGGGTTTATTTTTGCCACATGGTAAATTTCAGCGGAGCTTCGACGAGCTCGCTTGCGCCTATTGTTCGAGGCAAAAGTCTCAAAGACTGTTAGCACCGTATTGTGTTCGCTGGCAGGATGTTGTTCCGCTTTATGGCCCACAAGAAGATCCTCGCCACTTTTTGCCACCTACCGGAGTATCCAACATGCCTTAAGGCTATGAGTAGGTGTTGTATCCGGAGTACTGTGGAGCTTACATGGCCCGTCGAGCCATTCTTCCAATACGGATCCCCGCCCTGGGGTGGGCTTTGGTTTCTTGGGGGTTGGGTCGGACGACTTACGAGAGTTCGTCCGTTTAGTTCGGACAAGGGTTTTGGTGAGAGCGGTACTATCCCAAAATTCTGTTTGGGTCTTCCAAAGCACTCTCCATCGCACAGTACTTCTGTACTATGCTTGCCAAGTCCGCGAAACGCACTATGTCGCGGCGGCTTATAGCGTTGAGGAGTCCCTCATCCGTGCAGTTTTTGCAGTACAATGAGACCATGTTCTCTTCGCGGCAGTCCCTGACCTTGTTAAGCGCAAGGAGGAATCTGGCCCAGTAGCGATGTACGGTTTCCTGGGGCTCTTGCCTGATGTGGGAGAGACAGTTTAGGTCCAGTTTAGAGTCCAGATTTTGATCCGATCTAACGCCCAAGGGCGCGGGCGGTCCGGAGCTCAACAGCTCAGAATCTGGAGTGCCCAATTTCTTCGGCCCAATGCCCGATTCTAAGTCTGGGACCTGGGTCAGGTTTTCCTTTGAGCAGGTCTTTGGCTCAAGGAGTTCGGTGATCCGAACATAACTTGTCCTCAAAGTTGAGGGGCAATCCGCGTGTGGTTCCTCCACTATCGCTATCACATGGGTGGTCGGCGGGGACCTAATGTCCCTTTGGTCGGGTTTAAGCCCAATCCAGTCGTAGTCTGCAGCGACTCCCAGAGCGGCGATGCGATCCAAGACTTCATTAAGGGAGGAGAGCTCCATTGGATCCATCTGTTCGGCAAGTTCCAAACTAACACGAAGTTTATGATTGATGACCCGAGAAGTCATCGTCGGCGCCACCGCCGATGGGGCGGCCATGATAAAGCCGCCGAGCTGGAGCGTATGGCCTACAGCCAGAGCCCCCTCCGAGGTAATGTCGTCCTTGACAACGAGACGAGCCATCGAGCCTTGCGGCAACGTCACAGAGGAACTCTCAATGAAAGCACCAATGTCCGTGTCAAAACCGACGGATCTCGGGTAGGGGGTCCCGATCTGTGCGTCAAGGCTGATGGTAACAGGAAGCATGGGACACAGATGTTTACCCAGGTTCGGGCCCTCTCGATGGAGGTAAAACCCTACTTCATGCTTGATTAATATTGATGATATGGGTAGTACAAGAGTAGACCACGAGATCGTAGAGGCTAAACCCTAAGAGCTAGCCTATGATGGTATGATTGTAATTGTGATCGGCCTTCTAAGGACCAACCTCTCTGGTTTATATAAACACCGGAGAGGGCTAGGGTTTACATGGAGTCGGTTACAAGGAAGGAAATATAATATACGGATCACCAAGCTTGCCTTCCACGCCAAGAAAAGTCCCATCCGGACACGGGCCGAAGTCTTGAGTCTTGTATCATCACGCTTCAATAGTCCGGACGTTGTACACAGTCCGGCTGTCTGGATACCCCCTAATCCAGGACTCCCTCAATACCTCCCTGTTAAATTAATAGCAAGGCACACATCAGGTCTGGTACACAGCATTGCATACATGATATAACCTATGGCTGAAGCATAGGGAATGACTTTCGTTTTCTCTCTACCTTCTGCAGTGGTCGGGCATTGAGTCTGACTCAACTTCACACCTTGTAACACAGGCAAGAACCCTTTCTTTGCTTCATCCATTTTGAACTTCTTCAAAACTATATCAAGGTATGTGCTTTGTGAAAGTCCAGTTAAGCGTTTTGATCTATCTCTATAGATCTTGATGCCCAATATATAAGTAGCTTCACCGAGGTCTTTCTTTGAAAAATTCTTATACAAGTATCCTTTTATGCTATTCAGAAATTCAGTATCATTTCCGATCAACAATATGTCATCCACATATAATATCAGAAATGCTACAGAGCTCCCACTCACTTTCTTGTAAATACATGCTTCTTCAAAAGTCTGTATAAAACCATATGCTTTGATCACAATATCAAAGCGTATATTCCAACTCCAAGAGGCTTGTGCCAGTCCATAAATGGATCGCTGGAGCTTGCACACTTTGTTAGCACCTTTTGAATCGACAAAACCTTCTGGTTGCATCACATACAACTCTTCTTTAAGATATCCATTAAGGAATGCAGTTTTGACATCCATTTGCCAAATTTCATAATCATAAAATGCGGCAATTGCTAACATGATTCAGACAGACTTAATCATCGCTACGGGTGAGAAGGTCTCATCGTAGTCAACTCCTTGAACTTGTCGAAAACCTTTCGCAACAAGTCGAGCTTTGTAGACAGTAACATTACCGTCAGCGTCAGTCTTCTTCTTGAAGATACATTTATTCTTTATGGCTTGCCGATCATCGAGCAAGTCAACCAAAGTCCATACTTTGTTCTCATACATGGATTCCATCTCAGATTTCATGGCCTCAAGCCATTTTGCGGAATCTGGGCTCATCATTGCTTCCTCATAGTTCATAGGTTCGTCATGGTCAAGTAACCTGACTTCCAAAACAGGATTACCTTACCACTCTGGTGCGGATCTTACTCTGGTTGACCTACGAGGTTCAGTAGTAACTTGATCAGAAGTTTCATGATCACCATCATTAGCTTCCTCACTTACTGGTGTAGGAGTCACTGGAACTGATTTATGTGATGAACTACTTTCCAATAAGGGAGCAGGTATTGTTACCTCATCAAGTTCTACTTTCCACCCACTCACTTCTTTCGAGAGAAACTCCTTCTCTAGAAAGGATCCATTCTTAGCAACGAATATCTTGCCTTAAGATCTGTGATAGAAGGTGTACCCAACAGTGTCCTTTGGGTATCCTATGAAGACACATTTCTCTGATTTGGGTTCGAGCTTATCATGTTGAAGCTTTTTCACATAAGCATCGCATCCCCAAACTTTAAGAAACGATAACTTGGGTTTCTTGCAAAACCACAGTTCATAAGGTGTTGTCTTAACGGATTTAGATGGTGCCCTATTTAACGTGAATGCAGCTGTCTCTAAAGCATAACCCCAAAACGATAGCGGTAAATCAGTGAGAGACATCATAGTGTTGGGGAACGTAGCAGAAAATCAAAATTTTCCTACGTGTCACCAAGATCTATCTATGGAGAAACTAGCAACGAGGGGAAGGAGAGTGCATCTACATAACCTTGTAGATCGCTAAGCAGAAGCGTTCAAGAGAACGGGGTTGATGGAGTCGTACTCGTCGTAATCCAAATCACCGATGATCCTAGCGCCGAACGGACGGCACCTCCGCGTTCAACACACGTACAGCCCGGGGACGTCTCCTCCTTCTAGATCCAGCAAGGGGAGAGGAGAAGTTGAGGGAAAACTCCGACAGCACGACGGCGTGGTGATGATGGAGCTCGTGGTTCTCCGGCAGAGCTTCGCTAAGCACTACGGAGGAGGAGGAAGTGTTGGAGGAGGGAGGGGCTGCGCCAGGGGAAGGGTGCGGCTGCCCTCTCTCTCCCTCACTATATATAGGGGTAAGGGGGGTGGAGGAGGCGCCCTAGGGTTCCCTAGGGGAGGGGCGGCGGCCACAGGGGAAACCCTAGATGGGTTTGGGCGCCCCCACCCCCTAGGAAACTTGCCCCCCAAGCCGGGAAGGGGGGCTGCCCTAGGGGAGGCGCCCCCACCTCTCCTGGTTACGTGAGAGGGGCTGGGAGGGGCGCACCACCCCTTAGTGGGCTGGTTTGCCCCTTCCCCTTTGGCCCATGAGGCCCTCCAACACTTGCCGGGGCTCCCGAAACACCTTT
>LR880970.1:612428982-612441245 GCA_904067115.1 Aegilops sharonensis
CCAATAGTAACAACATTCTTTTAGCAGTCTATCTTAGCATTAACAGTATTCAAGAAGGGTCTACCAAATATAATGGGACAAAAGCTATCTTGTGGAGAACTGAGAACAAGAAAATCAGCAGGATATTTGGTTTTCCCACACAAGACTTCAACATCTCTAACAATTCCCATTGCAGATATAGTATCTCTATTGGCAAGTTTAATTGTAACATCAATATCTTCTAACTCTGCAGGTGCAATTTCATGCTTAATTTCTTTATATAAATCATAAGGTATAACACTAGCACTAGCACCCATATCACATAAGCCATGATAACAATGATCTCCTATTTTAACAGAAATAACAGGCACGCCTACCACAGGTCTATGTTTATCTTTAGCACAAGGTTTAGCAATTCTAGCAGATTCACCACAGAATTTAATAACATGCCCATCCATATTATCAGACAAGAGATCTTTAACAATAGCAATATTAGGTTCTACTTTAACTTCCTCAGGAGGTGTATAACTTCTAATATTGCTTTTACGAACAACAGTTGAAGCTTTAGCATGATCCTTCATTCTAACAGGGAAAGGTGGTTTCTCGATATAAGAAGTAGGAACAATAGGATCATTATAAGTGACAGTCTTTTCTTCAACTTTAATAGGTGTAGCTACTTTTACTTCTATGGGAGGATGATATTTAAACCACTTCTCCTTGGGGGGATCAACATAAGTAGCAAAAGATTCACAGAAAGAAGCTACTATCTCAGAGTCAAGTCCATATTTAGTGCTAAACTTACGGAAAATATCGGTATCCATAAAAGATTTAACACAATCAAACTTAGGTGTCATACCTGACTCCTTACCATCGTCGAGGTCCCAATCTTCAGAGTTGCGTTTAATTCTACCCAATAAATTCCATCTGAATTCAATAGTCTTCATCATAAAAGAGCCAGCACAAGAAGTATCAAGCATGGTGCGATTGTTATCAGAAAGCCGAGCATAAAAATTCTGAAGGATTGTCGCTCTTGAGAGCTCATGATTGGGGCATGAATATAACACTGATTTAAGCCTCCCCCAAGCTTGAGCGATGCTTTCTCCTTCGCGAGGCCAAAAATTATATATATAATTGCGATCACGGTGAACAAGATGCATAGGGTAATACTTTTGATGAAATTCCAATTTGAATCTTTTATAGTTCCATGATCTCGTATCATCACATAGCCTATACCATGTCAATGCATCTCCCTTCAAAGATAAAGGGAAAAACTTCTTCTTAACAACATCATCGGGTATACCTGCAAGCTTAAATAGTCCACAAACTTCATCCACATAGAGTAGATGTTCATCAGGATGCTTTGTTCCATCTCCTGTAAAAGTGTTAGCTAGCAGTTTTTCCATCATACCCGAAGGAATTTCAAAAGGAGTTTCATTTTCAATAGGTTCAGTGGGTTGAGGAGCAACTCTTTGCTCTACTGGACGGGGTGAAGATACCCCGAACAAGCCCCTTAGAGAATTACTTTCCATAGTAACAAGTGACAGTAAATTTCAGCACACAATATAAATTTTTCCTTACCAAATTCCACCTACCAAAGGCGCTACACTCCCCGGCAACAGAGCCAGAAAAGAGTCTTGATGACCCACAAGTATAGGGGATCTATCGTATTCCTTTCGATAAGTAAGAGTGTCAAACCCAACAAGGAGCAGAAGGAAATGATAAGCGGTTTTCAACAAGGTATTCTCTGCAAGTACTGAAATAAGTGGTAACAGATAGTTTTGTGATAAGATAAATTGTAACGAGCAACAAGTAACAAGAGTAAATAAAGTGCAGCAAGGTGGCCCAATCCTTTTTATAGAAAAGGACAAGCCTGGACAAACTCTTATGATAGGAAAAGCGCTCCCGAGGACACATGGGAATATCGTCAAGCTAGTTTTCATCACGCTCATATGATTCGCGTTTGGTACTTTGATAATTTGATATGTGGGTGGACCGGTGCTTGGGTGCTGTTCTTACTTGAACAAGCATCCCACTTATGATTAACCTCTATTGCAAGCATCCGCATCTACAACAAAAGTATTAAGGTAAACCTAACCATAGCATGAAACATATGGATCCAAATCAGCCCCTTACGAAGCAACGCATAAACTAGGGTTTAAGCTTCTGTCACTCTAGCAACCCATCATCTACTTATTACTCCCCAATGCCTTCCTCTAGGCCCAAATAATGGTGAAGTGTTATGTAGTCGACGTTCACATAACACCACTAGAGGCTAGGCAACATACATCTCATCAAACTATCGAACGAATACCAAATTCACATGACTACTAATAGCGGGACTTCTCCCTTGTCCTCAGGAACAAACGTAACTACTCACAAAGCATATTCATGTTCATAATCAAAGGGGTAATAATATGCATAAAGATATGAACATATGATCTTCCACCAAATAAACCAACTAGCATCAACTACAAGGAGTAATCAACACTACTAGCAACCTACTAGCACCAATCCCGGACTTGGAGACAAGAATTGGATACAAGAGTTGAACTAGGGTTTGGAGATGAGATGGTGCTGGTGAATATATTGATGGAGATTGCCCTCTCCCGATGAGAGGATTGTTGGTGATGACGAAGGTGATGATTTCCCCCTCCCGAAGGGAAGTGTCCCCGGCAGAACAGCTCTGCCGGAGCCCTAGATTGGTTCCGCCTCGTGGCGGCGGAGTCTCGTCCCGAAAGGATGATTCTTATTTTTTTTCTCATCGAAAGACTTCATATAGGAGAAGATGGTTGTCGGAGATCCACCAGGGGGCCCACGAGGTAGGGGGCGCGCCCCAGGGGGGGCGCGCCCCCCACCCATAGTGCTATGTCCATATGCTTCATATGATTCATCTTTTTAATGTCTTTCGTGAAAATGATGAGAAGGAAAATTGTGCTCAAGTACTAGAAGAAGAATTACATAGAATGCTTGGCATAAAATATGTGAATGATGAGCATGATCGCAATGTTGTTAGTATGAATTCTTTGAATACCCATGATGCTAATGATATGCAAAGCCACAAGCTTGGGGATGCTATGTTTGATGAAGATGATATGTTTTGCCCCCAAGTTTTGATGAGCAAATTTATTATGATGAAAGCATGCCTCCTATTTATGATGATTATTGTGATGACACGTATGCTATAAAGAATAAAGGTAACCATGAAACTTATCATTGTGATTTTAATTTTCAATTGGATTATGCTTCACATGATAGTTATTTTGTTGAGTTTGCTCCCACTACTATTCATGAGAAGAAATTTGCTTATGCGGAGAGTAATAAAAATTCTATGCTTGTAGATCATGAAAAGAATGATTTATGTGATGGTTATATTTTTGAATTCATTCATGATGCTACTGAAAATTATTATGAGAGAGGATCATATGCTTCTACATATTGCAATAATATTAAGTTTCCTCTCTATGTGTTGAAAATCTTGAAGATTTGCTTGTTTTGCCTTCCTATGCGAGTTGATTATTGTTCACATAAGTTGTTTGATCACAAAATCCCTATGCATAGGAAGTGGGCTAGAGTTAAATGTGCTAGTCATATTATTTATGATGCTCTCTTTATGTTTCTTTTCATATCTTTTATGCGAGCATCTTTGAAATCATCATGCCTAGGTAGGGGCGTTAAACGTTAGCGCTTGTTGGGAGGCAACCCAATTTTTATTTTTGTTCTTTCTTTTTGGTTATGTTTAGTAATAAATATTTGATCTAGCCTCTGGTTAGATGTGGTTTTATGTTTTAATTAGTGTTTGTGCCAAGTAAGACCTATAGGATCTTCTTGGATGATAATTATTTGATCTTGCTGAAAATTCCAGAAACTTTCTGTTCACGAAAACAATTGTTTAAAATCACCAGAATGCGATAAAATACTGATTCCAATTGCAGAATATCAATAATAAAATTATCGAGGTCTTCCTATTTTTGTAGAATTGTTTTAGTTCCAGAAGTTTGCGTTAGTTACAGATTACTACAGACTGTTCTGTTTTTGACAGATTCTGTTTTTCATGTGTTGTTTGCTTATTTTGATGAATCTATGGCTAGTAAAATAGTTTATAAACCATAGAGAAATTGGAATACAGTATATTTAACACCAATACAAATAAAGAATGAGTTCATTACAGTACCTTGAAGTGGTGTTTTGTTTTTTTTGCTAACGGAGCTTACGAGTTTTCTGTTAAGTTTTGTGTTCTGAAGTTTTCAAGTTTTGGGTAAAGATTCGATGGACTATGGAATAAGGAGTGACAAGAGCCTAAGCTTGGGGATGACCAAGGCACCCCAAGGTAATATTCAAGGACAACCAAAAGCCTAAGCTTGGGGATGCCCCGGATGGCACCCCCTCTTTCGTCTTCGTTCAGCGGTAACTTTACTTGGAGCTATATTTTTATTCACCACATGATATGTGTTTTGTTTGGAGCGTCATTTTATTTTCTTTTGTTTTGCTTGATGTTTGAATAAAATACCGAGATCTGAAATTATTAAATGTTAAAGAGTCTTCACATAGTTACATAGTCATTCAACTACTCATTGATCTTCACTTATATCTTTCGGAGTAGTTTGTCATTTGCTCTAGTACTTCACTTATATCCTTTTTGAGCACGGCGGTGGCTTTATTTTGAAGAAATAGATGAACTCTCATGCTTCACTTATATTATTTTGAGAGTCCTAAACAGCATGGTAATTTGCTTTGGTTATGAATTTAGTCCTAATATGATGGGCATCCAAGAGGGATATAATAAAAACCTTCATATAAAGTGCATTGAATATTATGAGAAATTTGATTCCTTATGATTGTTTTGAGATATGAAGATGGTGATATTAGAGTCATGCTAGTTGAGTAGTTGTGAATTTGAGAAATACTCGTTCTAAAGTTTGTGATTCCCGTAGCATGCACGTATGGTGAACCGTGATGTGATGAAGTCGGAGCATGATTTATTTATTGATTGTCTTCCTTATGAGTGGCGGTCGGGGACGAGCGATGGTGTTTTCCTACCAATCTATCCCCCTAGGAGCATGCGTGTAGTACTTCGTTTCGATAACTAATAGATTTTTGCAATAAGTATGTGAGTTATTTATGACTAATGTTGAGTCCATGGATTATACGCACTCTCACCCTTCCACCATTGCTAGCCTCTCTAACATCGTGCACCTTTCGCTGGTATCATACACCCACCATATACCTTCCTCAAATCAGCCACCATACCTACCTATCATGGCATTTCCATAGACATTCTGAGATATATTGCCACGCAACTTTCCACTGTTCCGTTTATTATGACACACTCCATCATTGTCATATTGCTTTGCATGATCATGTAGTTGACATTTTATTTGTGGCAAAGCCACCGTTCATAATTCTTTCATACATTTCACTCATGAGTCATTGCACATCCCGGTACACCGCCGGAGGCATTCATATAGAGCCATATTTTGTTCTAAGTATTGAGTTGTAATTCTTGAGTTGTAAGTAAATAAAAGTGTGATGATCATCATTATTAGAGCATTGTCCCAGTGAGGAAAGGATGATGGAGACTATGATTCCCCCACAAGTCGGGATGAGACTCCGGACTAAAAAAAAGAGGCCATAAAAAAGAGAAAAGGTCCAAATAAAAAAATGAGAGAAAAAGAAAGAAAGGAAAATGCTACTATCCTTTTACCACACTTGTGCTTCAAAGTAGCACCATAATCTTCATGATAGAGAGTCTCATATGTTGTCACTTTCATGTACTAGTGGGAATTTTACATTATAGAACTTGGCTTGTATATTCCAATGATGGGCTTCCTCAAAATGCCCTAGGTCTTCGTGAGCAAGCGAGTTGGATGCACACCCACTTAGTTTCTTTTTGAGCTTTCATACACTTATATCTCTAGTGCATCTGTTGCATGGCAATTCCTACTCACTCACATTGATATCTATTAATGAGCATCTCCATAGCCCGTTGATACGCCTAGTTGATGTGAGACTATCTTCTCCTTTTTGTCTTCTCCGCAACCACCATTCTATTCCACCTATAGTGCTATGTCCATGGCTCACGCTCATGTATTGCGTGAAGATTCAAAAGGTTTGAGAACATCAAAAGTATGAAACAATTGCTTGGCTTGTCATCGGGGTTGTGCATGATTTAAATATTTTGTATGATGAAGATAAAGCATAGTCAGACTATATGATTTTGTAGGGATAGCTTTCTTTGGCCATGTTATTTTGAGAAGACATGATTGCTTTATTAGTATGCTTAAAGTATTATTATTTTCATGTCAATATTAAACTTTTGTCTTGAATCTTATGGATCTGAACATTCATGCCACAGTAAAGAGAATTACTTAAAAATTATGCTAGGTAGCATTCCACATCAAAAATTCTTTTTTTATCATTTACCTACTCGAGGACGAGCAGGAATTAAGCTTGGGGATGCTGATACGTCTCCAACGTATCTATAATTTTTGATTGTTCCATGCTATTATATTAGCTCTTTTGGATGTTTAATGGGCTTTACTAAGCACTTTTATATGATTTTTGGGACTAAACTATTAACCTAGAGCCAAGTGCCTGTTTCTGCTTTTTTGCCTATTTTAGTGTTTTGCAGAAAAGGAATATCAAACGGAGTCCAAACGGAATGAAACCTTTGGGAGAGTTATTTTCAGAACGGAAGCAATCCAGGAGACTTGGAGTGTACGCCAGGGAAGCAACAAGGTGGCCACAAGGCAGGGAGGCGCGCCTGCCCCCTGGGCGCGCCCCCACCCTCATGGTCCCTCGTGGCTCGCCTGACCGACTTCTTTCGCCCATACATATCCATATACCCTAAAAACATCGGGGAACAGAATAGGTCGGGAGTTCCACCGTCGCAAGCCTCTGTAGCCACCAAAGACCAACCGGGACCCTGTTCCGGCACCCTGCTGGATTGGGGATCCCTCACCGGTGGCCATCTTCATCATTCGGGCGCTCTCCATGACGATGAGGGAGTAGTTCACCCTCGGAGCTGAGGGTATGTACCAGTAGCTATGTGTTTGATCTCTCTCTCTCTCTCTCTCTCTCTCTCTCTCTCTCATGTTCTTGAGGTGATACGATCTTGATGTATCGCGAGCTTTGCTATTATAGTTGGATCTTATGATGTTTCTCCCCCTCTACTCTCTTGTAATGGATTGAGTTTTCCCTTTGAAGTTATCTTATCGGATTGAGTCTTTAAGGATTTGAGAACAATTGATGTATGTCTTGCATGTGCTTATCTGTGGGGACAATGGGATATTCACGTGATCTACTTGATGTATGTTTTGGTGATCAACTTGCGGGTTCAATGAACTTATGCATAGGGGTTGGCACACGTTTTCGTCTTGACTCTCCGGTAGAAACTTTGGGGCACTCTTTGAAGTACTTTTGTGTTGGTTGAATAGATGAATCTGAGATTGTGTGATGCATATCGTATAATCATACCCACGGATACTTGAGGTGACATTGGAGTATGTAGGTGACATTAGGGTTTTGGTTGATTTGTGTCTTAAGGTGTTATTCTAGTATGAACTCTATGATAGATCGAACAGAAAGAATAGCTTCATTTTATTTAACTACGGACTCTTGAATAGATCGATCGGAAAGGATAACTTTGAGGTGGTTTCGTACCGTACCATAATCTCTTCGTTTGTTCTCCGCTATTAGTGGCTTTGGAGTGACTCTTTATTGCATGTTGAGGGATAGTTATATGATCCAGTTATGTTATTATTGTTGAGAGAACTTGCACTAGTGAAAGTATGAACCCTAGGCCTTGTTTCCTAGCATTTCAATACCGTTTACGCTCACTTTTATCGCTTTCTACCTTGCTGTTTTTATATTTTCAGATTACAAAAACCTATATCTACCATCCATATTGCACTTGTATCACCATCTCTTCGCCGAACTATACACTACAAAAAAAAGACACATCCGTGACATTTTGGGCTGAACGAAATTTTTTTCTTTCATACATATGACACTTCTATGACGATAATTGTGACAAAACCCGGTATCATCATAGATGTGGTGGGCTCCTACTTCTATGACAAAAAATCATGACAGAAAATGGGCTTTTCGTCCTGGGCGGGCCGGAGACGCAGTTGCATGACATTCTTTGGGCCGTCCATGACGAAAAAACTGTGGTAGAAGCGAGGGAGAGGAAAATTTCGGGGAGTTCCCGGTTATGGTGGGAGGTCGGGGGCCGAGCGATGCGCGTTTCTCTCATACACATACGCGCGTGTGTGCGAGGCATTGGCTCTAACTGAACCCGAGCGAGGCGTTGGGCTCTAACTGAACCCGCGCGATTGCACTGCAGGCTACGCGTTACTGAACCCGAGCGATCGATCGATGGCTATTAACTGAACCCGATCGAGCGATTCCTTCGCTACTGCTGCTAAATGAAGCCGATCGATGCTGCCTCTGGGATGAACAGTGAGCGTTGCGGGGGGGGGGGGGGGGGATGAACAGGGAGCGGGGGCATTGCCTCTAGATGAACAGGGCCCCGGGGGGGGGGGGGGGGGTGGAGGGGTGTGGCGTACCGCAAAGCGGACGAAACGGACCTCCTACGGTCGAAAGGGGGGGGGGGGGGGGGTGGAGGGGTGTGGCGTACCGCAAAGCGGACGAAACGGACCTCCTACGGTCGAAAGGGGGGGGGGGGGGGGGTGGAGGGGTGTGGCGTACCGCAAAGCGGACGAAACGGACCTCCTACGGTCGAAAGGGGGGGGGGGGGGGGGTGGAGGGGTGTGGCGTACCGCAAAGCGGACGAAACGGACCTCCTACGGTCGAAAGGGGGGGGGGGGGGGGGTGGAGGGGTGTGGCGTACCGCAAAGCGGACGAAACGGACCTCCTACGGTCGAAAGGGGGGGGGGGGGGGGGTGGATGAACAGTGAGCGGTGGCATTGCCTCTAGATGAACAGGACCCCGTGGTGTGGTGGAGGGCTGGATGAACAGTAGACGGTGGAGGGGTGGCCGTGGAGGGGTGGTTCAACAGGACCCCGAGGTGTGGAGGGCTGGATGAACAGTAGACGATGGAGGGGTGCCCGTGGAGGGGTGGTTGAACAGTCGCCGGTGGAGTAGCGCGCAGTGGAGGCTGGATGAACAGGAGCCCGTGGAGGCTGGAGGAGGTCGACGGTAGCCCGTGGAGGATGGAGGAGGTCGACGGTGGAGATGAACAGTATCCCGTGGAGTCCCGTTTTGTGGTACGCCACACCCCTTCCGATGAACAGGACCCCCGTTTCGACCGTAGGAGGTCCGTTTCGTCCGTTTTGCGGTACGCCACACCCCTCCCGATCAACAGGACCCCCGTTTCGACCGTAGGAGGTCCGTTTCGCCCTTTTTGCGGTACGCTACACCCCTCTCGATCAACAGGACCCATGTTTTGATCGTAGGATGTCCGTTTCCTCCCTTTTGCGGTACGCCACACCCCTCCCGATCAACAGGACCCCGTTCCGAACGTAGGAGGTCCGTTTCCTCCGTTGTGCGGTACGCCAGGGCTCGTTTCCATCGCCTGTTCCGTCCAAGCCCTCCCGATGAAGACGACCACGCATTCCGTTCTGACCCAGCCGGTTGGCTCCTACGCGTTCCGTTGCCTCCCGATGAACACGACGCATTCCGTTGCCTCCCCATGAACATGACGCATTCCGTTGCCTCCCCATGAACACGAGCCCTCACCGTATGTATGCGCGAGTAGGCGTTCGAGACCCCGCCCGTATGTACACATACGTGGCCGTATTTTCTTTCTTGCACCCTGGCCGCTGTACGCACGTGTACATGCTACGTGCGCGCCTCTACTACGACACGTGCGCGCCTCTACAACGACCAGTATGTACGTACACGTTCGCGACCAGAATGACAATGCTACGTACATTTCGACCAGGTGGGTCTCGACTGTCAGGCACTTCTTTGAGTGCGAAAATGTAGTTGGTGGGTCCCAGCAGTCAGAGGGGCGAATCGGTTTTTTTTTTTGCCCGGACGCACTTCCTTTGCGTGCGAAGATGTAGCTGGTGGGTCCCAGCATTCAGGGGGTGAATCGTTTTTTTTTGCCCGGACGCACTTCCTTGCATGCAAAGATGTAGCTGGTGGGTCCCAGCAGTCAGGGGGGCGAATCGTTTTTTTTGCCCGGACGCACTTCCTTGCATGCAAAGATGTAGCTGGTGGGTCCCAGCAGTCAGAGGGGCGAATCGGTTTTTTTTTTTGCCCGGACGCACTTCCTTTGCGTGCGAAGATGTAGCTGGTGGGTCCCAGCATTCAGGGGGTGAATCGTTTTTTTTTGCCCGGACGCACTTCCTTGCATGCAAAGATGTAGCTGGTGGGTCCCAGCAGTCAGGGGGGCGAATCGTTTTTTTTGCCCGGACGCACTTCCTTGCATGCGAAGATGTAGTTGCTGGGTCCCAGCAGTCAGGGGAAACGTTTTTTTCATGAAATATGGTGGCCCGTCCGGTGGGTCCCCGCTGTCAGGTGGAGGAATCATTATTTTGCGCGTGATAAGGAGGCACTTCCTTGTTGCGGTCATGGAACTAGTTGTCAGCCTCTCCACGTACAGTCCACGTCCGATGGAAGTCGTTCCTTGACCACGTTGACCACGCCGCGCCAAGAGCACCACGGCGGTGGACGACGGCGAGGCCTAGGAAGGGGACAACTATGAGCCGGGGAAGACGCAGCAGTGGATGCCCACGAGAAGAGGAGTACGAGGGTTCACTGGTTCGGCTACGGTGTGAGGCTGCTGTCGCCGCAGAATAACAGGGGGTGTGGGTGAGTAGAGGGATGGCCTGGCCAGCGGTGGGAGTAGTAGGGGGTGGTGAGGCCTCCGCGGCATCACAGCCGGCCACGGGAGGCAGGAGCATGCGGCACGACCGGCACTGGTTTGGGCGGCTGGAGCAAGAAGACCAGAGGTTGAAGAAGCACTACGGCCGTTGGATGAACATCGTACGGTAACAAGAGCTAGAATCGTTCATATTGACTAAGTTGACAAAGCCCTCCGTCCCCGTCAACTTGGTAGGCCCACAAGTCAGCCTCCCACTATGCTGGGTTCCAGCTGGCAGGGGGGGTATTCATTTTTTTGTGCGTAATAAGGAGGCACTTCCTTGCGTGCGAAGATAGCTGGTGGGTCCGACATGTCAGCGGGGGCCACGTTTTTTCGCTAAGTACAGAGGCCCTTCCGGTGGGTCCCAGATGTCAGGTGGAGGAATCATTATTTTGCGCGTAATAAGGAGGCATTTCCTTGTGTGCGGCCGTGGACCCAGCTGTCAGCCTCTCCATGCACAATCTACTTCCGATGGTGTCGTTCGTTGACCATGTTGACCACGCTGCACCGAGCGCATCCCAGGTGGTGGACGACGGCGAGGCCCCGGACAGCAATGGGCCGGAGATGGGAAGATGCGGGAGTAGAGTCGCAGATGGAGAGGTGTATGAGGGTTAACTGGTTCTAGTGAGGTGTGGTTCAGAAGTCGGTGGAGAAGAACAGGAGGTGTGGAGGTGTGGAGGGGTGGAGGGATGGCTTGGCCAATGGTGGAGTAGCGCTTCATAGCGAAGCATGCTAAGCAGAGCTGCTAGCAGCAGGAGGCGGGAGGTGATCCCGGCAGCGCTGGAGGAAGAAGACGAGAGATTGAAGATGGATGCCGGTCGTTGGATGTAAATCCAACGGCTAACATGTCAGAATCATTTGTTGACTAACTTGACAATGACTTGCGTTGGCTTCGACCTATTGGCCACATTTCAGCCTCCAAAAATGTGGCACGTATTCAACCCATTTTTTCAGAATTTACAATCTTTTTTTTGCGCCGTAGAATTTATAGTCAATTTGATCTTTTTTTGAATTACAGCCATTAGCTGGGCTGGGTGAAAAAATAATGTAGCATCCATGCGGCCCATTTATTTTATTTCCTAAAAAACTACAGGCCATTTGCACTTTCTCGAAATACACGATTTTGCTGGGCTGATTCTAATTATAATGTTGGGTTGGGCCAGCAATGTTATCAAAAAATAAAAAGGGGCTGAGGATTTTGTTATAAATATATTTAAATAATAAGTGATATTATTACATTCGTCCTTAAATCTTACCAAGCTTTTGTACACAATCACTAGGATTTTCGTGCCAAAACAATCCAGGATTTTATTTGTTAAGAAATTATTTTTATAAGTTAATAAGATGTGGGATATTGTTTTCTTACATATGTAAGTATCTGTTAAATATATGATGACAATAAAAATAATATATAATAACATATAAAATAATTTAAATATATATAATATAGTTA
>LR880970.1:612465716-612499128 GCA_904067115.1 Aegilops sharonensis
GCTCCTGCCAGTTGCCAATAACTCTGTTACAAAACATGATCATCTCATATAATAAAATTTAGCATCATGTCTTGACCATATCACATCACAACATCCCGTGCAAAAACAAGTTAGACGTCCTCTACTTTGTTGTTACAAGTTTTACGTGGCTGCTACGGGCTCAGCAAGAACCGTTCTTATCTACGCATCAAAAGCACAACGATTTTTCATCAATTATGTTGTTTTAACCTTCAACAAGGACCGGGCGTAGTCACACTCGATTCAACTAATGTTGGAGAAACATACACCCACTAGCCACCTTTGTGCGAAGAACGTCGGTAGAACCAGTCTCGCATAAGCGTACGCGTAATATCGGTCTGAGCCGCTTCATCCAACAATACCGCCGAATCAAAGTATGACATGCTGGTAAGTAGTATGACTATTATCGCCCAAAACTCTTTGTGTTCTACTCATGCATATAACATCTACGCATAGACCTAGCTCGGATGCCACTGTTGGGGAACGTTGGGATTTCAAAAAAATTCCTACGCACACGCAAGATCTATCATGGTGATGCATAGCAACGAGAGGGGAGAGTGTAGTCCGCGTACCCTCGTAGACCGTAAGCGGAAGCGTTATGACAACGTGGTTGATGTAGTCGTACGTCTTCACGATCCAACCGATCCTAGTACCGAAAGTACGGCACCTCCCCAATCTGCACACGTTCGGCTCGGTGACGTCCCACAAACTCTTGATCAAGCTAAGTGTCGAGGGAGAGCTTCGTCATCAGATAGCGTGATGACGGTAATGATGAAGTTGCCGACGCAGGCTTCGCCTAAGCACTGCAACGATATGACCGAGGTGGAAATCTATGGAGGGGGCACCACACACGGCTAAGAGATCAACTTGTGTGTCTATGGGGTGCCCCCTTCCCCCGTATATAAAGGAGTGGACAAGGGGGGAGGGCCGGCCCTCTATGGCGCGCCCTGGAGGAGTCCTTCCCCCTCCCCCCTTCCCTAGTTGGAGTAGGAGAGAAGGAAGGGGGAGAGAGAGGGAAAGGAAAGGGGGGCCGCCCCCCCCCCCCCCCACCCACCCAATTCGGATTGGGCTTGGGGGGCGCCCTCCACCTAGCCGCCTCCTCCTCTCTCCCACAAAGACCCAATAAGGCCCATACACTCCCTTGGGGGTTTCGGTAACCCCCTGGTACACCGGTAAATGCTCGAAGTCACCCGGAACCATTCCGGTGTCCAAACATAGTCATCCAATATATCGATCCTTATGTCTCGACCATTTCGAGACTCCTCGTCATGTCCGTGATCATATCCGGAACTATGAACAAACTTCGGTAAATCAAAACACATAAACTCATATCGATCGTCACCGAACGTTAAGCGTGCGGACCCTACGGGTTCGAGAACTATGTAGACATGGCCGAGACTCATCTCCGGTCAATAACAAATAGCATAACTTGGATGCTCATATTGGTTTCTACATATTCTACGAAGATCTTTATCGGTCAAACCGCATAACAACATACGTTGTTCCCTTTGTCATTGGTATGTTACTTGCCCGAGATTTGATCGTCGGTATCATCATACCTAGTTCAATCTCGTTATCGGAAAGTCTCTTTACTCTTTCAGTAATGCATCATCCCGTAACTAACTCATTATTCACAATGCTTGCAAGGCTTATAGTGATGTGCATTACCGAGAGAGCCCAAAGATACCTCTTCGATACTCGGAGTGACAAATCCTAATCTCGATATATGATAACTCAACAAACACCATCGGAGACACCTATAAAGCATATTTATAGTCACCCAGCTACGTTGTGACGTTTGATAGCACACTAAGTGTTCCTCCGGTATTCGGGAGTTGCATGATCTCATAGTCATAGGAACATGTATAAGTTATGAAGAAAGGAATAGCAATAAACTAAACGATCAAAGTGCTAAGCTAACGGATGGGTCAAGTCAATCACATCATTCTCTAATGATGTGATCCCGTTTATCAAATGACAACTCTTTGTCCATGGCTAGGAAACTTAACAATCTTTGATTAACGAGCTAGTCAAGTAGAGGCATACTAGTGACACTCTGTTTGTCTATGTATTCACACATGTACTAAGTTTCCGGTTAAAACAATTCTAGCATGAATAATAAACATTTATCATGATATAAGAAAATATAAATAACAACTTTATTATTGCCTCTAGGGCATATTTCCTTCACCGGTAACCCCTCGGTACTCCAAAAAATACCCGAACCACTCCGAAACCATTCTGGTGTCCGAATACCATCTTCCAATATATCAATCTTTACCTCTCGACCATTTCGAGACTCCTCATCATGTCCGTGATCTCATCCGGGACTCCAAACAATCTTCGGTCACCAAAACACATAACTCATAATACAAATCGTCATCGAACGTTAAGCGTGCGGACCCTACGGGTTCGAGAACTATGTAGACATGGCCGAGACACGTCTTTGATCAATAACCAACAGCGGAACCTGGATGCTCTTATTGGTTCCTACATATTCTACGAAGATCTTTATCAGTCAAACCGCAATGACAACATACGTTATTCCCTTTGTCATCGGTATGTTACTTGCCCGAGATTCGATCGTCGGTATCCTCATACCTAGTTCAATCTCGTTACCGGCAAGTCTCTTTACTCGTTCCATAATGCATCATCCCACAACTAACTCATTAGTCACATTTCTTGCAAGGCTTATCATGATGTGCATTACCGAGAGGGCCTAGAGATACCTCTCTGATACTCGGAGTGACAAATCCTAATCTCGATCTATGCGAACCCAACAAACACCATCAGAGACACCTGTAGAGCATCTTTATAGTGAAGAAGTTACGTTGTGACGTTTGATAGCACACAAGGTGTTCCTCCGGTATTCGGGAGTTGCATAATCTCATAGTCAGAGGAATATGTATAAGTCATGAAGAAAGCAATAGAAATAAAACTTAACGATCATTATGCTAAGCTAACGGGTGGGTCTTGTCCATCACATCATTGTCCTAATGATGTGATCCCATTCATAAAATGACAACACTTGTCTATGGTTAGTGAGGGAGTCCTGGATTAGGGGGTATCCGGATAGCCGGACTGTGTACAACGTCCGGACTATTGAAGCGTGAAGATACAAGACTCAAGACTTCGGCCCGTGTCCAGATGGGACTTTCCTTGGCGTGGAAGGCAAGCTTGGCGATCGGGATATTATATTTCCTTCCTTGTAACCGACTCCATGTAAACCCTAGCCCTCTCCGGTGCCTATATAAACCGGGGAGGTTGGTCCTTAGAAGGCCGATCACAATTACAATCATACCATCATAGGCTAGCTCTCAGGGTTTAGCCTCTACGATCTCGTGGTAGATCTACTCTTGTACTACCCATATCATCAATATTAATCAAGCAGGAAGTAGGGTTTTACCTCCATCGAGAGGGCCCGAACCTGGGTAAACATCTGTGTCCCTTGCTTCCTGTTGCCATCAGCCTTGACGCATAGATCGGGACCCCCTACCCAAGATCCGCCGGTTTTGACACCGACATTGGTGCTTTCATTGAGAGTTCCTCTGTGACGTCGCCACGAGGCTCGATGGCTCGTCTCATTGTCAAGGACGATATTACCTCGGAGGGGGCTCTTGCTGTAGGCCAGACGCTCTAGCTCGGCGGCTTTATCATGGCCGTCCCATCGGCGGTGGCGCCGACGATGACCTCTCGGGTCATCAATCATAACCTTCGTGTATGTTTGAAACTTGCCGATCAGATGAATCCAATGGAGCTCTCCTCCCTTAACGAACTCTTGGATTGCATCGCCGCTCTAGGAGTCGCTGCAGACTACGACCGGATTGGGCTTAAACCCGTCCAAAGGGACATCAGGTCCCCGCTGGCCACCCATGACATAGCGATAGTGGAGGAACCACACGCGGATTACCCCTCAACTTTAAGGACAAGTTAAGTTCGGATCACCGAACTCCTTGAGCCAAAGACCTGCTCAAAGGAAAACCTGACCCAGGTCCCGGACTTAGAATCGGGCATCGGGCCGAAGAAATTGGGCACTCCGGATTCTGAGCTGTTGAGCTCGGGACTGCCCACGCTCTTGGGCGTTAGATCGGATCAAAATCTGGACTCTAAACTGGACCTAAATTGTCTCCCCCGCATCAGGAAAGAGCCCCAGGAAACCGTACATCGCTACTGGGCCAGATTCCTCTTTGCGCTTAACAAGGTCAGGGACTGCCGCGAAGAGAACATGGTCTCACTTTTCTGCTAAAACTGCACGAACGAGGGACTCCTCAACGCTATAAGCCGTCGTGACATAGTACGCTTCGCGGACTTGGCAACCATAGTATGGAAGTACTATGCGATGGAGAGTGCTTGGAAGACCCAAACAGAATTTTGGGATAGTACTGCTCTCACCAAAACCCTTGTCCGAACTAAAGGGACGAACTCTCGTAAGTCGTCCGACCCAACCCCCAAGAAACCAAAGCCCACCCTAGGGCGGGGATCCGTATTGGAAGAATGGCTCGACGGGCCATGTAAGCTCCACAGTTCTCCGGATACAACACCTACTCATAGCCTTAAGGCATGTTGGATACTCCGGCAGGTGGCAAAAAGTGGCGAGGATCTTCTGGTGGGCCATAAAGTGGAACAACATCCTGCCAGCGAACACAATACGATACTAACAGTCTTTGAGACTTTCGCCTCGAACAATAGGCGCAAGCGAGCTCGTCGAAGCTCCATTGAAAGTTACCATGTGGAAAAAATAAACCCTTGGAACGACACTGCTATAACTTTTAATGCCAGTGATGAACCACGATTCCGGGCTGTCCGGGCACCAGCCGCTCTGGTCCTTAGTCTGGTTGTAGATGGCTTTCGGCTCACTAAAGTACTCATGGACGGCGGAAGCGGATTAAATCTAATTTATGAAGAAACACTCAGCAAGATGGAGATTGATAAAAGCCGCATTGAACAAAGCGGCACGACCTTCAGGGGAATTATCCCTACTCGGGAAGCTTGGAGTGCGGGAAAAATCACACTCGACGTAGTATTCGGCACCCCGGAGAATTATAGGTCCGAGGAAATCACATTCCAGGTGGCTCCTTTTAGCAGCGGATACCACGCCCTTCTAGGGCGGGACGCATTTACAAGCTTTCAAGTTGTACCCCATTATGGGTACATGAAGCTTAAAATGCCTGGACCCAATGGAATCACCACTCTAGCCAGTGATCCGGACGTTGCATTTCGCGCCGAAAATAAAACCGCAGCTCTAGCGTTGGAAGCATTATCTGAAGCCCTAGCAGCCGAAGAGTTAACAACACTGCGGGCCACTGTGGACAGGAATGACGTGATACTAGACAAGTGACCCAAGTCCACCTCATTTAAACCTGCAGATGAGATAGTCAAATTCCAGGTCCATCCAACGGACCCCACGAAGACAGCTTCCATCAGGACACAGCTGAGCCCCGCGATTGACGCCGCACTACGAGATTTCTTACGTGAGAATTGGGACATTTTCGCCTGGCACCCATCGGACATGCCAGGCATCCCACGCAGACTGGCCGAACACAGCCTCAATATTCTAAAAGGATATAAACCAGTCAAGCAGACCCTAAGGCGATTCTCAGAGCCCAAACGACAGGCAATGGGTAAGAGTTAGCCAAGCTACTCGAGGCCGGATTCATCAGAGATATCAAACATCCAGATTGGCTGGCAAATTTGGTGATGGTACCAAAGAAGGACAAATCCTGGCGCCTATGACTTCAAAGACCTCAACAAGGCTTGCCCCAAGGATCCCTTTCCCCTCCCTCACATCAATCAAATCATCGATGCCACAGCTGGACACGACTCGCTGTGTTTTCTCGACACATACTCTGGATACCATCAAATAAAGATGGCAGAGTCTGACCAAGCTGCAACAGCTTTTATAACGCCATATGGCCCTTTTTGCTTCAATACTATGCCCTTCGGGCTCAAGAATGCCGGCGCAACCTATCAACGCATGATTCAAACATGCCTGGAAAAACAAATCAGCAAAACAGTGGAAGCATATGTGGAAGACGTGGTCATAAAAACTAGACACGTCGAAACCCTGATAGATGACTTGAGGCTCACATTTGATAACCTCCGGACATACGACATTAAGTTGAATCCGGAAAAATTCGTCTTCGGCGTCCCATCGGGGAAACTGCTAGGCTTCATTGTTTCCAACAGAGGAACTGAAGCGAACCCGGCAAAAATCCGAGCTCTGTCTCAGTTGGCTATACCAACAGAACTCAAGCACATCCAGAAGCTAGCCGGATGCGTGGCCGCTTTGAGCCGCTTTATCTCCAGGCTAGGAGAAAAGGCATTGCCTCTTTACCGCCTCCTGCGGTGCACCGAACACTTCGTATGGACGGATGCAGCCGCAGCCTGACTCGGTGAAATAAAGACCTTACTGGCCATCCAGTCCTAACAGCACCGAACACCGGTGAGCCTATGCTATTATACATAGCGGCAACACACCAAGTTGTAAGCGCAGTACTCATCGTCGAACGAGAGGTTGACGGATACAAATTCCCGCTCCAAAAGCCGGTTTATTACGTATCCACAGTCCTCACCCCATGCAAATCCCGATACCCACACTATCAAAAAATAGCATACACGGTCTTCATGGCATCCCGGAAGCTGCGACACTACTTTCAAGTGTGTTCGATCACAGTAGCCCCCGAAGTACCAATCAATGACATAATAAACAACCGCGACGCTACGGGCCGGATTGCTAAATGGGCCATCAAGCTCCTTCCGTTCGACATAATGTACAAACCACGGCAGGCCATCAAGTCGCAAGTACTGGCCGACTTTGTCGCTGAATGGACGGAAGCCGAACTCCCTAAAGAGTATGGCGCATACTCCAACAGGATCATGCACTTTGACGGCTCTAAAATGCTGTCCGGATTGGGAGTAGGTGTAGTCCTGACATCCCCCACCGGAGACACGGTCCAGTACGTCCTCCAGATATTATATACAGACTCCAACAATGCAGCCGAATATGAGGCTCTGTTGCATGGTCTTCGGATGGCAGTCTCTATGGGCATCCAATGCCTGGAAGTGCGAGGGGATTCAAACCTCGCAATCTCACAAATAAACGGAGACTTCGATGCCAAGGATCCGAAAATGGCGGCCTACTGTAATGCCGTCCTAAAAATGTCAGCGCGGTTCGAGGGGCTCGAGTTCCACCATGTGGCTCGAGAAAATAATCAAGCGGCGGACGTTCTCGCCCGCATCGGCGCCAAACGCGACCCTATCCCACCTAACATATTCCTGGAAAGGCTGTTCATGCCAGTCGTAGTATGGGAAGGGGAGTCCGTCAATATCAGCTCGGACCCGAACACACCCCCAGATATCGAACCGTCAGATACAATCGGAGGCTCTGCCACCGAAATAACATCCTCGGCCCACGAAATCATGGCCGTTATTGCCCCGTGGACCGAGCCTTTCTTGGCCTACCTAAATAGGCAGGAGCTACCCGAAGACCAAAATGAAGCACGCTGCGTAGTCCGGCGTTCTAAAGCTTACAAAGTCCACGAAGGGGAACTCCATAAGAAAAGCGCGACTGGAGTGCTCCAAAGGTGCATCTCCGGAGAGGAGGGGCAGCAACTCTTGGCTGAAATCCATGCCGGACTAGGCGGACACCACGCCGCGGCTCGAGCGCTAGTCAGCAAAGCCTTCCGCACAGGCTTCTATTGGCCGACGGCCCGAGCAGACGCACAGGACCTTGTCCAACATTGCGTCGGTTGCCAGCTCTTCACCAATCAAAGTCATATGCCCCCTACCGGTCTCCAAACAATCCCCATAACTTGGCCGTTCGCGGTCTAGGGGCTGGATATGGTTGTGCCCCTTAAAGGGGGAAGCCATAAGAAAAAATATTTATTGGTCATGGTGGACAAGTTCACCAAATGGATAGAAGCCAAGTCAGTTAAAACGGCCGAATCCGGACCAGTAATCGACTTCATATCCGGGGTCGTACACCGATACGGTGTCCCCCATAGCATCATCACTGATAATGGCTCAAATTTCACAGCTAATGAAGTGCAAACTTGGTGCGGCAAAATGGGCATTAAGCTCGACTATGCTTCCGTCTACCACCCCCAAACCAACGGCCAGGTCGAACGGGCAAACGGTCTCATCATGAGCGGCATCAAACCCAGACTAGTGCGATCTCTAACAGAATCGGATACGCACTGGGTAGAGGAGCTCAACTCCGTACTCTGGGGGCTGCGGACCACACCCAATGGCATCACCGGATATACACCATTTTTTATGGTGTACGGTGCGGAAGCAGTATTACCCTACGACATGATACATGTACGAAGAGAAGGAAGCCGAGTTAGATCGGCAGGATAACTTGGATGCCCTGGAGGAGGTGCGCGGCGTCGCAAAAGCCCGCTCCGCGTTCTATCAGCAGCAGGCTCGGCGATATCAAAGCAGATAAGTGCGGGCCAAAACTTACAATATTGGCAAACTCGTTCTACGCCTACCGGAGAAGAAGAAGGACAAGCTCAAACCCAAGTGGGAGGGTCCCTTCATCATTGACAAAGTTCTCACCCGAGGAGCGTACCGTTTACGTAATGCATGCGATAACAGACTCGAGCCGAACCCATGGAACGCGGCCAGACTCCGGAGATTCTACGCCTAACGCCGAACTCAATGTTCGTCTCCTAACCCCTCCCTTTTAATTATGCTCCATCCCTTTTCCCTTTCTCGACCCTTTTTATCTTCACACAAAGTATTCAATACAGTGCGGATTCCTGGATCACCCCGGCCGCACTAGGTGTGTAAGCAATACCTGGGGGCTTCCTATACGGAAGCTAAAAATAATTACTCACATGGCTTTCTGCCCATCACATATGCATTCTTTTTCCATATGTGCCTTTTCTTCACCATTATATGCATCGATATGACTTAAGATGTTGCCAAGCTGGGTTGCCTGGCTCTTGTATTTATGCCCTACGTTCCCGTTAATTCGGCTAGGGCATAAGGGGAGCACCTCTGCGATTGTTACTGCCGGTTCAGCCGGATGTGTACCTCAGACTGGGTGAAGCCGAAAGCTAGCTTCCTTAAGAGAATATTCAGTTAGTTAACAAAAGATGTGTTCTTTTATTACAACGTAAATCCCCAGAAGTCTTGTATACTGCGCCATCGTTCGCAGTCTGGGCACGCGCATCGTCGCATGCGTACTCAGGGAAAGGAACCCCTAACGGAACTATTCTCCCTGGAAGATGTTTCTTACTATCCATGTAATATAACATAACTAGTTGGGTACTTGTCTGTTCAAGCACTTATGACCCCTACGCCTTGTTTCCACGCATACCCCAGTTTTGTATAACTGAGTGGGTATTCGGACACACCCCAGACTATAGGATCCGGGGGCTGAAGCGAAAAGGTCCGCCATGACAAATGATTTTAATCCGGCTAGGGGCTAATCATGCCTATTAAATTACACAGTCACTTGGACTGACTATATTCCTCCTCTATACCGTCCAACAGGCTATCCAGCTTACAATCCTATTGAGAATACTTAGCGGCTAACACTACCTGGTCATACACCAGACTCACGGGAATTTCTTGCCCATCGGGCCCTGCTGGTCCTACTTCGGCCATATGGTTCGGGTCCAGCTTGGTGTAGCGCGTCTTCACCATAGCCCAGGATTCTCTTGCGCCTTGCTGGCAAGCGGACACCTTCCAGAGTCGGAAGCGCCGCCGTGCTCCTTGAAGCTTATTCACAAGCTCCGCCTTGCCATTCGGCAGCAAGCTTGATGGCCATAAAGCCTGAGCAACACCCTGCATCACTTGCCGAGCTCGCTCGTGCAGTTGCGAAAGGTCTTGCAGTAAATCACTTGCAGATGCGGGCATCTCCTCCTTAGGGCGACCCGTTAACATTCCTGCAAGCAAAATTCTTTCAATTTACTTCCTCGCCGAACTATACTACAGTTCGTCGAGGCACTTATCATAAATGCCGCGTCGAAGCCTCTTGTTCTCCTTAACGGAGTCCGCCAGCTGAGCGCGGAGATCTTTTAACTCCACGTCCAGCTGGACTTTGGCATCTTGAATATCATTCTTCTCCTGCCTAACTCGCGTAAGAATGCGCTCGCCAGCCTCCAACTGCTTTTTGAGATGTGATGCGTCCTCTCTTACACCCTCCGGATTCACCCCGGAATTGTGTGCAAAATTTTCTGTTAGACTTGTCACATCAGCCATTTACTAACTGGTGCATCTTCATGCAATTGTGACAATTGTTACCAGATGAGGGCTTTTGGGGTTCCTCTAATTTGGTAACTGCGGCCCTCAGTTCGGCCTTGCATCCCTCCAGCTCCAGAGACAATTGCTCATTCTTCTCTACAAGGACCTGTGCATAGATTGATCCTTAAAACTGTTGTTCCAACCGTTTCAAGTCTCAGGGGCTACCGCTATACATACTTATCAAAATTTCTTACCCGTATGTCTTTGGTATACTGGTTTGTTGCTTGGGCAAGCTCGCCCGAGCAGCTCGGACGTATGCGTCCGCCGAATTGAAGGCATTAAAAGCCTCTTCAGAAAAGATGTTGTTCCGGAGCACGACCCTCCGGAGCCGGTGATTTATGGCGCTCTCCACTTTGGAGTTCGTGGCCGAACACGTATCTGCATCCTCCGTCGGGGGACTATGCGGTGTTGGCCCTGTGTCCTCCTCCGCCCCCGAAGCCGGTTCTGGAACCCGGCTGGTGGAGGCGTGATTGGTGGGGTCTCCGGATATAGTCCGGTTATTCCTCTTCCTGCCAGACATGAAGGGCGCTGTCACATTTCAAATTCTATAATTACAGGACAGATTACTACTTTACCTCTGTAGCGGTGTGTCAACTCTCACCGCCTTCCTCTTGAGCCTGCCCGATCCGGACGCCCGTTGTTGACGAGTCCCTAGGGGCTCGACCCCTCGCTCCGGCCGTCGTTTCTACAAATAGAATGACTCCTCATGGGTAAATTATAATACCTGGGAGGAGTCCTCTTCGAAGGATAGGGTTTTTTTAGTTCGGCTTACACGCGACGCGGGGAGCAGTCCAGGGTAGTCGGCCATAATGGCCACTAGGGCGCCATCCCAGCTCGCTTGATAGAATACCCCGTCGGCAAGCTCCACAGTGATATCCGGATCCACTTTAAGTCCCGGATCTAGGGCCCTTCCAGGGTCCTCTGGTTGCGGGGAGGGGATGAAGATTCCTTCTACGGCCCTCCTCAGTTCCTGCTCAGAAGCATTGATGCAAGTAATCTTAGCAGAAGAACGCTAGAGTAAGTAAAGCAGGGAAAAAGAATGGCAACTTACCCACGCTGGGGGGTTTTTCATGGAGAATTCGTCCCACGTTTTGATGCGAAGGAATTCCTCCTCTTCCCCTTTGTACAAATCGGACAATATCCGTGCCAAAGCGGCAGCGGAGTCCGGATCCTTATGACCGCAGCGGGTGGCGTCGTCTTCCCCGTTGAAATGCCACATGGGCTTCCCCCGATATTGGAGCAGTTGCACGCCTCGCCTTATGCATATCGCCATAACCTCAACTATTGTCTGTCCGGATTTGGCAAGTAACTTTATCCTGTTCATCAGGAGGAGTATTTCCCTTGAGTCCTCTTCTTGAGGGCCCCGGGGGCGCCAGCTTAGGCGTGCCCTCGGCGGGGCATTGCTAAACTTGGGGAGACCTGTCTGGACTGGATCCGGAAGGGGAACGTCGTCTATATAGAACCACTCTGAAGGCCAATTTTCTGGTGCCTTCTCAGGAGTGCCGGACAAGTATCCGGTCTCGGCAATGCGCCATACTTCGGCCCCGCCCGCTTGACATAGGGACTCCCCCTGGGTGCGGGGGACGAGGCAGAACAGCTTCCTCCATAATCCGAAGTGTGGTTCGCAGCCTAAAAACAGCTCACAAAGGGCAACATACCCCGCTATGTGCAGAATAGAGGCAGGGGTAAAACTGTGTAACTGGAGGCCGTAGAACTCCAGGAGCCCGTGAAGAAATGGATGGATAGGAAATACAACGCCCCTCAACAGATGCGGGATGAGGCATACACGCTCCTCTGGAGATGGATTAGGAGATACCTCTGCTTGTTCCCCTTCGTCATAAGTGGCTATTCTAGCCCAGACGGGGACCATGAACGCCGGTGGGAGAAACCCTTGGGTTTGTAACTATCAAACGGCTATGAGGAACTGAGCACTCTCCCCAATCACCCGACTTGGAACGAGAAGGGCGAGCAGAAGAGCTGCGATGGCCGGCCATGTTGGAATGGCTTTTCGCGGAGCGCTCTGTTGGATGCTAGCCCTAGGAGGGGGAGTGAGGTTTGGATCTGAGAATCCCCGTCCCTTCAAATAGACGGTTAGCCCGGAGGATCGGGGGTGGCAAATGCAAAAATGCCTCGACTCCTCGCATTCGCTCGACACGTGGAGATGGTCATTACTGAAGCACTTAAGCCGAGGAGCACAACATTGATTGGAGGTCGGACACTATTTGTCATAACAAGTACTTTGGAGTATTCGGAGAAGGAACCCGCCTTGCAATGCCGAAGACAAGACTGCACGCCAGACTCATCGTCATTGAAGCCTGGTTCAGGGGCTACTGAGGGAGTCCTGGATTAGGGGGTATCCGGACAGCCGGACTGTGTACAACGTCCAGACTGTTGAAGCGCGAAGATACAAGACTCAAGACTCAAGACTTCGGCCCGTGTCCGGATGGGACTTTCCTTGGCGTGGAAGGCAAGCTTGGCGATCCGGATATTATATTTCCTTCCTTGTAACCGACTCCATGTAAACCCTAGCCCTCTCCGGTGCCTATATAAACCGGAGAGGTTGGTCCTTAGAAGGCCGATCACAATTACAATCATGCCATCATAGGCTAGCTCTTAGGGTTTAGCCTCTACGATCTTGTGGTAGATCTACTCTTGTACTACCCATATCATCAATATTAATCAAGCAGGAAGTAGGGTTTTACCTCCATCGAGAGGGCCCGAACCTGGGTAAACATTTGTGTCCCTTGCTTCCTGTTACCATCAGCCTTTACGCACAGATCGAGACCCCCTACCCGAGATCCGCCGGTTTTGACATCGACGGTTAGGAAACTTAACCATCTTTGATTAACGAGCTAGTCAAGTAGAGGAATACTAGGGGCACTTTGTTTTGTGTATGTATTGACACATGTACTAAGTTTCCGGTTAATACAATTGTAGCATGAATAATAAACATTTATCATGATATAAGGTATAAATAAAAACTTTATTATTGCCTCTATGGCATATTTCCTTCAGCCACACCATCTCATCTCTCCCTGGGGATGCTGAAAAAATGGCATTTCTTCGAGTACGTTGTGCGCGTTCGGCCTCCGCACCGAGCTCGAGGCTGCTCATCTTGCGCTGGTGGCAAAGGGCGTGCCGCACTAACTCGCACCATGCGCCTCACTTCTCGCTGTCGACGAGCAGCGGGCCGTCCACAGGCGCTCCCAGAGCACGTGCCACACCACGTCAACTCCCTTCCCCTACTCTGCCTCCCCGTGTTGATGCACTCGTGCACACGCAGCCACGTCTTTGTTCGCCCCGCTCCTCTCGTCGTCTGGCCCCTCCTATGCACCCACCAGCGATTCCTGCACCACCACAAAGCACTACCATGCCGTCGTGACCATGCCCACACTCCCGCACTGACCAAGTCGCCAGTACACCATCACACTGCTATAAAACTACCACCCGCCTCTCACGCATTCTAGTATTCACTCCTCCCTTCCCAATACATCGCGGTCGATATCTAACACCCTTCACTTTGGCTTTCTTCCTCGACACCGGTGAGGTGACACTGCCACGGCCTGAGATCACCGTCGAGCCCCTGACGAGCCGCAGCTCAATTCCTCCCGCACAGCCCATCTACTCCACTCCTCCAACCCCTCCCCCCTTCCAATTTTAGGGGACATCGCCACCCCATCGGCCGATGCATGGCAAAGATGCTGCCAATGATTCATGGTTCCCGGAGGCTATGCCGCCCCTCACCGGATTCGCCTCAAAGAGCTCTGTCGATCCCCGGCATCCACCGACCCCGCCGCCGACCCCTCGGCCGCCTGTAAACATCACTTGCGTGATCACCAACATTAATTGGCCTAGTCAAAGCTGAAATGCTGCTTTGACCATCACCTGGCAAGTGAGATTCTAAAACCAGTGACACGCCAGCCTAACTCTGGGTTTGGATGATTTGTATTCGGTTTGAAAACATAAGGGACCAGATGTCTTCGAAAAAAATGATAAGGGACTAAATGTCTACTTTGTGTAAACTTGAGGGATTAAAAATACACTTTTCTCTAATCCATAATATAGTGTCTTTTTTTGAAAAGGAGGTCAAAACCCCTGGCCTCTTCAACAATCGATGCATACAACCATTTTTATTAATTATTTAACAAAGGTATGACAAGAACATACATCAAGCCACCCGAAGCCACCACTCACACCTACAAACTCGATAATGTGGAGTGCTCTCACTCCCCATATTTAAAACTGGTGTCGTGCCGATCCATCCATATAACGTATCGGAATCTATAGCTGGAGCAGAAAACCTAAAGCGTACACCACATGCACACGTTTTAGAAGTCGCCATCATCGTCGAACCACAGACCCATCTTCTGGAAAGAAATTCGCATCATCCTTATCAGTCCGGCCATCCTTCGACGCCACCACGACAGCCAATGGAACCACCCTCCTGCTGGAAACTTCTGAGCACGCTGCGGTCGCCGTCGGTACACCGCAGCACCATACCGCCAAGTACCACCAGCCGACACAACTTGAAGCCTCTGGAAAATCTATCGTGCATAGCACTTGCCTAACAGGCATGACACATCGTAGCACCTGTCGCCCAGGCATGACTTGACATCTCCACCGAAGCTCCGTGCAACACTAGGTCACTCCACCTCATGCCTCTGTTTTCCAGCGTTGCTCCAAAAATGATGCTCTCAAGAGAGAAACGACACAGCAGTCCTGCCATCGTCTGATCTAGAAACTAGATCCTAGGGTTTCCCCGGAGCAGCACGAGCGGGTCGACCGTAGTTACACAACGATGCCTTCATCAAGGTAACAACGCAGAACACTTCCATCGCCCACCATCGGCTCGGTTTTCACCAGCAGCTATGTCTCTCCAACTCGCAGCTGGGCCTAGATGATGGATCTCGATATCCGACCACCTAGCCTCAGGCCAACTGATACGTCTCCAATGCATCTATAATTATTTATTGTTCCATGCTATTATATTATCTATTTTGGATATTTTATATGCATTAATATGATATTCTATATTATTTTTGGGACTAACTTATCAACCTAGAGCCAGTGCCAGTTTCTGTTTTTTTCTTGTTTTTGAGTTTTACAGAAAAGGAATATCAAACGGAGTCCAAACGGAATAAAACTTTACGATGATTTTTCTTGGACCAGAAGACATCCACGGAACTTGGAGATGAAGTCAGAAGAGTCCCGAGGGCTCCACAAGCCCTCAGGGCGCGCCCTAGGTGGGTGGTGCCCCTGGCTTATGGGCCCCAGAGAGTCCACCGACCTCCCTCTTAGCTCTATAAATTCACAAATATTCCCCCAACATCAGAAGCATCCACGAAAATAATTTTCCGCCGCGACAACCTTCTGTTCCCGTGAGATCCCATCTTGGGTCTTTTCCGGCACCCTGTCGGAGGGGGATTCGATCACAGAGGGCATCTACATCGACTCTATTGCCCTTCCGATGAAGCGTGAGTAGTTTACCACAAACCTAAGGGTCCATAGCTAGTAGCTAGATGGATTCTTCTCTCTCTATGATTCTCAATACCATGTTCTCCTCGATGCTCCTGGAGATCTATCCAATGTAATATTCTTTTGCGGTGTGTTTGTCGAGATCCGATGAATTGTGGATTTATGATCAGTTTATCTATGAATATTATTTGAATATTCTCTGAATTCTTATATGCATGATGTGATATCTTTGTATTTCTCTTCGAATTACCGGTTTGGTTGGCCCAACTAGATTGGTTCTTCTTGCAATGGGGGAGGTGCTTAGTTTTGGGTTCAATCTTGCGGTGTCCTCACCCAGTGACAAAGTAGGGGTAGCGAGGCACGTATTTGTATTGTTGCCATCAAGGGTAAAAAGATGGGGTTTTCATCATATTGCTTGAGTTTATCCCTCTACATCATATCATCTTACTTAAGGCATTACTCTGTTCTTATGAACTAAATAGTCTAGATGCATGTTGGGTTGATGTGTGGAGTAATAGTAGTAGATGCAGAATCGTTTCGGTCTACTTGACACGGACGTGATGCCTCTATGCATAATCATTGCCATGTATATCCTCATAACTTTTCACTTTTCTATCAATTACTCGATAGTAATTTGTTCACCCACCATATTATTTGCCTTCAAGAGAGAAGCCTCTAGTAAAACCTATGGCCCCCGGGTCTATTTTCCATCATTTATTTTCAGATCTATAAACCAAAAAACCCCAAAAATACCTTCTTGCAATTTATTTGTTTTTACTTTGGTTTATGTTTTAGTAATCTTTTATATCTATCTCTATCACATCTCATCCTTGCAAGTGACCGTGAAGGGATTGACAACCCCTTTATCGCGTTGGGTGCAAGTCTTTGATTGTTTGTGCAGGTACATAGATTGGAGACTTGCTTGTACCTCCTACTGGATTGATAACTTGGTTCTCGAACTGAGGGAAATACTTATCTCTACTTTAATGCATCACCCTTACCTATTCAAGGGAAAAATCAACGCAAGCTCAAGAAGTAGCACCTACCACCTCCGATGGAGGAGATGACCACCACCGCCAAGCCCAGGGTTACCGCCCCGGGCGTCTGCATGATGCAGATCAAGACCAGGAGCACCTCCGTGATCCAAAGCCGAACCGGAGGTTCAACGGCTGCATCATGGCCGCCATCGCCTCCTGCTGCGGCGGCTATAGACCAGTCGCTACATTCCAGCTGTCATTGTTGACCATCACCGTCTTGGAGAACAAGATCGGAATCGCCGCATCAATCTTGAGAAGCTGACGTGCGAGAAGAAGATCGCCGCTGCCAAGCCACTCAGGCTTTGCCCTGGCGTCATCGCCGGCGGCGGCGGAGAGGAGAGTGGTGGCTGGGTGATCGGAGGAGGGTGGCGGGGACAGCTCGGTGCGGTGCGGCGGCGCCGCACGGGAGCGGGGGAAGGGTCCCTTCGGAGAAGGGAGCAGTGGCGCGGTGCAGGATGATGGCCTGGTAGGCCACCACCATAATATAGTATCAACATGTCTTATTAAGTACATGTAATTTGAAGCATTTAAAAATGTAAAAAAAAACAATGTAATATTTTGACATAAAAGCTTGTTACAAAGTTTCATCTGGAAATGTGACTAAATCTTGTACATACAAGACATGAGATATGTGGTATCCCATTGTAGTACTGTTCATTTTTTGTTTGTTGGCTTTATAGGACACACATTATATCACATTTATTTGTAGAACTTGGCTGGTTGTCATGTCATATTATGTACTACCTCCGTCCCATTTGAGCGACAACTAATATGGGACGAAGACGACAGAGCCCTATTTGCTGTAGCAACAACTGTGACAGTAGGCGATGGCACACCACCACCATGCGACAAAGACAACAAAGCCCTATTTGCTACAGCAACAACTGTGACAGTAGGCGATGGCACACCACCGCCATGCGACGAAGACGACAGAGCCCTATTTGCTGCAGCAACAACTGTGACAGTAGGCGATGGCAAGACAACGGTTTTCTGGAGATCAACCTGGCTAGGGCCTGGAGCCCTTGCTCAGAGCTATCCAAGGCTGTTCAAACACTCCCGGCGAAAGAACAGTACAATCTATGAAGCGCTACACAACTCCACTTGGTTCAGAGACCTAGCGCATGGTGATGCCATCCAGCTGTTACCGGATTTCCTCCATTTGCACCGTAGAATTCGAGAGCCAAACATCATACTAAATGGAGGTGAAAGGGACCAAATACGCTGGAACCTGGAGGCAAAGGGGGAATTCATAGCAAGCTCTGCTTACAAAATGCATTTCTAGGGTTGGCACCTATCGGAGTTTGATAGCGTCATATGAAAAATTTGGGCTCCAGGGAAGATCAAGATGTTCATCTAGCTGCTACTGCAGAACCGAGTCTGGTCCAACAACAGACTCCAACGCCGGGGCTGGCCGAACGATACTTCTGCCAATCCTACCACAGAAATCTTGAAAGGACCAAACACACATCTTCTGGGAGTGCCCCACGGCATGGAGAGTGTGGCAACAGGTGGCAACATGGCGCGGCTGCTCTGCCTTCACGGCGAAGGACGAGTGGCGCCAGAGACGGCCGTTGCTGATCATCAGATAAATCGTCAATGAGGCAGCGCCAAGGGAGAGAAAAGGAGCAAAAACTATACTGTTGGCAGCATGCTGGGAGATTTGGCACGAATGGAATAGAAGCACTTACAACAACAAGACTGCCTCACCAACTGACATTGTGAAGGAAATCAAAAACTCAATTGAGCTATGGAGACTCGCCGGAGCGAAATGTATTGAGATCCCCTTCGGGGAACCACCGTGAGAGTATCGGCCCTTAGTTGCTCTTGCCCAGGGGTAGGCTTCGGCCTCCCCCCCATGCCCCCTCTTCTACATTCTTTTATTTTTCATCCTTGGTTTTTGACCACCCGACAAACCTTTTGTTATCACCATTTCTCCCTGCAATGAATTAATGAAATAGCTAGCAATTGCTGGACATTTAAAAAAACTAATATGGGACCTGGGGAAGGGGGGTGTTCAAACTACGCAGGCGAGCTGCATGCGATTTTGTTAATAAAAACGACGATGCAACAGCAAAGAGTATGGGCTTCTAGCCCAGTGGCATGAGAGCGGCTATGTCTCTTGGCCGACCCAGGTTCGAGCCTCATCTTGGATGTTGTTGTCTCATATTCTCCTCTTAACTAAAAAACCGCAGGGGCTTCTCCCCCTACCAGTGTAGTTTTTTATACAACACCAGGTTTCGTTCTTGAAGGTTACATGTGAATGCAATGGATGGATAGTACTATTATAGTTTTCCTATGAGTACTACTACACAAACGATGGGCAGTGTCCTATTATTACTAGACGACAAGATATAGCAGTCATCGATCACCTCAGTTCACGTGGGCCGTAGCCATGGATCACAAGGTCGTATGAAATCGTCCTGCAAATTCTCGTGTGCACAGCAATTTGCTTCTCCTTTCTGGGATCCAAATTTGGAAGTATGACTAGTTTGCCTTGGACTTGAGCCAGAGAAACTCAACATTGGTAGATAGGCTCTGAATATCTGATGAACTAGGAATTGACACAAGGAGCATAAATGTTTCAGCGGCCTTTGTGCACAACTAGCGTAGTCTTTCATTGTGTTCTTTGTGCTTTATCTATCAACAAACAACGTCAGGTATTTGACCAACTCCACTATGTTGGTCTACAAGATTGCTACTGTGCATATTTATTCTAATCTGTACTAGTTGTGCTGTAGACAAACTGCATCAACAGAACCTACTTAAAATATACTACCTCTGTATCACTATATAAATCGTTTTTGCAGTTTAATTTGAATTGCAAAAACGTCTTATATTTTGGTATAGAGCAAGTACAAAGCTATAGAAGAAGGAAGCCATAAAATTCATGGTTCCAATCCAAGGTGGTCTAGTGATCTCAAAATTCAAAATCATTTAGCATGAGAGAGGTGAGTAACTTCGAGGGTTTCAATAGATTCGTCGCGGTCTCATATCGGATCCAAACTTGACAAAAAAAGGATCCAAACTTTTTTTGAGGGGAAAATGCCACTTTATTTAACTAAACAAGTCCTGGAATCTCATCCTAAATTACATCCAAAAGAAAGTCCGGTGGTGAGCCCACCCATGTCTCGAAGAGTTCCTCGCCTACTCCTACCTTGGCCAACTTGTGCGCAACAATATTCCCTGAACGATGTACCCAAGACACCTTGAACTCCAGCTTGTGTTGAGTAGCTCCTTGATTTCGCTAACCCAAGGTCCAACAGCGAACAGGCTCCTGGAATCTTGCTTGATCATTTGCACCACCGAACTACTATCCAGCTCCACATGGAGACGTTGAACATCATGCTCGATGGCTAGCTGAACTGCCCGTCTGCAGGCTAGCACTTCCACCACTTCAGGATCAATAAAATTTGGGAGATAGTGGCACACTCCGGCCATGAAAGCACCATCGTGATCATGAAGCACTGCTCCGCCTCCTCCCTTCTCTCCATACTTTGAGACCGCCCCATCACAGTTGTCCATAATCCATCCCTCGTCAGGGGGTTCCCACTTTGGGATGATTTTGGTCATAGGGGTCAGCGTTCTCTTCTCATGTACTTACTTCCACTCAGCCATATGTATCCTCACAGTAGTCATGATTTCATGTGGGGGTGCAATTCGTCGCCCTTCCCTTGCCTCATTGCGAGCTAGCCATAGACTGTATGTCGCCTGCACCATCATCGCTCTTTCGTCATCAGATGCTCCGGCGAACCAGGACAGTAACCAGGAAGCTAAGGCGCTCTTGGAGTGAATGTGACACGGTGGGATCGCCATCGAACCCCCCAATTCCGATCGCATCAGCTGCCAGAACTGTACGGAATGTTGGCATGTCTAGAATCGATGAATAATAGTTTCCCCGCGACCACACGCAACACAAAAAATGCACGGTTTGATTCATCGACGAAACAGCTCAGCCCCCACTACTAGCCCATTCCGAACCATCCTCCACATGTGGATCTTGGCCTTAGCTGGTGCGTTTGTCTCCCACAAAGCCATATATTCTTTGTGCATGTTAACTGAATTTGACGACTCCGGCCATCCTTTCTTCGCCTTGTTCAAAGACATGCGCAAGTGGTATGCAGACTTGACCGTAAAGATCCCGTTTCTGGTGAAGTTCCATGCTAGGTGGGCCTCTACCCCCGCTCCCCCAACTACGATCTGTTTTATATCTGCTGCATCGTCCGCTGTAAACATAGCATAAAGTCGATCATGGTTCCAGCTGGTGGCATCTGCATTCAGGAGATGAGCAACCTTTGTAATCCCATGCACATATTCCTGGCCCAAGGGTTTCATACTTCCACTTCTGGGTATCCACGAGTCGTGGTGGATATTGATTCTGGAGCCATCCCCAATCCGCCATACTAGGCCTTCCCTCAATAGATCTCTGCCATGCAATATGCTGCGGAAAGTGTACGACCCCGACGAGGGACAAGTGGCTGTCATTATAGATCCATCTTTGAAGTACCTAGCCTTTAGCACCCTTGTGCACAAAGACTCCGGGACTTGTAAGATCCGCCATGCTTGCTTCGCGAGTAGCACTTGGTTGAACGCTTCTGGATCACGGAAGCCCATCCCCCCATCACGCTTAGATGCACACATTTTCTGCCATGAAATCCAGTGGACCTTCCTCTCACTGTTCGTTGCACCCCACCAGAATTTCAAAGAGATCAAAGTCAGGTTCCCGCACATTTTCTTTGTGAGGCGAAAGCAACTCATGGTGTAGGTCGGTGTCGCCTGGAGGACAGATTTTATGAGCACTTCTCTCGCAGCTTTAGATAGCCCTTGTCCTTTCCATCCACTCACCTTCCCCTTTGAGGACTCTGTAACATGTTTGAATGTCCCCTCCTTTGATCGCCCAACCAGTGTTGGGAGACCAAGGTAGCGTTCACTTAGAGCCTCCGACTGAATCCCAATAACTTGTTTAAGTTGTTCCTTCGTTTCGACTTGGCAACCCTTCCCAAAAAAGATAGAAGATTTTTGCAAGTTTACTTTCTGCCCAGAAGCCTTCTCATATTTGATCAAAATAGTTTTAAGAGCAGCCAAGTTTCCCTGCGACCCTTCAAGAAAGACAATACTGTCATGTGCAAAGAGAAGATGGGTAACATGGGGACCAGTGCCCCCAAACGACACCCCTCTTATTTCATTATCTTCTTCTGCTTTCTTCAACAGCGTGGAAAAACCCTCTACACAAAATAGGAATAGGTAGGAAGACAAGGGCTCCCCCTGTCTGAGCCCCCGAGAGGGGGAAAAGCATCTGGAACAGCCACCATTTAGTTTGACAGAAAACTTTGCTAATGTAACACATCTCATGATCATAGCGACCCACTGTTGTGCAAACCCGAACCGAAGCTGCATCTGTTCTAAAAAGCCCCACTCTACTCGGTCATACGCCTTCATCATGTCAAGCTTCACCGCACATAAGCTTTTCTTCCTCTTCCTGGTTCTCATCGCATGCACACACTCATAGGCCACTAAAACATTGTCAGTTATCAACTGTCCCGGCCCAAAGGCACTTTGTTCCTCCGAGATGAGAATGGGGAGAATCCCCTTTAATCGATTTACCAACACCTTAGTAGCTATCTTGTATAGCACATTACACAGACTGATGGGTCTGAACTGCGAAAGTAACTCCGGTGAGTTTACCTTCGGAATCATGACGATGATCGTACCATTAAAATCATCCAATGTGGCAGCCCCGTTTAAGAAGTCCCTGACCGCCCGACAAACATCACCCTTCACCAACGACTAGTGCCGTTGATAGAATAGCGCCGGTAGTCCATCTGGTCCTGGAGATTTTGTTGTCCCCATTTGGAATAGGGCCACCTCCACCTCCTCATCTGATATAGGTTGAGTAAGCCTCGCATTCATGTCCTCTGATACCGCTACATCAATATTGTCCAAAATAAAATGTGTATCAAGCGAGCCTTCAGACTTGAACAAGTTCTCATAAAAGGTTGCAGCCAAATCTCTCATCTCCTCATCCACCGTACACCTCGTTCCATCATCTTTCCGTAGAGCCTTTATAGAATTTTTTCGCTTACGGTGAGACGCCTTGTTTTGGAAGTACTTCGTATTTCGGTCGCCCGCTTTAAGCCAGTCAACCCGCGACCGTTGTCTGTACAAGATCTCCTCCCTTTCATATACTTCACATAGCCAGTCCTCTATTTCCCGGACCTCCAGTGGGGATCCATAAGAGATAGCCCTCGTTTTCGCATCCACAAGCTGGGTTTTCAACTTCGCAATCTGCTTTCTTATTGACCCGAACACCTCCCTCGCCCATCTCTGCATGTTTCCAAAAACTGTACTTAGCCGTGGCCACATCTCTATGAGACTATGTCCGCCCGCACCAGCAGCCTCCCATGCTTCCTGTACCATTGCATCATACTACTCGTGGCGTGTCCAGGCCTCCTCAAACTGGAATGGCTTCTTTCCCTTGCCCACGAAACGATGAGTTGTCTCCATCGCACGTACGAGTATCGCTTGGTGGTACGATTCTTCTGTAACCAGGTGCTCAACTGAGGTCTCGGGAAAGAGATGCAGAAAACTGCTCGTGCATGTAGCCCGGTCCAGCTGGACCTGGATATTTTCAGCGCCATCTCTTCTGTTATCCCATGTATAGGGGTAGCCCGAGAAGCCTAGGTCCGAGAGGCCGCAATCAGCCAAGCAGTCCCGGAAGCTTTCCATCTGCGCAAACGCTCTCGGGTTGATGCCTATCTGATCAGTCTGGAACAACGCCTCATTAAAATCCCCTACAAAAATCCACGACAGGTTATCTTATGTCCTCAAGTATCTAATCGCATCCCAGGATTTCTTCTGAAGTTCAGTTTTAGTTTCCCCATAGAAACCAGTGAATCTATAGGTTTTTCCCTCTCAGACCACCTCTGCATCAATGAAATATTGGCACCAAGGTCGAATAGTCACTTGCACCTCTTCTCTCCAGTACAGCGCCAGACCCCCACTGACTCCCTCCTGTCCACTGCAACACCAATCTTAAACCCCAAACTCCTTCTAGTCCTCTCCAACGCTCTCGCCTTCTTTTTTGTTTCACACAGAAAAACCACCGCTGGGTTGTAAGACCGTATCAGGTCCCTCAATTCGCCCACTGTCGAGGTCAACCCCAACCCTCGACAATTCCAGGCCAGAAGATTCATGGTGATCGGCGGCCCCGCTGTCCGGGGTCCGCCGATGAGTCGATGTTATCGGTAATGCGATCAAACACTGTAGACATCTTTTGTCTCGTGTCGCGAATGAAAGCATCACTAGTAGTCTGCTTGTCCGGATCATCCTTTGCCACCCAATATTGCCTCGGACCTCTTTTGTGGCCCCCAAGTTCAAACCACAGCTAAGGTTTTTCATAGTAGACTTCCCTGTACTCTTGCCTTGGTTTTCTAACATACGTGCCTCTCCTTCTGCTATCCCTTCCTTCATCTCTTGCTCCAAAGCTAGAAGCTTCACCACTTCTGTGACCCACCGGGTATTGCATGCCCCCCTGGTGTTTTATTTCCCGGTTGCGGTCCCTTGAGCTAGACCCTGGTTCTGTTGATAGTGATCATGCAATTTATTTCTCATGTCATTTTCCCTCCTCCGCTCCAGCCCCTCTCTAAGATCATACTCCCGTGGTCCATCCGCTCGACCTCTCTCCTTCAGGGGGCTATTCACCTATCCCTTGTCATGCCTTGATCCGGCGCCAGTGCGCGGCTGAACCAATTTTGAGAATTCTGCTTGCAGATTACGTTTTGCCGGTACATCTTTATCCTTATACATGGGACGGTTCCGGTCGCTGTCGCCGGTATGTCCGCTCTCCCAACTGTTATTACTGCTCAAAGACGGGCCAAAGGAGCCATCCTTTGCATTACCTTACCTTCCGGGGGATGTTCTAAGCCAGCCACCCCACTGAGATGTGGAGTCCACTGGCGGTTCATAGACTCCTCCCACATGCACAAGCCGGCCACACTCGAAGCAAAAGTGGGGAATCTTCTCATAATGAAAATCAAACCATGTTCTTGACTTATCATCCTTCGAGGATTTAAGATAGAAACCTCTCACCAGAGGTTCAAACACCGAGATTTTCGCCCTAACTCTTAGATTTGTCCCTCTAGCAATTCCATCAGCATCAACATCGACTTTTACGATTTCACCGAGCCAGTTACCCAGAGCTTTGCCAATTTTTTCTGTCCTCTTATCCGGGGGGTAGATCATCCATGCGGACCCAAACATCCACAGTGTCAAAAACCATCTCAGACGGCCTCTTGTTTCCCTCGTACTCCTTGAGAACGAGCACACTAAAATCATACTGCCATGGCCCATTGTTCATTGCATGTTTCTAGTCCCCCTCACTTCCAAAGTGCACCTAAAAACGTTCAAACCCAGATCTCTGAAGCGGGCTTCTCTGTGCAATCCCCAGGCTCTTTGCATTGTTCTTTCCAGGGCACTCCTGATCATCGGCCTTGACGAACACACCTTCCCCACCGCAGACCATCTTGAGTCTTTTGGGGTTACTTCTTCTGGATCATCGAAACTAAGCCCTCTGCTTCCTTGTCCATCAGCACCATCCCGCCCATCCTCGCCGAAAGACTCGACGTTGGGTCTGGAGTCTTGCTCTCAAGCGGAGATTTGGGCGACCCCCCTGCTCGCTGAATCACCATCCTTGCGCAACGGTGTGGACATCCCAGCGCCCGATGCCCCAAGAGACTGCTTGCCCTTGAATATCTTCGCTCCCGCCTCCGAAGCTGAAGTTGCCGGCTTCCTCTGGTTCGTTCGCCGATCCCGGCGTCACCGATGCGCGATGCGTTGCGGCCGTTGCTTTCTTGTCGCTCGCCTGCCCTCCCTGCCTCATGGGAGGAGGAATTGACGAGTTTGGTGTAGCCGCCGCCGCCATTAAAGATGCCATCTTCTCCGCACCCTTCATCATCTTTCCTGTTCCTGGTTCCGCCATTAGCACCGCCTCAAGCGGAGGAGAAACACCGCCGGTCAGAGTCAAGGGTTGCGCCGTCGCCTCCCTAGCCTCTACCGCACCCACACGCACCCCGCAGCGAAAAACCTAACCCTAGCACAGGGGCGCGATCGCCATGCAATCGCCTCTTATCGCCTTAGCGCTTTCCTGCGTGGTGGACCCACGCCATCAGCATTTTGGTTAAAAGGATCCAAACTTGACAGGTATACAAAAGCGGAACTTGACAACGGAGTAGGACTCCAATCCCATACCTCTCTCAAAAAAAGGACTCCAATCCCATCAGGAAACGACTCGCCAGCTCGTTCAATAAAAAAGGGGGGGCGGACCGTGGCGCGCTGCCGTGGGCAACCGGCCGGAAGAAACGAGATAAAAAAACAGCACCTTCGCCGTGCCATGGATTCGAATTTCCACAAGGACATGCTGGTGGACATCCTGCTGCGGCTCCCGCCTAGCGCGCGGCGCCGTGCCCGCCTCGTCTGCAGGCTCTGGCGCGACGCCGTCGACAAACGAAGGACGGAGATGCAGAGCCGCGGCAAGCAGGGGCGGGCCCGGGATTTGGAGACTATGTATTCAAAATTTCAAATGCTATTTTTTTTGGAAATACTAAAGCCCTTATTCTTGGCTTGTACAACCCGATTACCACCATATTGATCTATACTACTCAATAATATCAATACTGGAAATCACATCACAAATTGCAAATAATATTATTGCATTATAGTACTTCCTCTGTAAATTAATGTAAGAGCATTTAGATTACTAAAATAGTGATCTAAACACTCTTATATTAGTTTACGGGGGGAGTACTACTTAACAATCCTAAACAATTCTCAGGTCTTAACATTTCATTCTTGAGAATCTGCAAACAAGTCTCAAATTTGAATATCAAATACTCCCTCTGTAAACTAATATAAGAGAGTTTAGATCACTAAAGTAGTGATCTAAACGCTCTTATATTAGTTTACGGAGGTAGTACTTTACTGAAATAGAAAGTCTCGAATCTCAAACAAGTCTCAGATTTCAGTATATAAATACAATAATGTAATCCTACACCAAAATAAGAAGCCAATCAGGCAGGTTAACTCACCCTTTTTACAGCAGAATAAGTACTGAAGTCTGAAGAACAACCGAAGAAATTACGCAGGACATTTTTCTCGTACACTCGGACCCAGGACGGCGAACGCACGCGTCGGATGCAGCCGCCCACCTTGCTCCCCGCCTGCCGCAGCCGCCCACCGTGCACCGTGCGTCCCTGCCGTCGTGTGGATCAACCCTAAACTCAAGTCTTCCGCCGCGTGCGAGATTGGAATTTGGGGAGGCGACGCGACGCGCCGGTTAACATGCAGCATCATGCGTGTGCGTGCTCGATCGTTGTGTTGTTGACTTCGTGCGAGCGATCAGGCCGTATGGCTGGGCTGTAGCCATTCTCGTATTGGGCTTGGAGAAGAAAAACTAACGGGCCGTTAGCCATGTGGGATGGGGAGGAAGGAAAACCAGAGGTGGGTTGCCCTTGTATTGGGCTGAATTCGTGCATGCATCAGATTTCCCGTCAGTTTCCTTTTTCTCTACACGTACGTATACTATGCACTATATATACATAGTTTTGCGGCAAAAATAATGGGTATTCAATTGAATACCCTTGAATTGAAGTGGGCCCGCCCCTGGCGGCAAGGCCCTCCTCTGGAACGCCCGCTCCGCCGAGGCCTACGTCGTCGACGACCTCTCGACGGGGAGGTGCAGGGAGCTGTGGAGGAACCCCCACCCCGGCCTCCGAGATGCTCGCTACGAGGACGTGGACGCGTACGCGGACGACGACCTGCAGCTGGTCGGCTCGTGCAACGGCCTCCTCTGCCTGTGCGAGAACAGCGGCGGGTGGGCCGGCGGCACCGTCATCCTGGTCAACCCGGCGACCGGCGCGACGCTGCCCGTGCCACCGCTTCCGCGTGGTGAGGTCGTCGGGTCCGGGTACTGGCAGCAGGGGAGGTGGGATAAGGCGTACAGCTTGGCGTACCACCCCACGACGGGACGATACAAGCTGGTGCACGCCCCGACGTTCCCGTGGACAGTCAGCTGGGGCATTGAGGCGATCTACGCCGTGCACGTGCTCACGCTGGAGGAGGAGGCGTCGTGGCGGGAGGTGGCGCCGTCCTGCGACGCCAGGACGCGGTGCAGGCTGGACGCCGGCGTCGTCAGCGTCGACGGTGCCACGTATTGGGTCACGGGGGGTGGCGCCCCGAGAGTCGTTTCGTTCGACCTCGACGACGAGCGCGTCCGCTGCTTGTCCATGCCGTCGATGATCGGCCGGCTCCGGATCAAGGACTACAGCCTGACCGTGGTACGCGGGAGGCTCGGAGTCGTCGCCCATGTGGGCTCTGGGACGACGGTCCGGGTTCGGGCGGAGAGGAGGTGGAGCCACCAGTACACGCTGACGAGTAAGTACATCCCACGCCCATACTTCGCGTACGGCGACCACATCCTCAAGGCCAAAGGACCATCCTTGTACGTGCACCGGCGAAAACCCGTGCCGTCTTCCGGCGGGAAGCTGGCGTGCGCTGTCATCGAAGTCGGCCACAGGGACCAGGACCAGGGGATGATGATCACCAATATGAAGGGTGCGGCCTCCCATTACCGAGCATTTGCGCACGTTGAGACGGCGGAACCATTGGATGTTTACACAGGCAAGTATCCGCCTCCACCCATTACCGAGGACGTGTTCATCTGATAGGGCTGTAGTCAAGTACTCCCTCCGTCCGAAAATACTTATCATCAAAATGAATAAAAAGAGATGTATCTAAAACTAGTATGTGTCTAGATACATCAACTTTAAATTATTTTGATGACAAATTTTTGAACGGAAGGAGTATGTGTCTCTGAAATTTGTCTGCTCATGGCAGATAGTTGTCCATCATCTTGGCACAACAAAACCTGAGAGTTTTCGTTGCAAGAACGCACACAATAATAATATAGTAAGGACATTTCCAACGGAAACTCCTAAAAAAACCTTCTGCATCCGTTTATGGACAGGGAGACCAGTCCACGAACACAGATGCGGGAGACAGCCATGCAACGCTAGCCGCATACATTTTCAAACAATTCAAACTAACCAGACGAAATTCATGCAAGCACGGCCGGATTTCATACAAACATGACGAATTTCATACAAACCGGAAGCAAATGGTTACATTTTGAAAATATTTTATAACTAAAAAGTTAAAACTATGTGCACGTACGGTCGCGCGGAGCTTCACCCCCACGACACGGATACACTACACTAGTCTACGTCCGGCCGCGGCGAATCCCTTCGTCACCGGACTGCCGGGAGTACCGGAGGCATATTCTCCCCTCGTATCTTCCCTATGTCCGGCTGCGCCGCTCATCGAAGTATGGCGAAGAGGGTGCTTCAGCCGGAGGTGAAGGGTGCTTTTGTGGACGCCCAGGCCAGGATGGTCTAAGATAAAGAAGAAACTAGGCACGTCACCGACTGTACAAGCCGGTGACGTGCCAGCGGTGGCCTTCTTGGGACCCAAGCGATGGCGGTCTCCCGCGTTCTACTTTCCCTTGAAGTTGCCAGCGGGCGTGGGCGTGGATGCGCTGGCCATCGGCTCGTGGATCTCCTCCGCGCACCCGCCTTGTTTCTCTGTCTGCATGGCGCGGCTATGCGCGCGTCGACAACGGATGGCGCGGTCATAGGCACTGGAGGGGTGGTACGGCGCAGCGCTGTCCATGACCGTGCCACTTTGCTCCCCTCCGTGCCGGCCTGGAGCAACTCGTCACTCCTCCTCGAGCTGGCGTGGAGCGGCGAGTTGCTGAACCACGTGCCGGTTTGGGGTGGCAAGTTGCTCTGTCGGCCTAGGGGAGGGAGGTGGAGCAGCGAGCTGCCTTGCTCGTATCCGCCGGGATTGGCGGGCCACGATGCCTGCTTTTATGCGGGAGAACTGCTCTTCCTACCCGTCGGATGCCATTGAAATGGCCGATAAAATGGTGAAGGAGGAGATGGGGGAGCGGCGGAGGGGTGTGATTCTTGCCTGACGGCTGCCATCATTTAAATAGAGGGCGGACATGAGGAGATTGGTCGGCGTTGCGTTTAATGTCGTTCCGCTTCTGAATGGACGTCTGGCCGGAGTAGGTTACTCGGTTTCCACGCAGAGTTAATGGAGGCGTACGAATGCGGCGATGAGGCGTGTTCAGTCGGGCATGCAGCGGGCGACACCCTCAGTCGTCGTGCCGCTTCAATGACGGAGGCAGTGAGAGACCGCGTCCGCCCTGACCCGTCTTCAATGCGGAGTGGCTCGCTCTACAACGACATGAATGCGGGCAGCTGGTGCCAGATGGGAGCGCGCACGGGAGGGGGGAGGTTTTTTTTGGTGGGCCACAGAAGCAAACTTGGGAGCGGTCCGAACTTGTGCAAACCTTCCCCACTTTTGTCTCCGGTTTACGGGAGAAATTGTGTCCGGACCGCTCCGTGGACCGATACAACTCGGCGTTGGCTGACTTTCGTGGTCCTAACAGCCCGGTCTAGACAGTTGCAGGAGGTTTACGGGTCCGCCTTAGAAATCCCCTGAGACAATGCATGTGCGGTCGAGGCTTCTGGCGAGGGATGGGGATGACGCACAGGGCCCAGCCGGACACATGTCGCTCGCAGAAAACTTCGACGCTTGTGCTTGTATCAGCAAGTGATTGCAAGTGTTTTTCTTGTGGAAAATTTACAACTCTTCAACTACCATAGGAAAAACTTGGTTTTGAGGAGGTATCTTAACCTGCATGGAACTTTATGTTGGAAGAGTATGTGAATTCATGAGCACTCTGTAAATTGCACTATAACCAGACGAGTTATTTTTTCCTTTTTTTGAGAAATACTCCTACACGTTCAAGGTTTGGAACGATCTTTTTTTGTGTGAGAAAACTTCCGATCTATTCATCAATTGTGAAGGTCGTACAAAGAACACTAGCTAGAAATAAAATTTATATCTACATCCGTAGACCAGTTAGGGACAACTAGAAGCAGTAGAGCAAGTCGAAGGCGCGCATCCGTCATCGCCCCTCCATCTTCAGAGCCAGGCAAATATTGTTATAGTAGACAATTGGGAAGTCGTCGTGCTAAGGCCCCATAGAACCAGCGCACCAGAACAGCAATCACCGTCGATGAAGAGAAGCGTTGATCGGAAGAATTTAACTTGCAGACACGTAGACGTAGAGGAACAAAGACCAAATCCAGATCCACCGAAAACCTTTCCCTCCTCATTTACTAAAATAGGAAAGTTTGACGCTGTCAGAAAACTGCCATTCCAGCACGCGCGAGATAGCCACCCCCTTAACTAGAAGGACGCCGATAACGCCCACACGTGTGGGCGTTAAGGGGTCTGGCCACACGTTTCGTGTGGTATTTAAGAGAACCAGTCCACTCGTCTATGTGTGGGCAAAACAAGTAATGTCCACACGCTCGGTCTTTTGCCTTGCTGTCCCTCCCGCACACCTATGTGTGGGCAAAATAGATAACGCCCACACGTCTGTACGTCCGGCCTCCTACCTCACGGTCCTGCACGCCCCGCGTGACAGTCACCACGCGTCCCCGCAGTTGCCATGGTCCGGACTCTCTTCTATGTTCGTTTAACTGCAGTTGCCATGTTGCTGAACTACAGTTGCCATGTCTGACAACTGCAGTTGCTATGGTTGCTCAACCGCAGTTGCCATCTCAGGTCAAGTGCCAGATGCCATTTTTGGACAGCTGCAGTCGTTGTCATGTATGGTCTGGTCTACTACAGTTGTCATGATTTGAAAACTTTAGAAGTTGCCACCTACTAACACTAGACAGTTGCCATGTAGCACTACAAAAAACATGGCAAAAAAACATGTTCGGGTAAAGAGAGAGTTGCCATCTGCTTACAAGCACACTAGGGCAGTTGCCATGTACCCTGCCAAACACATGGCAACTGACAACTTTGGGTGTGGGAGAGGAGACAGACGTGTGGGTGAACTGATAAATGCCCACACACCAGCCCCTCAGCGTGTGTGAAAACTGGCGTGTGTGACAACTGCTAAACGCCCACACATCAACCCCTTCGCATGGTGAAACGGACGTGTGGTCGACCGGATGAATGCCACACACCAGTCCAGTCCTACGTGGCATAAAAAATCTGGCAAAACATGTCAAGATTCGTGCAAACACAAAACGGATGTTGATCCATGCGTATGGACGAGATGCAAAGGCCCACACGTGTGGGCGTTATCTTTTTCGAACTAGAAATGATTTGTTTCAAAAAAAAAAAGATATGCATACTTCCTCCGTTTCAAAATAAATGTCTTAATATTAGTATAACTTTGTACTAAATTTAGTATAAAATTGAGATATTTATTTTAGGACGGATGAAGTAGTGTCTAATTTTTTTTGGATGACATATTGGTAGCGATGACTTGATTTTTTTTTTCATTGAGGTTTTGTATAGACAATTTAAGTCGGTTCTGTCTCAAGTTTACCCTTGCAACAAACACGTGGATTTACTTGTGAACCTCCAAAGGAGTTTTTTTTTTCTGGTAACATGAACCGACCAAGGAGTAGCAAAGATCAAGGACTCGTTTCCAATCCCGTTAAAAGGAACGGAAACGACGGATGGCAACGTGAGCATGCAACCGAAAGATCGGAAATAAAGCTAGCAAAAACACCACGCATCCGGCCATGTATCTCTCCCCGGACGTGTTGGTGGAGATCCTGCTGCGTCTCCCGCCGAGCGCCCGGCGCCGTGCCCGCCTCGTCTGCAAACTCTGGCGCGATGTCATCGGCGAGCGTACCACGGAGATGCAGAGCCGCGCGGAGGTCCTCCTCTGGCACACCGGCTCCGCCGCCGCCTACGTCGTCGACGACCTGTCCTCGTCTTCGACAGGGAGCTACAGGGAGCTCTGGACGAGTGGTAGGATTTTTTGTCAAAACAGACCACCTACTCACTGAAATTGCCAAAAAGACTCCCTTTAAAACAAATTGACAAAAAAGACCCCCTCAGCCGTGGCGGCAGGCGCGCCAGGCGACAAGTGGCACCTGCCGCCACGGCGCCAGGCGGCAGAGCATGCCACCACCACTGCAGGCGGCAGGTGGGGAATAACCGGATCAGCAACGTGCAACGGAACGGGCTGGGTAGATGGGTCAAGCCGCCTGCGGGCCAGGCGGCAGCGGTGGGCCCCGCCGCCACCGCGGGAGGCGGCTGCACTATTCGTGCGTCGTTTCGTCGTTTTTCAATCCCTGCGCGCGAGCTGCCTCTTTCGTTTTCACCATAGGACAGGTTTCACCATATGCATATATACACACTCGTTCTTCTTTGTGGACTGCTGCTGCTGCGCGCATGCCGACAGCGGTACTGTAGCAGACGATGCTAATTCCGAGCCGGCAGAATCCCTGCTGCATAATATAGTAATTAAGAAAAAGTTAGTAATGTTATTGGTCATTGCTTGATTAAATGGACTGTTATTTCATGATTAAGTTAGTAACTGTATGTAGTAATTTTTTTATCTCGCAAAAATGTAAGTTTTGTATATTAAGATTAGATGCTAATCAGTGGCGGAGCCAGGGGGGCGAGCAGGGGCCTGGCCCCCCCTAATGATCGAACGATGCTGTGTAATTAGCGATAGAAAAGCATGTATTCCTCAC
>LR880970.1:612499499-612512491 GCA_904067115.1 Aegilops sharonensis
ACTAGCGGCCTGGGCTCTGCGTGATCAGCCTGTATGTTTAGCTCCAAAAAAAGATTAGCCTGTACGTGAAATAGGCTAAAAAAACATGTACATGGATTAGTCGTTGCTGTTCGAGACCTACTACTCGCGATCCTATTCATACGGCGTAACTGCGACGGCGCGACAAAGGCACGCAGCCTGATTCCAACCAACAAAAACTAGCCAAGGACCCAAGGTTTAGCACATCACACCATGCATCTACTGATCTCAATTCTCATCTTGTATTATTAATTGTTGAACATATACATCAGATTTTACTAGTTTACATGTTCTGGTTGTCTGACCTCTTGGGGCATCGTTCTAGAAAGCTTCTTGCCTGCCAGAGGGACCAGTGATAGGTGGGGGATGTCGTTCGTGCTACTTGGTCGTGTCCATCGGTTAGGCTTCTGTGGCAACGATGACGGCGGTGAGCATTGTCGGAGGTGTGGCATTGGTTATGGTAGTCGGCTCTTCTTCGGCGTGTCTACAAGATTACCTCGGCTGCTTGTTGCTGTGAAGTCGAAGCTGCGGTGTGGGCCCCGTTGGCGTACGATGACGGGCGACATGCGGTCTGTTTGGCGATCTTCTGGGACGCCAGCCTTGCCTAGTTCTCCATTGTTTCTTTGCCCGAGTCTGAGCTGCGTTGTCTTGTTGTGGGTGGATGGTGATCCGCCGTGTAAGTGTGGTGTTGTCCTGCAACCAATAGGGTTGTCGTTTTTCTTTTTCTTTGATCTTCGGATCCTCCTCATGTTGTTTTCCGCTGCTTTCTGCTAAATCTAATTGAAGCCAGCAATTTGCTGGATCTTTCAAAAAAAAAGTTCTCTTCCAGTGAAATTATTAACTTTTTGTCATGTTATTGGCAATTGTAAATGTAAATTTGAACTTATACAACTGTATCAATGTTTTGTACCGTCTGGCATATATTACAATATGATGATTGTTATTTTTTGGTCTAGAAAAAGTTTAGGAACTTGACTTGGCCCCCCCTATACCAAAATCCTGGCTCCGCCCCTGATGCTAATGTCCTTAATGATGTATGTAATTAGGTTAAAAAAGTATCATCGGAGTAGCAAACAAAGAGGAGGTGACGTGATTCAAGAAATTGTGTTTTGATCTTCAATGTCCCTTTTTAGGTGATGACCACATACATGCAAGTGCTATTTTGATGCTTTTGGTACTAAAAAAATCTTGTATTTTTCATTTTTCTCGGCCTAATGCTTTGATCCGAGCAAGGTAAAAACTCATACCGACCGAAAAAACTGTGACACACTAAGCACAGTAGCGATTTCGAGGGTGGCTGCATGACGGATGACGAGAGGCTCAATGCCTCGTTTTATAGGCTTAGATGACAAAAGCACGTGATGACGAGAGGCTCAATGCTAATGACGGGAAAATAGGGGCGAACAGACGAAAGTTTAGGCGGGAAAATAGGGGCACAAGAACGAGTGTGTATATCGAAAATCCATCTTTGCACCCGAGCTCATCTGCACCCGTGCGAACGAAAAAATTCAAAACAAATACTATAAAAATTCAAAAAAATCCAATTTTTTTGTGCGGTAGACAATTTGATGCGTGAGGTCCGCTTCAATTTTCAAATCATTTGGGCATTTGAGAAGCTCTCGGCAAAAAAGACAAATTGTGGGTCTGTAAAAATATTTACTGTTCATGTACTGTTTTAGCCCGATTTGTCTTTTTTGCTGAGAGCTTTTCAGGTGTCCAAATGACTTGAAATTTGGAGTAAGCCTCACACATTAAATTTTCTACCGCATAAAAAAATTGAAATATTTTAATTTGCTTTGAATTTTTTACGAATTGTATTCTAACCAGATGTAGATGAGTCTGGGCACCGAAAAGCCTTACTCTATGTATATATATGCATCTATGGTGCAACCCGTCGTATGATGAAAACGAAAGCGACAGCTCTGCACACTGCTGCCTACAGAGACGAGCGAATGGGAATCACGCATAGCTACGAATCGGTGATTACAAAACAAGGAAACGACGAAACAATGCAGGGCACGCACAGTGTAGCCGCCTCCCGCGATGGCGGCATGGCCCACCGCTGCCGCCTCGTGCGCAGGCGGCGGGGCCCCACCTGCCTAGCCCGTTCGCAACTTCTTCCGTTGCACGTCGCTGATCCGGTTATTCCGCACCTGCCGCCTGTAGTGGTGGCGGCAGGCTCTGCCGCCTGGCGCCGTGGCGGCAGGTGCCACGTGTCGCCTGCCGCGCCTGACGCCACGGCTGAAGGGGTCTTTTTTGTCAATTTGTTTTTGAAGAGGTCTTTTTTGGCAATTTTAGTGAGCAGTTGGTCTGTTTTGACAAAAATTCGAGTGGTAGATCCTCAATGTTTTTCAACCGGGATAACGAGCTACAGCTGGTCGGCACCTGCAACGGCCTGCTCTGCCTCTGCGACAACGACAGCTATGGCACCGGCCTCATCACCCTGGTCAACCCGGCAACCAAGGAGAAGCTGCCAATTCCACCGCTGGCATGCGTTGACCGTGTCAGCCACCAATGGAGGTGGGATAAGACGTACAACTTCGCGTACCACCCGACGACCGGGCGGTATAAAGTGGTGCACGTCCCCAGCAGTTTCGACCAGGTCTGCAGATCTGATACCGCACGCGTGTTCACGCTGGGGCAGAAGGGGTGGCGTGTGGTGCCGGCCTTCGGTGGCAAAAGGTGCGACCTCGACGCCGGCATTGTCACCATCGATGGTGTGACACACTGGGTCACAGATAGTGTCGTCCTGAGGGTTGCTTCATTTGACCTCGACAACGAGCAAGTCGCCGCATCCACTATACCGTTCCCCTCTAAATCGGGCAGGCCCGACGACTACAACCTGGCCGAGGTGCACGGGAGGTTGGGACTCGTCATCCGCAATCCGGCAAGGATGAGAGAAGCGTGGGTTCGAGAGGAAGAAAGGTGGACCCGCCGATACATCCTCACTTGTTCATGGCATGATATTCCACGGCCGCACTTCGCGTATGGCGAGTACTACTTGAAGACCGAGGGGCAGTTGTTGTATCGGTACCCACGAAAAGGCACATTGTCGTCATTCGGCTGGAGACTGCCGTATGATGTCCTGAAAGTTAGTGATAAGGATAAGAGAATGCTGGTGGCCAAGATGAATGGCTGAGAGGCGTGAATTTAACTACCGGACGTTTGCATATGTCAAGACCTCAGAGCAATTAGGTGTTTATTACACGGGCGAGTAAATTCTAGTTAATGTTTCTACTCTGATTTCACTAGATATGTGTAACTCGGAAAACTAAATTTCAATGTACTTTTGCCCTTTCCAAAAATCAAGAATGCAATTATTGATTTATTTTCCGCACTTTATAGTTTGGATTGATATTATTTCATCATTTTCGCTTATTAGGTTCATCTTAAAAGCCAACCAAGGAAGATCTAACTAAGTCCTAGTAGACAACATATTAATGCAATATGCATGTCCATCTCTCTCCTTCATAGATCGCTTAGTAGCAATTATTATTAGTAGCAATGACTTAATTTCCGGGGGTAAAAAAAAGCAATGCCTTAATTTCTTTTTGTCAAGGAGAGATGTCTGATTGTGTTTTTGTTGTTACAGAATTGGTTTACTAGTGATTTAGGTCGGTTTATGTTTTTATTTGTCTGAGAATAGGTCGGTTTATGTTGAATGGAGGATTTTCCTTGTGCCTAAATACCATGCTAACAACTATAACAAATTGAAGGTAAAAACTATATATAACAAATTAAAGAGTCCGTGACGGAGGCAAATAATACAAATATATATATTGTAACGACCAAACCTCGAAGGATTTGAGTCTCTGTGCTTACCGTGCTAGTCCCTGGATCGAACTCGCTAGCACACACAATGAATACCAGAATAGCAAGTGCATCATTTATTACAACGTATGATCCAGAGTATATAAAATAAAACAATCTGCATAGCACTTGGCTAGCTTTATTCAATCAAACAGCGGAAAGTAGCAGAAAATAACGATGAGTCCCATCATAGCCCACTGACGATGCTGAGTGCAGACTCGCGACCCTAACGGTACCTTACTCTTCGTCTGAATATCCTGCAACATGAGACGTTGCAGCCATATAGGTCAATACTTGGAATGTATTGGCAAGTTACACAGGAGTAATAATATAACAGACCTACATGTATATGCATAGTACAACAAAGGAAGGCTCGAGGGTTTATTTTTGCAGAAAGCTGATTTTATCCTCACAACTACCTAATAGTCAAATTTTTATTTAGTTCTTTATTACTACTATTAAATGCACAAGGTTGAGTTGGCAAAATCAACTCCAACCTACCCATTATTAAGTTGCCCACATCTGTCAAGATCATCCAACAACTATAATGGCATAGTGGCTCAGATTTACCCATAACCGGGGGCACGGCTAATCATGATTAGTTTTAATACTCTTCAGAGTTTTGTACGCTTTACCCACTGGACCCAATCCGAAGATTGAGACAAAGTCTTTCAGAAGAGGTTCCCTTAACCACCTGACAGCCACATCCCACCTACATATGCTACATCTGTCGACACTGTCTAGGCAAGGGTTCCAACAACTGATCAACTAAGCCAGAGCCCATATAGCCAGTGGCCGCACATGGAAGCTACTAATCACTAAGTCTGTCTGATCTTTTTGAACCTGGGCGGCATTCCACTTAGGGTGCACCCTCATGAGCGCATGGCCTTAGAAAAGGTGCAAGACCCCATGATGCCTTCCCTCAACACGAAGCAATACCACTTCCGCCCAGAGGTGAATTAAATCCTTAATTACTACTCATTTTAGTTATGTATATAATCCTCACATAAACTCAATGAATACACGAACCACCCCCGTCTACAAAGCATAGCAACTACAACTATCACGGTTTGCAAAAGACGGGAAGATAGCTCAACAGCATAGCTCAAAATATAACAATCCTATAATGCATAAAGTTATAGTGTGATATATACTACAATGCATAGAAAACAATAGGTAAAGGATGATCAACATGTAACTTGCCTTGGTTCTGATTCAGAAAGTCACACTCCTGACAATAGCTCGCGTCGCACTCCGGACAATCTACACGTTTCACACAATTCAACAAATCAATCACCGGAACACGAATAGAACCAAAATAAAACCAACAACAAGCAAATCATTTTTAAAACTCAACAACAGAATCTTAACATCACCTAAATTGCACTACGGTCACAATGCAAAAAGAATCACTCGATTCCGATAAACGGTTTGAAAGCTACGGCCTCCGGAAGGTTTATTTCAAATTCAAACGAATTCAAATTTGAAAAGTGCAAACATGTGCAAAGTTGGTACTGTGATAATGTGCTGATTTTTGTGAGTGCGTAGGAAAAAGAATCACCTAATTTGGACATATAGAATAAAAGATATAGCTAAAAGAATATTGGATGAAAATCTGTGAAAAACAAAAAGAAACACAAATCTCCTGGTCCTGTAGCGAACTCCCGTGCTGTTCCTGTAGCGAATTGCCACGTGTCAGCCTGTGATTGGCTGGGGTTTGCTGTGTGTGCGTGCTCACCCAAAGCAGAGGACGGCGGCGTCGGTCTCGGGCGTTGGCGGCGGCGCTCCTCCGGTGGGTCTCCGGCGAAGGCGAAGTGACGGGCGGGTGCGGTGTCGAGCGGCGGAGGCGGCGGTGACGTCAAACGGCGACGGGGCGTCCTCTACTGAGGGCGGCGAGGATGTGAACGGCGGCTGCTCCGGTGCGTCGGCTCGGCTTGTTCCTCTCCCTCTGCTGCGTTTTCGGCAACACAAAGACGTCAGGCGAGGGCGGCTTCGAGCGGGGAAACAAGTGAAGCAGGCAGTGTGGCTGGAGATGCTCTTACGGCGACGGAACGGCGGCGGTCTCGAGTTCCTCCGGCGAGATCCGTTTTGCCCTATGGCTACGCGTGGACGAGTGGCGAAGGGGAGAAGGCTGCGGTAGGGTTCGTCGAGGGTTTTTGCCCGCATACAGGGTCTCGAGCGCGCGCGGGGTCGACCAGGGGCGCTGCGTCGAGTCGGGCTCGGCCTCGGCGTGCGCGCGGCATGCAGTCGAGCGGTGTCCGGCTCGGGGTGGGAGAAGGTGGCGCGGGGTCCACGGTCAGTGAGAGAGTCGGCGGGTCGGGCGATGCGGTGCGGCTACGCGTACCGCTTCGGTCGGGTGGGCTGGGGCGTGGGGCGACTGGGCCGCGGGCAGTGCGGGGTTAGGTGGGCCGCGGCGGCTGAAGTGGCGTGGGCGGCGCTGCTGGGCCGGCTGGCTGGCTGGGCCGCTGGCTGGCCGGCTGGCTGGTGTTTCTCTTTTTTTTTAAACAAAAAACAACAACAGTAAAACAAAATAAATAAAATAACATACACAATATAAAATCTAAATAAAAATACCTAGACACACAGTAAAAATAGCTCTATAGCTATAAACTACAGGAACACTAGTTTCAACACTAATGCAATTTTAGAAATTCATTTTGATGCAATCGGCCACTCAAACAACAATAAAACAATCAAATAAAATATTTTGAAGATCACAAAAATTACCAGAACAAATCATATGAACTGAAATTAATATTCTGCACATTATGAACATTTTTAAAAATAGGGGAGAAGTCATGTTATCTCCACTCCAAATAAATTGCCTTTAGTTGCATAATGATTCGAATATTGCAGAAAGACAAATAATGCAATAAAAATATGATATGCATATGAATGATTTATTAACATCCTAATTTAGGAAAATTGGGATGTTACATATACTCACTCTGCCTCATAACATAAGAGAGGATTTTCCATGTGCCTAAATACCTTGTTTTTTTGCATGGTTCTAGACTAGAGGGAGCACTTGTGAACCTCGAAATGATTTCTTTCATTTTTACTCCCCAAGTAGGGATACGATCATGATGGTATCAATAAAAACACTAGTATTTCTTTTCTCCGGCCGATAGAAAGTCAGGTTGTTTAGCCTATCTCTACTACCTAAAAGATAGGGAATGTTCCATCTCCCATCTTACGTCCCCCACCCCTTTGTCCATCCCCTCCAGCGATTTTCTGTCCTCCTGATTAATCCTTGGTAATTGGCAATTCAATCAATTCACGTATACCAATCAATATCTTATTTGGAAACGCATAATAACACAATTAATTCAGGTCAACCTCCTGTTTCCTTCCAGTCTAAAACTACCCTTACCAAACCTCTCCTGTTTTTCCTTCCTCTAGCCATTCCCTCTTCCTCGCCTCCCTCGATCCCAGCAGCCATCCGCCAGACGCCAGTAGTCCACCGACCAAACCCTATCCTCCCCCATCTCGTTTCCTCTCTTTCGTGGCATCATGGTAGATCAAGCGGCGGCCAGGGCATGAGGCCAATATCGGCAGCGGGCGAGCAATGTCTTCGTTTCCAGGTTGACAATCTCATCTTTTATGTCTCTTCCTCTCCTTCTTTGGTGACTAAGCTTTGAAGATTTTTGAGATGCTCTCATTACCTTCAATGGTTACCTCATCGCCAGCGTGTTCTCCTTGGGGTCGTGGACCATTAAGCCCAGCGTCAGCTGTGTTCGGCGTTTGAGCCGTCGTGGACCATTAACGCCCAGCATGTTCGGTGTTGGAGTCGTTGTGGAGAGTTGGGGTTAATGGTCTCGCCAACGGCTCCAACGCCGTTGTGGAAAGTTGGGGTTTTGTCCACGACGACTAAAAACTTTTGAATTTTGAGTTGGGGTTAACTCAAGTCAGAACTTTTGAATTTTAGTTGTTCGCAGAGTTGGGGTTAAGTGGGCTAGCTGCAGTGCGACCTGGTAGCCGTCAACGATAAAGTTTTACAAACAACCCATCATGGACACCCGTAGTTTGGGCCAAGCTTTGTTACTACATGGTTTACCTTTTGTCAGACTTCAAAACTACAATCAGAGAAAAGAACTGTAGTATCTCTCCAGCAGGTAAACCTTTAAACTAGTAGCGTTTTGAGAGCTGGGCATCTGGTGGTCCGGTGATTGAAGGTCATGTCTTTTTTCATTAAGCTTTGGAAGTTTCAAGGCTACCGAAATTAACTATTTGTATGTCCATGTTCGGATTCCAAGCATATGCTTCACCATTCAGTTGTGAGTTCTGACCACGCATGAGCAACCGGTCTCGGCTGAACCGATGTTAGTTTAGTGTGTTTGCACGTGTTGATCAACAAGTACAAAAGATATTTGGAGTAAGAATATAAGTAAATTAATGATATATTCTAGACATTTGTACAAGAAATTCTGCACCTCCTGGGTCCAACTACAGTTCAGTGTGAACACTAGGATTGGCACTTTCCTCAAGGAATTTCCCACACTTTTTTAGACTGATGTGCACCACGTTTCAAAGGGATCATTGCTGTAGAATCACCCGGATGCTGATTCGGTTGCAGAAGGTGTTATCATCAGAGAAAACGAGGCTGATGTCGTTCAGTGGTTGAAGAAACTTGGTGTCCATGATTGGAACTCTGAATATGCATGCATTATGGCCATGCAAATTATACTGTAATCAACAAGTTATTCCTGCACATGACGAAAGATGCGGCGACGAGCAGTGTTGCAACTTGCAAGGCGACGGCGGAAGTGCATCGGTGATGGCGGCGATGCTAGGTTCAAGATAACTGAGGTGGCATGCGTGGCTAACTCGCCAAGGTATATATCTCTTTAGTCGTGTAAAGATTTCAACTTTATATATCCAGTTTAGCTCCACAAACACAATGCATTGTCCGTTAGTAATCCTTGTGTTTGAGGGGAATGTTGGAATGACATAACACGGCACGGCAAATTGAGAAACTTAGAAAGCCAGCTGAAAGCTTGGAATAATCTTCAATTTTGTGACACTAGAAAATTATTTATACACATTATTGTTAGCTTGAAATTTCAAAGGGCAATATTTTTTATTTAATATATAGTGCAATTGCCATCGGATGTGCATGAGGATTTCAAAGGTATATCATAAACATGATCGATGTTGAATCACCGGAATATGCATGTCCCGTTGCAACACATGGATAATTACCTAGTTTTTATTTAATATATAGTGCAATTGCCATCGGATGTGAATGAGGATTTCAAAGGTATACCATAAACATGATTAATATTGAATTACCGGAATATGCATGTCATGTCGCGACGCACGGGCAATTACATAGTATATAAAACATAAATGCCATTAGTGCCACGTGAGCTTGTGCCACGGTGTAGCCCTCATCCCTCGCAAAAAAAAAAAGGTGTAGCCCTCATACATGAATCAGGAAACACTCAAACACAGGCGTGTTGTCGCATCGATCTGTATGAGACAGTGAGAGAAACTGGGAGAGGGAAATTTGTGGTTGATTTTCCATCTAATTAGGCAGAGAGCTGGCCGAGTAATAATTCAGTTCAAGCATTGACGGATTCACTGTGGCCTGGAAATCGGATCCAAACTTGTCATCCAAGTTCGTTCCGGATAGAAAGGATCTTGACGACCAAGTAGGATCCAATCCCGTCCCGTTAAAAGGATCGGAAATAGTGGGCATGCAAACCGGAAGATCGAGAACAAATCAGAAACAGGTAGCACCTATCCAATCCAATCCAATGGAGGCGTGCTTCCTCCCCACCGACCTGCTGGTGGAGATCCTGCTGCGGCTCCCGCCCAGCGCCCACCGCCGCGCTCGCCTCGTCTGCAAACTCTGGCGCGACCTCGTCGGCGAGCACACCACGGAGATGCAGAGCCGCGCCAAGGTCCTCCTCTGGCACGCCGGCTCCGCCACCGCCTACGTCGTCGACGACCTCTCCTCCTCTTCCACGGGGAGCTACACGGAGCTGTGGCGAGTCGCCCGCGTGCCCGGCGAGCGCACATATTACTACCCGGATGGGGTGCAGCTGGTCGGCACGTGCAACGGCCTCCTCTGCATATGCGACAACCGCGGCGAGAGGACCGGCGGCACCGTCACCCTCGTCAACCCGGCAACCGGGGAGAAGCCGCTACCAGGCGCCGCCCAGTTCGCGCTAAACACTGCCAGAAGTGGGACAGGGCGTACAGCTTCGCCTACCACCCGACGTCCGGGCAGTACAAGGTGGTGCACGTCCCCTGCAGCTTCGACCGGGTCTGCGACTATGACGCCGCGCATGTGCTCACGCTTGGGGAGGCGGCCTGGCGGGAGGTGCCGGACTCCAATGGCAAGAGATGCAACCTCCACGCCGGCATCGTCAGTGTCGACGGCGTGACATACTGGGTCACGGACGGCGGCACCGCGAGGATTGTCTCGCTCGACCTCGATGATGAGCACGTCGCCTCCTCCACCATGGCGTTGCGTTCTCTGCCGGACAAGCCTGACGACTACAACTTGACCGAGGTGGACGGGAGGCTGGGAGTCGTCCTCCGCAGCCCCTCGGGGACAAGGGAAGCGTGGGTTCGGGACAAGGGGAAGTGGATCTGCCGGTACGTGCTCAGGTGCAAATGGCAGCAGATTCCACGCCCGTACTTCGCGCACGGCGAATACTTCCTGAAGTTTGAGGGCAGATTGTTGTTGTATGTGTACTCACGGAAGTCCGGCGTCGTGAAGGTTAGTCGCAAGGATGAGGGAAGGCTGGTGGCCAAGATGAAAGATGATAGCTACGGTTCTAACTACCAAACCTTTGCGTATGTCAAGACGTCTGAGCCATTAGGTGTTTACGATGCAACCAAGTAGGGTATAGTTAGTGCTTACTCCCTCTTTCACTGTATGTGTTCCCTAAGCCATGAACACTTTGTTTCCTTATATTTGTCCATTGCAAAATTAAAGAATGGAATTGTCAAACTTTTGTAAGAATTTCCTTTTTCTTTGACAACATGGCGATTTATAGGGTGTACTCCTGTATGGTTACTTTTGAAATGAGAGAAGTCCACATTACAGCCTTCAAATAAGGTGTGTGCTCTGCTATGTGCCCCCTTCGTTTGCCCTTGGTGGAACGAACTAAGTGTACTGACCATTGTGGAGCCTCAAAAATCTAGCAATTTTCTTGCTAATTTTCTCAATAAACAGTGATGACTGGTTTGACACGATCTAATTCAATCTCTGGCATACATACCGGGCTCGCTGGTCAGGTCCACGTGGCACCACTTGTAAACACCGTTTGCATTGACGGTTAAACAAATGTCCCACACTTACACCACACGCCCACCTCCTCTCGCCCGTGACCGGCACCGCCCCTCTACGGGGTTGTTTTGATTGTGAACCTGCCTCCTCTCTCTCTTGCCTACCCCGCCACCTTCCTCCATCTATTCTCCCTACCAGCACCGGCGAGATCCACCACCGCTCATCCCGCCCCACGCTAGATCTGGTGGCTCCCGAAACGCGGCCCCTCCCCTTGCCCTGCCCCAACGAGCTCTGGCCCCCTCCTCTGGCGCACGGCGAGCCGGTCCCCTGCTCAGTAGGCCGGGCCACTCCCTACCCCTCTGTTGTCGTCCGAAGAAGCCCAATGCATGGGGCGTGAGAAGGGCTGCCAGAGCAGCGTGCAGGCTCCCGAATGAGGATGAGCAGCCACGCCTTGGGGTCCCTAGTCCGGCGCCGCTGTGACGCCTTCAACCTCACCAGTGATTCACCGACGAGAAGCACAACTTCCTCGCCTCGACAATAATGGTGGCTGCTCCCTCTGGCTCATGTGGCTCTCGTGCGTCCAGCTTGGAGCTAACGACGAAGATGGGGAGGAGATTAGCTTGGCGTGAGGGGAAGGTGTTGGGGAACGTTGCAGAAAATTAAAAAATTTCCTACGGTTTCACCAAGATCCATCTATGAGTTCATCTAAGCAACGAGTCATGGGAGAGAGATTGCATCTACATATCACTTGTAGATCGCGTGCGGAAGCGTTCAAGGGAACGGGGATGATGGAGTCGTACTCGCCGTGATTCAAATCACCGATGACCAAGTGCCGAACGGACAGCACCTCGGCGTTCAACACACGTACGGAACGGACGACGTCTCCTCCTTCTTGATCCAGCAAGGGGGAAGGAGAGGTTGAGGAAGAAGGCTCCAGCAGCAACACGACGGCGTGATGATGGTGGAGAGGCAGTACTCCGACAGGGCTTCGCCAAGCACTCAACGGAGGAGGAGAGGTGTTGGGGAGGGGAGGGGCTGCGCCTTGGATGTGTGTTGCAGCCCTCCCCTCACCCCTCTATTTATAGGGGAAGGGGCAAGGGGGGCCGGCCCCTCTAGATGAGATCTAGAGGGGGGGCGGCGGCCAGGGAGGGGGGCTTGCCCCCCAAGCAAAGGGGGGCGCCCCCACTAGGGTTCCCCCCCAACCCTAGCCGCATGGGCCCAAGGGGGGGGGCGCCCAGCCCTCCAGGGGCTGGTTCCCTGCCCCTTGCGGCCCATGAGGCCCTCCGAGAGGGGTGGCCCCTCCCGGTGGACCCCCGGAACCTCTCCGGTGGCCCCGGTACAATACTGATATGACCCAAAACTTTCCGGTGTCCGTTTGACAACTTCCCATATATAAATCTTTACCTCCGGACCATTCCGGAACTCCTCGTGACGTCCGGGATCTCATCCGGGACTCCGAACAACATTCGGTAATCACATACAAGTCTTCCTAATAACCCTAGCGTCACCGAACCTTAAGTGTGTAGACCCTACGGGTTCGGGAGACATGCAGACATGACCGAGACGACTCTCCGGTCAATAACCAACAGCGGGATCTGGATACCCATGTTGGCTCCCACATACTCCTCGATGATCTCATCGGATGAACCACGATGTCGAGGATTCAAGCAACCCCGTATACTATTCCTTTTGTCAGACGGTATGTTACTTGCCCGAGATTCGATCGTCGGTATCCCAATACCTCGTTCAATCTCGTTACCGGCAAGTCACTTTACTCGTACAGTAATGCATGATCCCGTGACCAGACACTTGGTCACTTTGAGCTCATTATGATGATGCACTACCGAGTGGGCCCAGTGATACCTCTCCGTCATACGGAGTGACAAATCCCTGTCTCGATCCGTGTCAACCCAACAGACAC
>LR880970.1:612539548-612552436 GCA_904067115.1 Aegilops sharonensis
TAGGCATATTGCAAGCATCAAAACAACATGCTACAGGACCTCAACAAGAAAACAAAAGGCATGGGCGTGATGTACAGGTAAAGCATTACAAAACATGAACACTGAGCTATCTCCAGAAATGACTAGAACATGCTCAAAATGACATGGCAAGATTGCAACTAATAACAGTTTTCAGGCATTGCAGAAATTAACATCAGGTTGCAATGTTTAGAGCTATGAAACAACATGTTACAGAAACTTATCATGGCAAAGAAAGGCATGGCATGGATGTAATAAATGCATAGAACAAAAGTCCTTTAGTGACCATAAGCCAAAAAGGATCAGAAAATATAGTAACACCCATGTCAATATTGAAAGTTTCGTTAACAGATTCAGCAACATGGCATGTCAAAAACTGATAACAAGTAGGCATGTTTACAAGCTCAATGCACTCACTACAGAGCCTTATATGATAAACTAAGCATACATACATCAATAAGACATGGCATAGAAGACATGCATGGCAAGAACAATAACATAGCATATACGGATCAACCACAACAAGCTTGGCAAAATTGAATAACATGTAAACAATCTGCCAGGAAACATTTGATAGAAAAAGTAGAGCTCGATAGACTCAAGCTATGGCACTCCATAATTGCAAACAAGGGCATGGATGGATAGATCAAGACATGTTTAACAAAACATCCTTACTGAAGTATCTCAAAATATGCATGGATCTCTTGGTAGCATCAAGTTAACATGGCATCAAAATATCAGCAAAACAGGGCTGAAAACAGCAACAACAAGACACCTAGTTTGCATGCTTGTGCTAGTCACCACATAGATCACAAAAATACATAGCAAGCACCACTGGAAAGAAGACATGGCATATTACAAAACACATGTAGGGCTCAAGTCCATAGGATGCACACATCAATCATGGCAAAAATGACAAAAGTGCATGTTCTGATAAAAATCAGAAACTAACATCACATAGCACTCTTCTAACAGCATTTCGGGCATTAAGATGTGCTCAAATGAAAATGATGCAATGAGATGAAATGATCTACTCTTCGATATGAACATTTTGACATATTACACACGCAAAATGGAGCTATAGATGCAGAGATATGATGCGATGAAAATGCAATAAAATATGCAACAATTTCGGGGACTTAGTCATTTTCAGGAAAAAAAATCATATGAGCGCAACTTAGTTATACTACGCACGGGCGGGATTTACTGGGCTCTCACCATGGGCCTTGGCCCAGAGCGCGGAGAGGAAGCAGGCCAGCTGCTGGGCCTTGGCGGATCGGCCCACGCGGGGAGGAAGCGGAGGCGCCGTCCTCCTGGATCGGATCGGCCCCGAGCGGGACCAGGGGCGGCGGCGGCCGGCGGTCAACGGCGATGGGGAAGGCGCCGGCGAGGGGCGGAGGCTGGGGATGGCCGGAATGGGGAGATCCGGGGTCGGGGATCCCGAATCCGGCGAAGACCTAGGGCGCGGAGGCCAGCGACGAGCTCGGCGACGGGGTTGGCTTACTCCGGCGATGGGGGCCAGTGACCCTGTGCGAGAGAGAGAGAGAGAAAGAGACGGGGTCAGAGAGAGAGGAGGAGGTCGGCGACGGCGTGACCTGGCAGGGCGGCGGCGAGGCTTACCGGCGGCGGGGCACCGGCGACGGGCGGTCGACGGCGGGGTCCAGAAGCTCGGGCTCCTCTCGAGCCCGCTGGATCGGGGGAGCTGCGGGGAGGCGCGCGGCGGAACGGGCTGCTGGGGCGCCCGGGGCCCGGTTCGGCCCGGCTGCGGGCCGGCCGTGGGCCGCGGAGGGCCGCGGTGGAGGAGGGGCTGCGGGGACGCGTGGAGGGCGCTGGTTGGAGGAGGCGGTTGCTGGGGCGACGTGGCGGCGCCACATTGGCCGTGGCGATGTGGCGGCGGCGGCGCCAAGTGGAGGGCAGGGGCGGCGGCGCCAGATCCGAGGGGAAGGTGGGAGTGGCTGCCTGATGATTGGGGGGGAGCGGATTTCGAGGGGAAGGAAGGAGAAGGTCCAAAATGGCAAGGGGAGGTGTTTATATAAGGAAGGGGGGCTAGGGTTAGTGGTTTTGCTCCGTTTTCGGACCGTTCGATCGCCATCGGATGGCTCCGGAGTGGAGAGGGTCTAGGAGAGTGGCTAGTGGGCTATGAAGAGAGGCCTCGGGCTGAGAGAAGAGAAGAGACGTGAGGCCCGGGGACTGTTCCGGAGACCGAAACGTCCGGCGAGAATACCGGCAACGGTGCCGCTATATATTTAACGATTGGGCTATCAAACGAGCTCCGAATGACACGAAACTTGACAGGCGGTCTACCGGTGGTATACCAAGGCCGCTTGACAAACCTCGGTCCATTCCGAGACCGTTTAACACCCGCACATGAAAATAGGTAAAGGGGGCGCCGGGAGACATAGGAGTGCCGGATTGCAAAACGGACAACGGGGAAAACGCTCGGATGCATGAGACGAACACGTATGCAAATGCGATGCACATGATGACGTGATATGAAATGCAGATGATGACATGGCAAAGAGAGACACGCAAGCATCTGACATGGCAACGACGGCGAATAACTGGCAGACAGCTGGCGCATCGAATCCGGGGCGTTACAACCCTGCTGTCAGCCTCTCCACGTACAGTCCACTTCCGATGGATGTCGTTCATTGACCATGTTGACCAGGCCGCGCCGAGAGCACTAGGGCAGTGGACGACGGCGAGGCCTAGGAAGGGAACGACACGGAGTCAGGGAATACTCGGCAGTTGTTTCCCACGCGGAGGAGTACGAGGGTTTACTGGTTCGTCTACCGTCACCGGAGAATAACAACATGTGTGGGTGAGTAGAGGGGTGGCTAGGCCAGCGATGGGAGTACGGTGGGGCGATGAGGCCTGCGCGGCAGCACAGCCTGCCACAGGGAGGAGGGAGCAGGCAGTCCCATCGGCGCTTGTTTGAGTGGCTAGAGCAGGAAGAGCAGAGATTGAAGAAGCACGACGGCCGTTGGATGGACATCCAACAGTATACAGGCCATCTGTGGAAAGCCTCAAATCTGTGGAAAACAGCATACAACCCATCTGCCATTATTTCAAATAGTTTACAGCCCATTTGCTAATTCTTACGGGTTTTTTGGAGCCCATATTCTTTTTGTTAGCATTACAGCCTATATTGTGGCCACGGTTAAAAAATTATACGAAATTTTGCATATGTCGGTGCGGTCTGAACTATTTTTAATCCCGAAATTTCGAGTCACATTCACACTGATTTTAAAAATAAATGTATATCAATATAAAATCCAATAAATTGTCCACGCATAAAAATCAATGCAATTTAAAATCTCTAAATGAAAAAAAGATATTTGAAACTAATTGCGGGTTTGATGTGTTTTAAAAATGTACAACCTATTTCTCATTTCTGATAGGCCATTTTCTCGGCCAGCCGAATGAAGATCTCCTCGTCTTGAAAGATTTGCAACCCAACAGACTTGATAAAGTGACTTACTTGACAAATCCCAAAAAAACTGGGCTAGCCATTTTCAAAAAGAAAAAAACTACTGGGCTGGTCTGTGGTAGACATAAAAGAAAAGGCTGTCTAGACAGGCCAGAGTGTCCCGCACGGCCCAGTTGACACCCTGCTTCCGTCTCAAAAACAAATTAGATAAATGCCACTCCAATTATGGCGATTCATAAAAATGCCACTGCAATTTCCAAACTTTGAAAAATGCCACTGCAATTTTTGCAAACTTTGAAAAACGCCACTGCAGTTTGCAAACTTTGAACAACGCCACTCCAGACTTCAAAAAATGCCACTAGAAATGGCATGAAATGGCATTTTTCAAAGTTTGGAAATTGCAGTGGCATTTCTCGAAGGCATTTATCAAATTAACCCAAAACAAAAATAACTGGGCGAGCTGCTGGGTCCCTGGTGTCAGCCGCTCGTTGTGCAATTCTCTTGTTTATTGACTACGTTGACAATGGCATGGGACCCAGATGTCAGAAATCCACTAGGAGGAGGCATTTTTTTTATTGGCTTGAAATAAGGAGGCACTTGCTTGCGTACTGCCATGACCTTGGCGGGTCCCTGCTGTCATCATCTCCACGTACAATCATCTCCTGATTGTGTACGGATCAACTTGCTAGGCCAACAAGTCAGCCTCTAAACCCGTGGAGGACAAATACAACCCATTTAAAAAAATAACAGCCCATTCCATACGCTCAAACGGAAAGTTCAACATTCAGAGCAAAGTAACAGGTCTGATCCACATATAGAGTACTGAACTTCCACGTTGACAACCATCATAGCCAAGTTAACTATCTACTCCCACTAGACAAGTACTAACTTACTCTTAGCTAACTAGACGATGCCGGCGGTACACGCTAAACGCCGGCACCGGCGTCCTGCGCCTCGCCTCGGACTTGCCAGAGGTGCGATAGGGCGCGTTGCTCGGGCGTGTTGGCCCTTTCCATGCCGGTGTGGTCCACCGAAGCTTCGGCTTCCAAGCGGGAAACCTACTTGATGAGCCGGTAATAAAAATCGGCGTCGCGAACGCGTGCGTGCTCGACAGCCTCCGGGGCTATTTGCTGGGCGCCGGCCTCCACGTAGTCGGCCCAGTTGCGGGCGCTCTGCTCGCGACTCAGAGCACCGGTCACTGCTGCTCCATGTCCCGCTGGTGGCGCAAATCGGTGATACGATGCTCCTCCGCCAGGCAGTCGCGCTCCAACAACTCCTGCTCCTCCGCCATGCGGTCGCGCTCCAACAACTCCTCGATCTGCGCATTGCCATCTAAATACAGATAGAATGCCTCCTCCCTCCGTCTGCCTTCCGGTGAAAACCGAACACTAGTTCCGGCGGTGACCGCCTCCGGCGTCGCCTACCGCGGACGGGCGGGGGAATGGCGGACGTGGCGAGCGACGTCGGGCCGGTGGGGGCTTATGAGGATATGGCGAGTTGGGTCACGGTGGCACTGGAGAAGGCCGGGAAAAAATACTTATAGGGGGAAGGTAGCGCGACGGTAATCGGAATTCAATGCATAATAGCTTAGCGCGCCAGCTTGCCGTGGAAAACTAGGGAAACTGAAATTATGATTGTGCCGTCTCGTCCCGTCTGGGTCGCACGCCGGCATGGCGGTCAAACGAGTGCACTCGAATCATCTCCCTCCTTGTCAATAATGATTTCACGGATTTAAAAAGCCCGCAACAATTAAAGCGTATCTTTTTTCGCATCAGTTAGCTGCTTTAATTACGGCCGGCTGCATGCAGGCACTCAGAATTGCTCACAAGCAGTACGCCAAGTAGCATGCAACGAGTCACAGCCGAGGGCACGCATGCAGCCACTTAAATTGCTGGAATTAATTAGGCTTAAACTTCTGCATGTCGTTAATTATTTCCATGCCTTCGTCTTGCTGCTTTGCTCACGGGACTAATAAACCCGGACGGAGGGAGTACCTTGGTTGGTGAGAGGTTTGAATTAAGCCCTGCAAACCGGAAAGGAGGTACTAGTACGTGCGTGATCCGCTATTTATTCGTGTAGGATCGAGTAGGTCGTTTCTTGAATTGAGCCCTGCAAACCGGAAAGGAGGTAATACGTGCGTGATACGCTATTTACCCGTGTAGGATCGATAGTGTAGCTTGTCAGTTTCTTCAGAGGTAGGCATTTTTATCCGTGTAGGATCGATAGTGTAGCTTGTCAGTTTCTTCAGAGGTAGGTGAGGGAGTCCTGGATTAGGGGGTGTCCGGCTGGCCGGACTATGACCTTTGGCTGGACTCCTGGACTATGAAGATACAAGATTGAAGACTTCGTCCTGTGTCCAGATGGGACTTTCCTTGGCGTGGAAGGCAAGCTTGGTGATACGGATATGTAGATCTCCTCCCATTGTAACCGACTCTGTGTAACCCTAGCCCACTCCTGTGTCTATATAAACCGGAGGGTTTTAGTCCGTAGGACGAACAACAATCATACCATAGGCTAGCTTCTAGGGTTTAGCCTCTCTGATCTCGTGGTAGATCTACTCTTGTACTACCCATATCATCAATATTAATCAAGTAGGAGTAGGGTTTTACCTCCATCGAGAGGGCCCGAACCTGGGTAAAAACATCGTGTCCCTTGTCTCCTATTACCATCCGCCTAGACGCACAGTTCGGGACCCCCTACCCGAGATCCGCCGGTTTTGACACCGACATTGGTGCTTTCATTGAGAGTTCCTCTGTGTCGTCACCTTTAGGCCCGATGGCTCCTCCGATCATCAACAATGATGCGGTCCAGGGTGAGACTTTTCTCCCCGGACAGATCTTCTTATTCGGCGGCTTTGCGCTGCGAGCCAATTCGCTTGGCCATCTGGAGTAGATCGAAAGCTACGCCCCTGGCCATCAGGTCAGATTTGGAAGTTTGAACTAAACGGCCGACGTCCGCGGAGACTTGATCTTCGACGGGTTCGAGCCACAGCCAAGCGCGCCACACTGTCTCGATGGGCATGATCTAGCTCTGCGGCCGAACAGTGCCCTGGAGGCCGCACCAGTGTCCGCTTCCGACCCTTAGTTCGGAGCCGACTACGCCAGTCGAGGACAGGTGGTTGGACACCGCCTCGGGGGCTGCAATCTCTACAGTGATCGAGCCGAACACCATACTTGTCCTTTGCGAAGCTCGTGACTCCAAAGTGTCGGACTCCTCTCCGGACTCCGAACCTTCCGCGCCCCTGCCAATCGAATCCGATTGGGCGCCGATCATGGAGTTCACCACCGCGGACATCTTTCAGCGCTCGCCTTTCGGCGACATTCTGAATTCACTAAAGTCTCTCTCTTTATCAGGAGAGCCCTGGCCGGACTATGGTCGGCAAGGTTGGGATGCGGACGACGAAATTCAAACCCCACCCACCACCCACTTCGTAGCCACTGTCGATGATTTAACCGACATGCTCGACTTCAACTCCGAAGACATCAACGGTATGGATGACGATGCAGGAGACGACCAAGAATTAGCGCCTACAGGGTACTGGAAGGCCACCTCGTCGTATGACATATACATGGTGGACACCCCAAAAGAAGGAAACGGCGATGGAACAGCGGAGGATGACCCCTCCAAGAAACAGCCTAAGCGCCGGCGTCAGCGGCGCCGCTCTAAATCCCGCCACAGCAAAAATGGCGATTCCGGCACCGGAGACAATAACACCCCGAACAGTGCCGAAGACAACCCCCTCCAGCAGGATTCAGCACAGGAGGATGGAGAAGCCAGCCCTCATGAGAGAGCGGCAGACAGAGAGGTAGAGGACGATAATTACATGCCTCCCTCCGAAGACGAGGCAAGCCTCGACGACGACGAATTTGTCGTGCCTGAGGATCCCGTCGAACAAGAGCGTTTCAAACGCAGGCTTATGGCCACGACGAGCAGCCTCAAGAAAAAAACAGCAACATCTTAGAGCTGACCAAGACTTGCTAGCCGACAGATGGACTGATGTCCTTGCGGCCGAAGAGTACGAACTTGAACGCCCCTCCAAGAGCTACCCAAAATGCAGGCTGCTACCCCGATTAGAGGAGGAAGCACCTAGACCTATATCACCAGCGCATGATGCGGCCGACCGGCCACCTCGTGGCCGCGACAGAGAGGCCTCTCGGCCCTCCACTCAAGCCGCACCCCGGCATCGCTCAAACAATACCAAGGCATGGGGAAATGCACCAGACCTGCGAGATATATTGGAGGACAGGGCAAGGCAAACAAGATCGATCTATGGATCGCGTGGGCGCCCCACGACACGTGACGATAACCGTCATGCCAGATATGGTAAATCCGGCCGGGCCGAACACAGTAGACAAAGCTCATTTGAGCTACGTCGTGATATAGCCCAATACAGAGGCGCCGCACACCCACTATGCTTCACAAATGAAGTAATTGATCATCAAATCCCGGAGGGTTTCAAACCCGTAAACATCGAAATCATACGATGGCACAACAGACCCTGCGGTATGGATCGAGGACTACCTCCTTCATATCCACATGGCCCGCGGTGATGATCTACACGCCATCAAATACCTCCTACTAAAGCTTAAAGGACCAGCTCGGCATGGCTTAACAACTTGCCAGCAGAGTCAATTGGCTGTTGGGAGGACCTGGAAGCCGCATTCCTCGACAATTTCCAGGGCACTTATGTGCGACCACCAGACGCCGATGACCTAAGCCACATAATTCAGCAGCCAGAGGAATCGGCCAGACAATTCTGGACACGGTTCCTAACGAATAAAAATCAAATAGTCGACTGTCCGGACGCAGAGGCCCTTGCAGCCTTCAAGCATAACATCCGTGACGAGTGGCTCACCCGGCACCTAGGACAGGAAAGCCGAAATCCATGGCAGCCCTGACGACACTCATGACCCGCTTTTGCGCGGGAGAAGACAGCTGGCTAGCTCGTAGTAATAACATGACCAAGATCCCTGGTAATTCAGATACCAAGGACATCATCGGCAGGTTGCGTCGCAACAAGAAAAAGCACCGCATTAACGGCGACAATGCTGAGGATAGGGCAGTTAATGCCGGATTCAGAGGCTCTAAACCTGGTCAGCGGAAAAAGCCATTCAATAGAAATACTCCGGGCCCGTCCAATTTGGACCGAATACTCGATCGCTCGTGCCAGATACACGGCACCCCCGAAAAACCAGCCAACCACACCAACAGGGGTTGTTGGGTGTTCAAGCAGGCAGGCAAGTTAAACACCGAAAACAATGACAAGGGGCTGCATAGCGATGACGAGGAGGAGCTCCGGCCGCCGAACAATAGGGGACAGAAGGGTTTCCCCCCACAAGTGCGGACGGTGAACATGATATACGCAACCCACATCCCCAAAAGGGAACGGAAGCGTGCACTCAGGGATGTATATGCGTTGGAGCCAGTCGCCCCAAAGTTCAACCCATGGTCCTCCTGCCCGATCACTTTCGATCAAAGGGACCACCCCACTAGCATCCGCCATGGCGGATTTGCCACATTGGTTCTAGACCCAATCATTGACGGATTTCACCTCACTAGAGTCCTTATGGACGGCGGCAGCAGCCTGAACCTGCTTTATCAGGATACAGTGCGAAAAATGTGCATAGATCCCTCAAGGATTAAACCCACAAAGATGACCTTTAAAGGCGTCATACCAGGTGTAGAGGCCAACTGTACAGGCTCAGTTACACTTGAGGTGATCTTCGGATCCCCGGATAATTTCCGAAGCGAGGAGTTAATCTTCGACATAGTCCCGTTCCGCAGTGGCTATCATGCAGTGCTCGGACGAACCGCATTCGCAAAGTTCAATGCGGTGCCGCACTACGCATACCTCAAGCTCAAGATGCCAGGCCCTCGAGGAGTCATTACGGTCAATGGAAACACCGAACGCTCTCTCCGAACGGAGGAGCATACGGCGGCCCTCGCGGCGGAAGTACAAAGCAGCCTCTCAAGGCAATTCTCCAGTCCGGCCATTAAACGTTCGGACACCGTCAAGCGCGCCCGGAGTAACCTACAGCAAGACCGCCTGGCATGTTCCGAGCACGCGTAGCAATGCGGCCCCAATCCCAGCCCTCGCGAAATTGTGAAACCAGTACTACGCATACATAACTATGCTCTGGAAATACCATGGGCATAGGGGGAGGGGCACGACCACGGCATGCCCAAAATGCGGCTCAACCGCACCAGGGGCTCCCGATTTTGTCATTCTTTTTTCTTACTTTCAGGACTCCACTTTACGGAAGGCCTGTCCGGCAGTACAATCGCCGAACACACGATGCAACAGCCAGAGGAGCAGAAAGCTACGTCGAGTGTCCAGGTGGTCTCTATAACGAGCAGTACACTTGTTTCACATATCATCCCGCAGCTCGCCCCTGGAGGGGGACATGTTAAATCGTCCCATCTCTTGCTTATTGCACTATTTGTATCGTTCTGCTTTTACCACAGACTTTTCAAATAAACAATACATAGCTTTTGTCTATTATTGCATTCCTTTTCTTATAAAAATATGTTCAATTACGACATCATGCAACCGTACACTTTGGTACGACCAATACACCAAGGGCTTGCGTACCCCAGAATATGGTGTGAGAAGTCCGAACACTCTCATGAGTGCGGCACCCCGAACTTATAGCATTATATGCATCGGCTCCGAATCATGTCTTGGGTCAATAGTTGGGTTTGCCCGGCTCCCATGTTTTGCTGCCTTACGTTCTGTTATATCGGCTAAGGTAGCACTGGGAGAACCACTGCGATTGTGCCCCGGTTGAGCCGGGCTAAGCACCTCAGTGGAGAAAGCTAAAACTGACCGTCATGATAGGGCAAGAGCTGGTCGCTGTTCGAGAGGTTTTCGAGTCCCTAAAGACTTATGCCGCTTAGAGCGAGGAGTCGGCTTTGTTCGGCCTAGGCGTGGATAGCGCCCCGAACTCGGTCTTCCGAATACTAGGGGCTTCGCCGAAATTTAAAATTATAGAATTCTATGGCTAAGTGAGAGTGTTCAAGCATTATAGTCCGGTTGCCTTGTTCGTTGTGTTGAGCGCCTCCCTCGAAGGACCCAATAATGGGAAAAAGAGCGCTCAAGTTTATCCCGAACACCCCAGCACTCGCGGCATGGGGGCAGAAGCCGACGACACGCCATCTCTCAAATTTTAATAAACGGCCGCACAGAAGGTAATATTTTAAATTCAAAAGCGTTGTTTAGCGCATATGAACAAGTTTTCAGCGTACAGGATTACAAATGTGAGTTTAATCAAAAATTACATCTTTGGAGCACTCATCCGCTATACGGCGGGCACCCTTCAGGACGCTCTCATAATACATCTCGGGCTTGTGGTGCTCCTTGCCCGGCGGTGGTCCGTCCGTCACAAGCTTCTCAGCGTCCATCTTGCCCCAGTGCACTTTAGCACGGGCAAGGGCCCTACGGGCACCTTCGATGCATACGGAGCGCTTGATGACTTCAAGCCTTAGACAGGCATCCACCAGCCGCCTTACCAGCCCGAAGTAGCTCCCAGGCATGGCTTCCCCAGGCCACAACCGGACTGTGAGACCCTTCATGGCATGTTCAGCCACCTTATGGAGCTCGACCAGCTGCTTCAGCTGGTCGCTCAGGGCACCGGGTGTCCGGCCTCAGCATACTGAGACCAGAACACCTTCTCCGTCGAGCTTCCCTCTTCAACTCGGTAGAATGCGGCAGCGTCGGACACACTCCGAGGAAGATCTGCGAATGCTCCTGGAGAGCTCCGGACTCGGGTAAGTAACAAATAATTCACTTTTGCTTGCTTGCTTTGCATAAAGAATGCCTTACCCGCCGCTATCTTCTTCATCGCCTCAATTTCCTGGAGGGCTTTTCGGGCTTTGGCCTTGGCAGATTTGGCGCTCTCAAGCGCCGAGGCGAGCTCGGACTCTCGAGTCTTTGAGTCACGCTCCAAACTCTCGTGTTTTTCCACGAGAGCCTGGAGCTCTTGCTGCACCGCCGCCACCCGCGCCTCCTGCTTCTCTCGCTCGGTGCGCTCCACGGCCGCATTGTTTTCGGCCTTGGACAACGCTTCCCTCAGGGTCGCCACCTCGTTCGTGGCCCCTGCATACCCACGTTGATCCTGTCATTTTTTGCAACCACATCTTTTTTTATATACTTACATAAGGTATTACTTACCTTCCTTGTCCTCGAGCTGCTTCTTGGCAAGGCCGAGCTCGTCCTCATACCGCTCGAGGCTTTGCTTCAATGCATTGACCTCCGCAGTCAGTGCGGCAGAGGTCAGCAGCACAGCCTGCATTCCCATATTGACATACTTATGTTAGACTCATGCGTATATATTTTTGATCCTCAGTTCGGCTTTTCTTTTCGAACACCAAACTGAGCATCAGAGGCTACTGTCTATGCGGTAATATATCCTAAATACATACCTCAAAGCCTGTTAGAAGGCTGGCACAGGCTTCGGTCAACCCGCTCTTGGCGGACTGAACCTTCTGGATCACCGCACTCATAATAGTGCGGTGCTCCTCGTCGATGGAGGCGCCGTTAAGCACCTCCAACAGATTATCCGGTGCCTCCGGTTGGACGGAGGTCACCGGCATCGTAGGCTTGCCCTTCTTAGTAGGGGTCCGCCTGCCGGATGCCGGAACCGTTGAAGGTTCCGTGCGATGTCCGGCCTAGGGCCGGACTTAGAGCCCTTTGGGGTTTTATCCCCTTTTCGCCTGGAGTCCGGGAGGTCGCCTTGCGGCGCCTCCAGGACCACCTCCTCCTGGCTTGGCCCCTTTTGGGACACCACCTCGGCGTCATCCGCGGCGCGAGGAGAGGAGGCGGTCGGAAGTGAAGTGTTGTTCACATCCGACGAACCCAGGGAACCGCTCGACGAAGAGTCGAGCCCGGCCTTGGGCGGACTGCATGATTATATCCGACGTCAGAAGGTACTGTGTAATAAAGGAACGCCATGAGTTGTTCTGGTATCCGGATACTTACGATTTTGCCAGGGGCTTGGCCCTGGATGGCCACTCCTCTTCACTATCGTCGGCGTTGGTGGAGTAGTACGGAGGAAGGGTCCTTCCCTTCTTGGACCCTCCGCCCCCCCCCCCCCCAAGTTGGGGCGGCCTTCCTTTTTATTCCTCCCCCCGCTGGAGGGGGAGAGGCTTCTTCTTCCTCCTCCTCGTCTTCACGGGAGGAGTCCACCTCAGAGTCACCGTACGATGAGTCCGACACCACCTGGCGCCGGGAACTCCTTCGAGTTCCCGTGGCCTTCTTCTTGCCCTTCTTCTCCGGCACCACGTAAGGTGCCGGGACCAGCAGCCCCGTCAAGTGGGCGTTTGCTGGATCTTCGGGCAAAGGAGCCGGATAGTCGATCTGTCCGGTCTTCTTCTGCCATTCCTGTCAAAGGAACGGGAGCTTAGATCCCGCATAGAGTTAAACTATGAAAAACAAGTATCCC
>LR880970.1:612560930-612571885 GCA_904067115.1 Aegilops sharonensis
CCCTTTAGTGCATAGTATCTTAGATTAGTATCATAGGTGGTCTCATTTATTGCCATGCATGACACATAGTAGCATCACATTTATTATGTTACGGTATCTACCTATGTTACTATAACCATCTCTCTCTTCCTTAATTGCCTGCCACATAAGCATGTTTGCGAGTCCCAAGTGCATGATACTACTTATGTTACCCCCACTATGGCCAGCCTTACTAATTAACCTTCTTCTTGTGTTTCCAAGGTCCTGTGAACATTCCACCACCTATACTTGAAGATTTTTATAAGAAACGGGGAGATGATGATGGTGATGATCACGAGCATGAGGACGAGCAGCGCCCATATACTATTTGGCGCCTGGCAACTAATTCCGATGGATCACCTCTTCTCGTGTGTATACAGCCCACTGATGATGTTACTGCTAAGGAAGCAAGTGTAGTCTCCCATGGTCGCACTCTCCGGACCTATTCCAACACCCGTTGCATGGTATTTGGGATGGATACTAGTGTGCTAGCGCCAACTCCTTCTCCCTGGTAAAGAATTGATAGTCTTGGAGAAAACTCGCTCTTCCTTGGACAAAACTATCCAATGATGGTGAAAGGCGATCCAACTGCTGTTGACACAACGTTACTACCATTTATGAGAAGCAACTGTGTCTATACCTCGGACATTTGGGTGGTTCCCTACCCTGGTACTGATATAGTAGGCCGCTTCAGCCTGGATGATCAGTCCTGCGTTGGTCTCCAGATCGACAATGGATGGCCCGTCCCAGAGAATCACTTGTGGTTCAAAGCAAGCGTTTCCAACGCCGAGGAATGGTTGAGTTGAAGTTCATTTCATTGCTTGTTATTTGTTGTGTGGTGAAAACTTTAGTATTTATAATGTATCCTCGTTGTCGATGTGGGTTGATGACCTGTTGTATGTAATAAAATGATATGCCTGTGATAAACTTACTAAATTTATGAATGGCTTTCGAGTTGCTTCTGTGAGTGAGTGGTGCGACGAGGCAAAAATATATTTTTTGAATACATAATTGTACGTGCATTGCAACAGGTTATCGGATGAGGCCAATAAACAATAGTAGTACACTATTCGTACTAGCTTCACATGCTTCGCGCGTCGTGCGGGTGTTTTTACTGTAGCCATATTGTACTACGTAACCAGCACCTCGAATCCTCGATACTAGTAGTACTATATAGTAAGTAGTAGGAGTAGTAGGGTGGCATGGGTCAGAAGAAGCATTCACGTAGGAGTACGGCACACGCCACCAGCACAACTTCCATCTGACACCATATTTCTTGGAGTCCGTGCTAGAGCAATCTCTTCAACCTCATCGTTTCTCTAACTCAGCCATCACGCGGCGGGCGAGGTGGGGGTTTGCCGATAGTCGGTTTCCTTAACTGTGGTCCCACTTGTAAGGCCAACTGCAACGCACGACCCCAAAGGACCTCCGTTTTGCATGAACTCCAACGATAATTTTGACTAGAAAAGGAAGACCAAAGAAAACAAGAACCACAAGAATACATTTTACTACTCCTGTAAGTTCGATTAGTGCCTTCTCGATGCATTCATTGTTGACCTGCGGAGGCTCGATCTTGCGTGCTTCTTTCTTCTTTGAGTGTAAAGAAGTAGACATTGCTTCCTCGCATCTAGTCTCATTTCTAGCCTCTATTCTAGTACTCCCTCTGGTCCGTTTTTCTCTGCATCTAAGCAGCAACACGCATACCAAGTAGGAGTATATACAAGTGCACTAATCTCATCTATAGCCTCTGTGCTAGCTAAAAGTGATAGAGCATCTACTAAATTGCGCTCTATCAATATATGGATGTACTCTTCTTCCCAATACAAAAACTTGCATCCATTCTACTCCCTCCGTTGCACAATACATGCCTTCGATTTGTCAAAATATATATGTATCAAGACATGTTTTAGTATATAGGTACATCCATTTTTGGACAAATGGAAGTCAAGTATTTTGGAACGGAGGGAGTACACAATAAATTTTTTAAGTTAGCACAACTAGTCTAATCCGAGAGCACAACCGAAGATTTGGTCGGGTTCTTCCTCCTTTTGCTGACACGTGGGACATCCAGCATCCAGGTCGTGTCATGAAAGAAAATAGAGTGGTAGTTGAAGCCATGAGATGTGCATCTTGGGTTAAACTGTAAATAGAATCTTACTACTCTTGAGTAACTCCAAAAGCGGCCACCGAAGATCTTTCTTGGATTTATTTTTCATCGCCAGCACGTCGAGGTGAAAGATGTGCAGGTTCAGTGGGTCCGCTTGCGTTTTCACTGACATGTGGGACCGCATGTGAGCAAACAGACGATGGGCTCCGCGCGTCCGCTGGCTGGCTGAGAAGAGAGATACAGGAGTGCTGAGCACGGACTACAGGAAATTTGTTCTACGTACCTCGATATAGGTTCGATATAGTGGGGTGGCATGGGCCATAACTAGCATTCACGTCTAGCAGTACGGCACACGCCACCCACACGAGTCCCATCCGACACCAATTTTCTTGGAGTCCGTGCTACAGCCATCTCTTCTCCCTCCTGTTTTCTCAGCCATCGCACGGTGGGCGGGATGGGGGTTTGCCGATAGTCGGTTTGCTCAAATACGGTCCCACTTGTAAGTGAAAATGCAACACCGCACACGTTCCCGCTTGAGCGGCGTGCCGGACCAACCGTCTGGGGGTGCGACCCGAACACGACAGGCTTTTCCTTTTGAACTCATAACTTGTAAAATTTGGTTCTGCTCCATGGCGCGATCGATAGAGTAATGAGAAGTTTGGTTCTGGCGCCGTTTATGCATGGAGTACGTACGAAAATTATGAAGTTGATGCGAAAGGTAAGATAATTACTGTAGTATCATATACTACTACATGGATTTGACGGAAAGATAAAAATACATACGGATCCATCAACGGCATCCTCACGCCCTAGTGCGCCGGGTCACCAACCGACGTGTGAGGAGCAGCGGCGTTGGCGGAGAGCTCAACGTGCTTCTGAACAGTGTCGTCCAAGGTTGCCCTGCGGTCTAAGAAGGCCAGCATCCTATCATCCTCCTCTTGCATGCGCGTAGACGTGGGTGATTATGTCGATGGTGTCTTGCTGCGCCAGGTGCTGCGCGGCGAGCGCGACCTCGAGGTGGACATTATCCGGTGCGACGGCGGGCAGTCTCAAGGCCACCAGTGTGTCGAAGTGGTTGTCACCATAGTGGCCGTTAGGGTGGCGGGCATCGCAGAGCCTGGGCGCGTTGGCTGGAGGCTTACGTCAAAGTCGTCCGCGAGCTTCTTGACGACGGTGAACTTGTCGAGGAAACCGATGAGGACCTCGTCAAACAAGGAGACGAAGCTGTCGTCCAAGCGGCCCCTCGCCCTGGCGGCCTCAAGCAATACTACCTGGAGACGTTCCTCTTTGCCGGGCCGCAGGCCGGCGTCGTGGACCATCTGGCACAGCCGGCTGATGCTCGCGCTCATCGCCTCCATGGGTCTAGCTTATCTTCTACTACCTCGGTCCTGGTTTATTGGTCCCCATTGTAATCCGTGTCAAATTTTGACCACAGATTTAACTAACAAAATGTTTACGCATGTTACTAAAAATTATATCACTGAAAACTATGTTCAAATACGAATCCAAAAATATAATATTTGTTGACATGCATCAACATTTTGTTAGTTAAATCTTTGGTCAAAATTTAGCACAAATTACAAAGGAGACTAATAAACCAGGACAGAGGTAGTAGTCAACTGATCTTGCGATTCGAGTGATCACTCTTGCCCTTGGTTAGCGTGTGTAGGTGCATAGGATTTCGTACTACTCCTCGGCCCTCTACTGCACCTGCCTTTGGCTGTATGATAGGTGGGCCAGCCACCCCCTGGGCCCACGTGTCATTCACCCAAAGGCAGTTGTCGTAAGTCAATGAAGCTGCGCCCCCCTCCGTGCCGGTGCAGTATAGTCATCTCACCGGACCTCTAGTTGGGGCCAAACGAGAGAAGTTTGATGTTTACTGGTTTATTGGTCCCCTTTGCATTTTGCGCCAAGTTTTGACCTTTGATTTAACTAATAAAATGTTAATGCATGTAAACAAAAATGTTGTGTAAGTCACATTACGAAAACCAAGTAATCCCAAAACACTTAGGCACGGTGCATTAACTCCCTCCTTGTTTCTTATTTCGTGACATATCAACCAATGAGAGATGTGGGCCGTGCATGCTTTCAATGACTTGAGACTACCAAACATGACATGCAGTGTTTACTTCATTGCATGTAATCCTATTAGTACTCTAGTTAGCAAAAAAACATTAAGTTCTCTCACCGATAGGAATAAAACACCATGTATTTATTTACAGAGGGAGTAGTACATTTTTTGTGACATGCATTACTAGGTATTGCTAGTCAAATACTAAGATCCAGATGGACGTGGTAGTACTCCTAAATCCAGACGGTGGTGCTACTAGTACTAGTAGTAGTACTACCAATGTAGTACTCCTAGGAGTACTAGCACTGTACTACCCGTTGGTCAAATTATTACGTGCTGCTCCTCACAGTGAAGTGACAAGACCCTGCACAGGAGATGACACCTGAGTATAGGCGCCATGTTCGGCATACCATAGTCAGCCTCACCGTCTGCAGTCACTATCATCATAGCTGCAGAGCTAGCCTGCTTACAACTAGCCCTGTTCGACATAATTTCCCGTGCGTAGATGCTCGTGCATTGCACGGAACACCAAGATTGGGGGTGGACGGCTCCGGCAGCGGCCATCGCGCCAGATTTTTACACGGCCTTCTAGATGTGGTGTGGAGGAGATAAGGGTGATTGTGAGAGACAAGGAGTTGTTTGTAAATAGGGAACAAGTGCGGGCATCTTTCTGCAAAAATGGAGAAGCTTGGTTTGTATGCATCAGATCTAGATGCGACGGCTATTGGTGAAAGATGGGAGGCACAACATCATCACCAACTCAGGACCTGTTTGATTCGCGGGATTTTGAAAACGCAGGAATAGGACACGGCAATATTACAAGTTTCAAACTGATATTACAAATGTTAGGACTAATGCTGCACCTAGGAAGAGGGAATTACTAGGAAGTTTACATAAGAACTTTCGTTACTTTAGGTGGATGCAGCGTTATCGTATAAACTAAAATCCACCGCCCTGACAAGTCACTAATGGGCAAATAAGTTTTCGAGTCTCTGGCCACTTGATGTTTCAAAAACAAATTCAGCTTCTGCGGAGACTTTGTCATTTAGGCTTAGACGCTTGCGGTGATCAGCACACCATTCATTGTTGCGCCAGAGAACGCCAAACCTCATTACCTTGAGCACACTTGCCCCCAGAACAAAGAACCTGACCAATTTAATCTCAGATGTGCTGCCTCGGTAGTCGATCAAATCAATTTCTGTAAGATGGAGATCAAGGCATTCGATGAGATTGTTATAGTGCAGCACATTTTTCACTTTTGGGTCTTTTTTTATCTGCAAAAGAAGAAAACATATTAGAGCAGCTGGCTGCATAAGATTGCCGTGTCATCAAGAGGTACCAATATCATTCGCTCATACGATAGGGTTGGCTGGCTAGTGATATTTTTTCACTCTCTCTCTCTCTCCCTCTCTCTCCCTACCTTTCTGTTTCTTCTCATTTAACTAGGAGCACGTGAAGAGCTTAGGCATTTGTTGCCTTCCACTATGTGGCCGATGCCATATTTCGCAAAAGTATGCCACATAATACGCATCGATATCAAATCAAAATATTTTGGCACTGCTCTCGCGATGTGAGAGAGTTGGCACCGCTGTGCACACAGACCCACATGTATAAATAAATCAATCAAACCAACTACACCAGCCTCTCACTCTCCCAAACAAGTGTTTTTTTATTGCCTCGGTCCTCTCTCTCTCCCACGCAGTGTTTTTTCATTGCATGAGTTAATTTGGCACCAGAGCAAAGTAGGTGATCCAGATTGGGGCACCAAGTGAGCAATGGAGGGGCATCGATGCCAAATGCATCACAAGTGAATTTGGCACGTGTTTTGGCCTACATATCCCACTTTTGTACTCCCTCCGTCCCAAAATTCTTGTCTTAAATTTGTCTAAATACGGATGTATCTAGTTACATTTTAGTGTTAGATACATCCGTATCTAATCAAATGTAAGACAAGAATTTTGGGACGGAGGGAATACGACCTCGTATTTAGTATAAAATTTTGACCATAGATTTACCTAAGAAAATGCCAATGCATGTCACTAAAAATTACACCATTTGAAATTATGTTCAAATACGAATCCAACGATATAGTTCTTAGTGACATGCATTAACATTTTGTCAATTAAATCTATGGTCAAATTTTGATACTACAAAATTGGAAGAGTAAACCAGGACGGAGGTAGTACTTGCCCTTAGGGTAACCATAGAGTTACTGGAGTAGTCTAAGTCACTTTCCACTATGACTAGCCTAGGCCACTATAGTAGTACAGCATAAAAATGATGCAGGTGATCACGTGAGAAAAAATACTAAAAACATTTCTTTCGGTGCAGTGTGTAGATGTAGTTTTGAACACTACACTTGTCATCGTAATTTGGGAAAATTACAAAAAAATTGAGCTACGTTGTGATTACCGTTTACTAATAGGAAAGAAGTTTCACCATGATGAGTAGCTTCTCCGTGCATGGAAAGCATGTAAGGAATCAAACAACTTGATCCAGATTGGGGCCGATAGATTTTAGTGCTAAGATCTTCACTGTGCGCATGGACTGGGTCAAGCTTGTCGGAATCATTTTCTGGAAGACGGTCGTAAATACATCAAGAAGAAATTTAAAAATGTGAATTTCAAGAAGACGGAGAAGAAGATGAGTGTTGTACCTGAACGATTACGATTCCAATAAAGAGTTTGGAGAATTTGGCAGACGAGTACACCAACGCTGTCAATTTCGGCGCGTCAATGACCCTGATTTTTTTTGGACCTTCTAGATCCGATACAAGCAATCTCTCAAGGAAAGGCGCATTCTCAATGACCATAACATGGAACAGCTGGAGTGATCTCTTCCCAATTGATGTCTTGTTGCGGGGCCAGCAAGACACATAAATCCATCGGAGATTCGTCGAGGCGATGTGGAGGCTAATGAACCCGTGGATCTGCTCAAGACGAAGGTACTCGAGTGTAGTACAGCTGTGGAGCAGGTGCTCCATAGCCTTCTTCGAGATGACAATGTAGAAGAGGTCAAGCTGCTTGAGTTGAGGGAGAAGAAGGGCGGGCGCCGCATTAATCTGGGGAAGATAGCAGGAGCTGAAGCTGGCGTGGTGCAGCGTTGGCGTGAGGCGGAGCGCGGACGGCGGCAGAGAGCGACATCATCCAGCTTCAAAGCTAAGCTCCTCGAGCTGATCTAGGGCGGGGGATAAGAACCACTTGTCGAACTTGGGTTGGACCTTGCATTTGGTACTGAACATGTGGAAGTCAAGGCGTATGGCTGGCCCAGGGTGCGATGAAAGGATCTTGGAGACTGCGGCCATGCGTTTGCAATCCCCGTCGCAGAGGCAGCTGTCGACGGTGAGGTTGAGGGGGACGCAGTGCCAGAGTGGGCGCCACCGCCGGGAGAGCAGGGCGGTCTGCACGGCAGATTTGGTGGGGAGGAGGCCGATGATGACGAGCAGCATGTCGTCGGGGAGGCTGCTGATGAAGCCGAGGCTCGCCGGATGCGGTTTTGGCTCGAGCGGCCTCCGCTTGTTGGCTGCCTCGCCGGCCATCTCAACCAGCGGCGACGCTGGTGTGCACGTGTGCTGGTGTGTGTTGTGTGCTGGGTGTGCGCGAGTGCGTCCTTCTGTGCATGCCGCCGCGCATTGGTGAATTGTGCGCGAGTGTGTCCTTCGCGTGCAAGAAGTTTTCCCTCTAGTTTACTTAGTTTCACCCACTGCCACATGGGCCAGCACACCAAGATACAGAACACGAGCTAACAACGCATCATGTGGATTGGTTGACCGGTCAACTAAACAATATACAGAGCTATACGCTGACACAGTGAGCGTATAATCCGTCGGTATAGAGAGTTCGGGTGAGAGGGGAGGCCCGTGAGAGATAGCAGAGAGAGAGAGAAAGAGCTACTCCCTCCGTTCGGTAATGTAGTTACAACATTTTTTTAAGTCAAACTTTTGAAACTTTGACCAAGTTTATAAAAAAAATACTTATATCTGCAATACCAAAGATAAATGATAGTATGAAGTAAGTACATGTTGTGATGAATCTAATGATCGTTCCAGATGTAAATGTTTTTCTCCACATATACCTGGTCAAACTCTTCTGAGGTCTGACTTTTCAAAACATCCATATGCTTATGGACATGACAGAGTCCCTAACGAGAGAGAGTGAGTGAGAGAGAGAGTGAGTGAAAAAAGTGTGTGTGCGTGTGTGAAAGAGACATGGACAACACACGATGAAAGTGGAGAAAAGGCGTGCGTGTCTTATGCAAACATATCACACATGCATCTTCGACAACGGAGGCAAGGTGAGGAGATAGTGTGTGGTTGTTTGGAACCGAGAGAGGAAGACCCCTAGCGCGTGGCCAAGAGGGGTCTGACAAACAAGGGAGAGAGGTCGAGAGAGGCGTACAGAGAAAATGCAGACATGGGGAGGAGAGAGTGTATGTTTGTCATAGAGAGATCCCCTGGAGATCATGATGGGACTACATGGGTGGGAGATCGAGTGACAAGGTGTGTGCGCGATAGAAGATGCCCCGAGAGATATCGAGATAGATGTATGGATGGAAGGAGACAATACATGTATTCCTGATGGCTAGTAAGAGATAATCATACTTAGGAGGGGGGAGTGCTTGCGCCTATGGGCCTGTTTGGATACTCTAACTCAGTTAGGGGTTAGAGTTAGATTCTAACCCTGAACTAACCCTGAAATAACTCTAAGTAAAGAGGTGTTTGGATGGCAGGGTTAGATGGAGCGCGGATACGGCAAGGCACCTTCACGGGCGGTGCGAGAGGGAGGGAGGGAGAGGACGAGAAGCTTCGAGGAAGTGGGGAGGGATCTGCTGCGGGGAGAGCGAGAGAAAAAAAGTGTTTATTAGTGGTCCCGATAAGAAGTAACCCAAATAAGCACCTCTTGGATGGGTTAGTTTTTTTGGATGGGTTAGATGCATCTAACCTAAACTAACCCTCCTGTTTGGATCTTTTTGGGTTAGTTGACTCCAAACTAACCCAAACTAACTCTAACCCATGGATCCAAACAGAGCCGATGATGGAGTGAGGGATTATGGTACTTAGGGGGGTGCGTGTCACATGGAGAGAGAACAAGGGTGGAGAGTGTTGGATGGGTCTATATGTATAGCGCGAGCGAGACATGTGTATGTGTGAACCAGGGAGATATAAGGCCATTTTGGCTTGCGTCGTGAGCATCTTTTGCGTGGCCTGGGGTTGTGGCTGGATTTCATGCACGCTTGTTTGGTTGCTACCCTGTGAAAAAGAAAGCCCGCCTGGGCTGGGTTCCCTTGCACTTTAATTAGCCTGGCTGAACTCCAGACACTGCAAGTAGCCTGGCCCAAGCGACCGATTTTGAACGCCTAGCCGTGCCTGGTCGTGCGGCCATGAGGCTAACAGAAACATGGATGGATATTAGCATTAAATAATTGATGCATGGATTGATTGATGGGACGTTGATGCTTTGCCTGGCCTAGGCATGAACCAAACGCTTTAGCACCACACAAGCCTGGCCAGGCAGAAATATTTTACATCTCACGTCCACACCAGGCAGTACCGGCCATCAAGGCATGAGGGTCAGGTCACGAACCAAACTGACCAATAAAGTTTGAGAGAGATTGAGGAGCCCCGATAAGGCTGAGTGGTGCGTCAGATAGCTGAGAGGGGGAAAGAGATATTCCATCCGCTCGATAATGCAGTGCATGTAAATTTTTTAGAAGTCAAACTTTGGAAACTTTGATCAGGTTTACGCAAATGTTATTTATATCTACAATACCAAAGATACATCATACAAAACTACATCTCATGGTGAATCTAATGGTATATGTTTGTCGTACTAGATGTAATTCTTTTTCTCCATGTACATGGTCAAACTTTGTGATGTTTGACTTTTCAATAAATCTATGTGCTATGGATGGAGGAGAGTGCCTCAGTCGAGACAGATCAAGTGCGTGTGAAGGAGAATGAGTAAGTGTGCCAAAAGAGTATGTGTGTGAAAGAGAAAGTGACAACAAACGATAAATTAGAGAGAGTGTGTGTTTTATCATTTCTTATGTGAACATATCACGCATGCATCTCCGAGATGGAAAAGCAAGGCGAGGAGATACACGAAGATAGCTAGTGTGTGATTGTTTGCAATGAAGAGAGACACCCCTGTAGAACATGTCCAATAGAGGTCTGGCCAACAAGGAAAAAAGGTCGAGAGGGACACATGGATGGCATGGACGCATGGGGAGGGAGAGAGGGTGTGTTTGTGATAGAGAGATCCCCTCGAGATCGTGAGGGGACTATATGGGTGGGAGATCGAGGGAGTGCGTGCGTGATAGAAAGATGCCCCGAGAGAAATCGAGATAGACTATGCACATGTTTGTGATGGAGACTAAGATTAGCTAGTCATATACATATAGGGGGGACTGCGTGTGCCTACAATTGAGTGAGAGACCATCATACTTGGCTAGCTGGGCATGAGATTGTGTGTGTGTGCGTGTGAGATGGAGATAGAACGAGGGAGAGAGATAGAGTTTTAGATGGGCCTATCGAGTGCGAGTGAGATATGCATGTGTATGTGTGACCCAGGTGGATGGAGAGTTTGAGAGAGGGGGGGAAGAGCTCTGAGACGACATAGTGGTGCGTGAGAGAGTTACGGGTAAAGAGACAAGGAATTTGTGTGCGTACGATGAGTGCACCCAAGATATCTAGCTTGGACTATCTAGAGTATCATACATAGTGTGCGAGAGAGACCTATAGATGGTGTATATATGAATGCG
>LR880970.1:612605648-612622633 GCA_904067115.1 Aegilops sharonensis
GAAGATGGAGCTTAGCCAGACTATATGATTTTGTAGGGATAAGCTTTCTTTGGCCATGTTATTTTGAGAAGACATAATTGCCTTGTTAGTATGCTTGAAGTGTTATTGTTTTATGTCAATATTAAACTTTTGTTTTGAATCTTATGGATCTGAACATTCATGCCCACAATAAAGAAGAATTACATGGATAGATATGTTAGGTAGCATTCCACATCAAAAATTCTATTTTTATCATTTACCTACTCGAGGACGAGCAGGAATTAAGCTTGGGGATGCTTGATACGTCTCCAATGTATCTATATTTTTTTATTGTTCCATGCTATTATATTATCTGTTTTGGATGTTTAATGGGCTTTAATATGCTCTTTTATATTATTTTTGGGACTAACCTATTAACCGGAGGCCCAGTGCCAGTTTCTGTTTTTTTGCCTATTTTAGAGTTTTGCAGAAAAGGAATACCAAACAAAGTCCAAACGGAATGAAACCTTCGCGATGATCTTTCTTGGACCGAAAGCAAACAAGAAGACTTGGAGATGAAGTCGGAGACGCAACGAGGTGGCCACAAGGAAGGAGGGCACGCCCAGGGGGGTAGGCGCCCTCCCCACCCTCATGGGCCCCTCATAGCTCCACCGACGTACTTCTTTCGCCTATATATACTCTTATACCCTAGAAACATCAGGGGGAGCCACAAAACCACTTTTCCACCGCCGCAACCTTTTGTACCCGCGAGCTCCCATCTTAGGGCCTTTTCCGGTGATCTGCCGGAGGGGGAATCAATCACGGAGGGCTTCTACATCAACACCATAGCCTCTCCGATGAAGCGTGAGTAGTTTACCACAGACCTTCGGGTCCGTAATTATTAGCTAGATGACTTGTTATCTCTCTTGGATTCTCAATACAAAGTTCTCCTCGATGTTCTTGGGGATCTAATCGATGTAATACTCTTTTGCGGTGTGTTTGCTGAGATCCGGTGAATTGTGGATTTATGAATTTGATTATCTATGAATATTATTTGGTTCTTCTCTGAAATGTTATATGCATGATTTGATATCTTTGCAAGTCTCTTCGAATTATCGGTTTAGTTTGGCCTACTAGCTTCATCTTTCTTGCAATGGGAGAAGTGCTTAGCTTTGGGTTCAATCTTGTGGTGTCCTTTCCCAGTGATAGTAGGGGTAGTGAGGCACGTATTGTATTGTTGCCATCAAGGATAAAAAGATGGGGTTTATATCATATTGCTTGAGTTTATCCCTCTATATCATGTCATCTTGCTTAATGCGTTACTCTGTTCTTATGAACTTAATATTCTAGATGCATGCTGGATAGCGGTCGATGCGTGGAATAATAGTAGTAGATGCAGAATCGTTTCGATCTACTTGACACGGACGTGATGCCTATATTCATGATCATTGCCTTAGATATCATCATAACTATGCGCTTTTCTATCAATTGCTCGGCAGTAATTTGTTCACCCACCGTAATACATGCTATCTTAAGAGAAGCCACTAGCGAAACCTATGGCCCCCGGGTCTTTTTCTTATTATATTGCATCTCCTTTATTTGCATCTCATCTCGTTTACTATTTTTCAATCTTTACTTTCCAACCTATACAACAAAAATACCAAAAATATTTACTTTACTATCTTTATTAGATCTCACTTTTGCGAGTGACCGTGAAGGGATTGACAACCCCTTTATCGCATTGGTTGCAAGGTTCTTGATTGTTTGTGCAGGTACTAGGTGACTTGTGCGTTGTCTCCTACTGGATTGATACCTTGGTTCTCAAAAACTGAGGGAAATACTTACGCTACTTTGTTGCGTCACCCTTTCCTCTTCAAGGGAAAACCAACGCATGCTCAAGAGGTAGCAGAGGCCCAACACGTGTCTACAAGAATAAAGTTGCATAGTAGACATCAGGAGTCCGAATTGGATTAGGGAAGAGGGTGGCTCCCCCGTTTCCTTCTCCTACTCCCTCTCCTTTCCCCCTCAGGAAGAAGGAAAAAAAGGGGGGCAGAATCCTACTAGGACTGGAGTCCTAGTAAGACTACCCTTTCCCTGGGGCGCCCGTGGTGGCCGTCCTCCTCCCCTCCTCCTTTATATATGGGGGCAGGGGGCACCCCAAAGCACATCAATTGTTCTCTTAGTCGTGTGCGGTGCCCCCCCTCCACAGTTTACTCCTACTGTCATAGCGTTGTAGTGCTTAGGCAAAGCCCTGCACGGATCACATCACCACTACCGTCACCATGCCGTTGTGCTGACGGAACTCTCCCTTGACCCTCTGCTGGATCAAGAGTTCGAGGAACGTCATCAAGCTGAACGTGTGCTGAACTCAGAGGTGACATACGTTCGGTACTAGATCGGTTGGATCGCGAAGACGTTCGACTACATCAACCGCGTTAACCTAACGCTTCCGCTTTTGGTCTACCAGGGTACGTGGCACTCTCCCCCTCTCGTTGCTATGCATCTCCTAGATAGATCTTGCGTGAGCGTAGGAATATTTTGAAATTTCATGCTACGTTCCCCAACAGTGGCATCCGAGCCAGGTATATGTGTAGATGATATGCATGAGTAGAACACAAAGAGTTGTGGGCAATAATAGTCATACTGCTTACCACAAACGTCTTATTTTGATTCGGCGGTATTGTTGGATGAAGCGGCTCGGACCAACATTACATGATCACGTTCATGAGACTGGTTCTACCGATGTGCTTTTGCACACAGGTGGCTGGCGGTGTCTATTTCTCAAACTTTAGTTGAATCGAATTTGACTATGGACGGTCCTTGTTGAAGATTAAAATAGCACACTTGATGAAAAATCATTGTGGTTTTGATGCATAGGTAAGAAAGGTTCTTGCTAGAAGCCCGTAGCAGCCATGTAAAACTTGCAACAACAAAGTAGAGGACGTCTAACTTGTTTTTGCAGGGCATGTTGTGATGTGATATGGTCAAGACATGATGTGATATAAGTTATTGCATGAGATGATCATGTTTTGTAAAATTTATCGGCAACTGGTAGGAGCCTTATGGTTGTCACTTTATTGTATGAAATGCTATCGCCATGTAATTACTTTACTTTATCACTATGCGGTAGCAATAGTTGTAGAAGCAATAGTTGGCGAGACAAGAACGACGCTATGATGGAGATCAAGGTGTCAAGCCGGTGACGATGGAGATCATGATGGTACCTTGGAGATGGAGATCAAAGGCACAAGATGATGATGGCCATATCATGTCACATATTTTGATTGCCTGTGATGTTTATCTTTTATGCATCTTATTTTGCTTAGTACGGCGGTACCATTATAAGATGATACCTTACTAAAATTTCAAGGTATAAGTGTTCTCCCTGAGTATGCACCGTTGCGACAGTTCGTCGTGCCGACACACCACCTGAGGATCGGGTGTGATAAGCTCTACGTTCACATACAACGGGTGCAAGGTAGTTTTGCATGTGTGGAATACTCGGGTTAAACATGATGAGCCTAACATGTGCGGAATACTCGGGTTAAACATGATGAGCCTAGCATGTACAAACATGGCCTTGGAACACTAGAGGCCAAAAGGTCGAACGTGAATCATATAGTAGATATGATCAACATAGAGATGTTCACCATTGAAGACTACTCCATCTCACGTGATGATCGGACATGGTTTAGTTGATTTGGATCACGTGATCATTTAGATGATGATACGTCTCCAACGTATCTATAATTTTTTATTGTTCCATGCTATTATATTATCTGTTTTGGATGTTTAATGGGATTTATTATGCACTTTTATATTATTTTTGGGACTAACCTACTAACCAAAGGCCCAGTGCAAATTGCTGTTTTTTTGCCTATTTCAGTGTTTCGCATAAAAGGAATATCAAACGGAGTCCAAACAGAATGAAACCTTCCGGAGAGTTATTTTTGGAACAAACGCAAACCAGGAGACTTGGAGTGGACGTCAAGGAAGAAACGAGGCGGCCATGAGGTAGGAGGGCGCGCCCCCCACCCTCGTGGGCCCCTCATGGCTCAACCGACCTACTTCTTTCGCCTATATATGCTCATATATCCCGAAAACATCCGAGAGCACCACGAAACCCTATTTCCACCGCCGCAACCTTCTATACCCGTGAGATCCCATCTTGGGGCCTTTTCCGGCGCTCCGCCGGAGGGGGAATCGATCACGGAGGGCTTCTACATCAACACCATAGCCTCTCTGATGATGTGTGACTAGTTTACCACAGACCTTCGGGTCCATAGTTATTAGCTAGATGGCTTCTTCTCTCTTTTTGGATCTCAATACAAAGTTCTCCTCAATTCTCTTGGAGATCTATTCGATGTAATTCTTTTTGCGGTGTCTTTGTCGAGATCCGATGAATTGTGGGTTTATGATCAAGATTATCTATGAACAATATTTGATTCTTCTCTGAATTCTTTTATGCATGATTTAAATATCTTTGCAAGTCTCTTCGAATTATCAGTTTGGTTTGGCCTACTAGATTGATCCTTCTTGCAATGGCAGAAGTGCTTAGCTTTGGGTTCAATCTTGCGGTGTCCTTTCCCAGTGACAGCAGGGGCAGCAAGGCACGTATTGTATTGTTGACATCGAGGATAAAAAGATGGGGTTTATATCATATTGCTTGAGTTTATCCCTCTACATCATGTCATCTTGCCTAATGCGTTACTCTGTTCTTATGAACTTAATACTCTAGATGCATGCTGGATAGCGGTCGATGTGTGGAGTAATAGTAGTAGATGCAGAATCGTTTTGGTCTACTTGTCGCGGACGTGATGCCTATATACATGATCATGCCTAGATATTCTCATAACTATGCGCTTTTCTATCAATTGCTCGACAGTAATTTGTTCACCCACCGTAATACTTATTGAGGGAGTCCTGGACTAGGGGGTGTCCGGATAGCCGAACTATCATCTTTGGCCGGACTCCTAGACTATGAAGATACAAGATTGAAGACTTCGTCTCGTGTCCGGATGGGACTTTCCTTGGCGTGGAAGGCAAGCTTGGCGATACGGATATGTAGATTTCCTACCATTGTAACCGACTCTGTGTAACCCTAACCCTATTCGGTGTCTATATAAACCGAAGGGTTTTAGTCCATAGGACGAACAACAATCATACCATAGGCTAGCTTCTAGGGTTTAGCCTCTCTGATCTCGTGGTAGATCTACTCTTGTACTACCCATATCATCAATATTAATCAAGCAGGAGTAGGGTATTACCTCCATCGAGAGGGCCCGAACCTGGGTAAAAACATCGTGTCCCTTGTCTCCTGTTACCATCCGCCTAGACGCACAGTTCGGGACCCCCTACCCGATATCCGCCGGTTTTGACACCGACATTGGTGCTTTCATTGAGAGTTCCTCTGTGTCGTCACCTATAGGCCCGATGGCTCCTTCGATCATCAACAACGACGTGGTCCAGGGTGAGACTTTTTTCCCCGGACAGATCTTCGTATTCGGCGGCTTTGCACTGCGGGCCAATTCACTTGGCCATCTAGAGCAGATCGAAAGCTACGCCCCTGGCCATCAGGTCAGATTTGGAAGCTTGAACTATACGGCCGATGTCCGCGGAGACTTGATCTTCGACGGATTCGAGCCACAGCCAAGCGCGCCGCACTGTCTCGATGGGTACGATCTAGCTCTGCCACCGAACAGTGCCCTGGAGGCCGCACCAGTGCCCGCTCCGACCCTTAATCCGGAGCCGGTTTCCCCGATCGAGGACGGTTGGTTGGACACCGCCTCGGGGGCTACGATCTCAACGGCGATTGAGCCGAACTCCATCCATGTCCTTTGCAAAGACCTTGACTCCAAGGTGCTGGACTCCTCTCCGAACTCCGAACCCTCCGCGCCCCTGCCTATCGAATCCGATTGGGCCCCGGTCATGGAGTTCACTGCCACGGACATCTTTCAGCATTCGCCCTTTGGCGACATCTTGAATTCACTAAAGTCTCTCTCTTTATCGGGAGAGCCCTGGCCGGACTACGGTCAGGAAGGTTGGGATGCGGACGACGAAGAAATTCAACGCCCACCCACCACCCACTTTGTAGCCACTGTTGATGATTTAACCGACATGCTCGACTTCGACTCTGAAGACATCGACGGTATGGACGACGATGCCGGAGACGACCAAGACCCAGCGCCTACAGGGCACTGGAAGGCCACCTCGTCATATGACATATACATGGTGGACATCCCAAAAGATGGGAATGGCGATGGAACGGTGGAGGATGACCCCTCCAAGAAACAACCCAAGCGCCAACGTCAGCGGCGCCGTTCTAAATCCCGCACAGTAAAAACGGTGATTCCAGCACGGGAGACAATGATACCCCGGACAGTGCCGAAGACGACCCCCTCCAGCAGGACTCAGCGCAGGAGGAGGGAGAAGCAAGACCGCACGATAGTGCGGCAGAAAGAGAGGTAGAGGACGATAATTATGCGCCTCCCTCCGAAGATGAGGCAAGCCTCGACGACGACGAATTTGTCGTGCTTGAGGATCCCGCCGAACAGGAGCGTTTCAAACGCAGGCTTATGGCCACGGCAAGCAGCCTCAAGAAAAAGCAGCAGCAGCTTAGAGCTGACCAAGACTTGCTAGCTGACAGATGGACTGAAGTCCTTGCAGCCAAAGAGTATGAACTCGAACGCCCCTCCAAGAGATACCCAAAACGCAGGCTGCTACCCCAATTAGAGGAAGCAGCACACAAACCTACATCACCAGCGCATGATGCGGCCGACCGGCCACCCCGTGGCCGCGACAGAGAGGCCTCTAGACCCTCCATTCAAGCCGCACCCTAGCGTCGCTCGACCAAGGCACGGGGAAACGCGCCAGACCTTCGAGACATATTGGAGGAGAAGGCAAGACAAACAAGATCGATCTACGGATCGTGTGGGCGCCCCACGACACGTGATGATAACCGTCACGCCGGATACAGCAACTCCGGCCGGGCCGAACACAGAAGACAAAGCTCATTTGAGCTGCGTCGTGATATAGCCCAATACAGAGGCGCCGCACACCCACTATGCTTCACAGACGAAGTAATGGATCATCAAATCCCCGAGGGTTTCAAACCCGTAAACATTGAATCATACGATGGCACAACAGATCCTGCGGTTTGGATCGAGGACTACCTCCTCCATATCCACATGGCCCGCGGTGATGATCTACACGCCATCAAATACCTCCCACTCAAGCTTAAAGGACCAGCTCGGCATTGGCTTAACAGCTTGCCAGCAGAATCAATTGGTTGTTGGGAGGACCTGGAAGCCGCATTCCTTGATAACTTCCAGGGCACATATGTGCGACCACCAGACGCCGATGACCTCAGCCACATAATTCAGCAGCCAGAAGAATCGGCCAGACAATTCTGGACACGGTTCCTAACCAAGAAAAATCAAATCATCGACTGTCCGGATGCAGAGGCCCTTGCAGCCTTCAAACATAACATCCGCGACGAGTGGCTAGCCCGGCACCTAGGACAGGAAAAGCCGAAATCCATGGCAGCCCTCACCACACTCATGGCCCGCTTTTGCGCGGGGGAGGACAGCTGGCTAGCTCGTAGTAACAACTTGACCAAAAACCCTGGTAGTTCGGATACCAAGGACAGCAATAGCAGGTCGCGTCGCAACAAAGAACAAGCGCCGCATTAACGGCGCTAATGATGAAGATACGGCAGTCAATGCCGGATTCAGAGGCTCTAAACCCGGTCAGCGGAAGAAGCCATTCAAAAGAAATACCCCGGGCCCGTCCAACTTGGACCGAATACTCAATCGCTTGTGCCAGATACATGGCACCCCCGAAAAACCAGCCAACCACACCAACAGGGATTGTTGGGTGTTCAAGCAAGCAGGCAAGCTAAGCGCCGAAAACAGCGACAAGGGGCTGCATAGCGATGACGAGGAAGAGCCCCGGCCGCCGAACAATAGAGGACAGAAGGGTTTCCCCCCACAAGTGTGGACGGTGAACATAATATACGCAACCCACATACCCAAAAGGGAGCGGAAGCGTGCACTAAGGGACGTATATGCGATGGAGCCAGTCGCCCCGAAGTTAAACCCATGGTCTTCCTGCCCGATCACCTTCGACCGAAGGGACCACCCCACTAGCATCCGTCACGGCGGTTTCTCCGCATTGGTTCTTGACCCAATTATTGACGGATTTCACCTCACCAGAGTCCTGATGGACGGCGGTAGGAGCCTGAACCTGCTTTATCAGGATACAGTGCGCAAAATGGGCATAGACCCCTCAAGGATTAAACCCACAAAGACGACCTTTAAAGGCGTCATACCAGGTGTAGAGGCCAATTGTACAGGCTCAGTTACACTCGAAGTGGTCTTCGGATCCCCGGATAACTTCCAAAGCGAAGAGTTAATCTTCGACATAGTCCCGTTCCGCAGCGGCTATCACGGACTGCTTGGACGAACCGCATTTGCAAAGTTCAATGTGGTGCCGCACTACGCATACCTCAAACTCAAGATGCCAGGCCCTCGAGGAGTAATCACGGTCAATGGAAACACCGAACGCTCTCTCCGAATGGAGGAGCACACGGCGGCCCTCGCGGCGGAGGTGCAAAGCAGCCTCTCACAGCAATTCTCGAGTCCGGCTATTAAACGTCCGGCCACCGTCAAGCGCGCCTGGAGTAACCTACAACAAGACCGCCTGGCACGATCCGAGCACGCGTAGCAATCCGGCCCCAACCCCAGCCCTCGTGAAACTGCGAAGCCAGTACCACGCGTACATAACTACGCTCTGGAGATACCATGGGCATAAGGGGAGGGGCACGACCACGGCACGCCCAGAATGCGGCTCAACCGCACCAGGGGCTCCCAATCGTGTCATTCTTTTTCTTTTTTTCTTTTTTTCTTACTTTCAGGACTCCATTTTCCAGAAGCCTTGTCCGGCACTAGAATTGCCGAACTCACGATGCAACAGCCAGGGAAGCAGAAAGCTACGTCGAAGTGTCCAGGTGGTCTCTACTACGAGCATTATACCTGTTTTACATACCATCCCGCAGCTTACCCATGGAGGGGGACATGTTACATAGTCCCATCCCTTGCTTATCGCATAATTTGTATCGTTCTGCTTTTATTTGCAGTTTCTTTTTAATAACCAATATATAGCTCTTGCCTATTATTGCATTCTTTCCCATTATATATGTTCATTTATGACATTGCGCAACCGTACAATTTGGTACGGCCATACACCAGGGGCTTAAGTACCCCACAAGTATGGTGTGATAAGTCTGAACACTTTCACAAGTGCGGCACCCCGAACTTATAGCACTATATGCATCGGCTCCGAATCATGTCTTGGGTCAATAGTTGGGTTTGCCCGGCTCCCATGTTTTGGTACCTTACGTTCCGTTATATCGGCTATGGTAGCACTGGGAGAACCACTGCGATTGTGCCCCGGTTGAGCTGGGTTGAGCACCTCAGTGGAGAAAGCTAAAACTGACCGTCATGACAGGGCGAGAGCCGGTCGCTGTTCGAGAGGGTTTTTTGGGTCCCTAAAGACTTATGCCGCTTAGAGCGAGGAGCCGGCATTGTCCGGCCAAGGCGTGGATAGCGCCCCGAACTCGGTCTTCCGAATACTAGGGGCTTCGCCGAAATTTAAAATTATATAATTCTATGGCTATGTGAGAGTGTTCAAGCACAATAAGTCCGGTTGCCTTGTTCGTTGCGTTGAGCGCCTCCCTCGATGGACCCAAGAATGGGAACAAGAGCGCTCAAGTTTATCCCGAACACCCCAGCACTCGTGGCATGGGGGCTGAAGCCAACGACTTGCCATCTCTCAAATTTGATAAACGGCCGCACAGAAGGTAATATTTTAAATTAACAAGCGTTGCTTAGCGCATATGAACAAGTTTTCAGCATACAGGATAACAAATGCGAGTCTACTCAAAAATTACATCTTTGGAGCACTCATCCGCTATACGGCGGGCACCCTTCAGGACGCCCTCATCGTACATTTTGGGCTTGCGATGATCCTTGCCCTTCGGTGGTCCGTCCGTCACAAGCTTCTCCGCATCCAGCTTGCCCCAGTGCACTTTAGCACCGGCAAGGGCCCGACGGGCACCTTCAATGCAGACGGAGCGCTTGATGACTTCAATCCATGGACATGCGTCCACCAGCCGCTGCACTAGCCCAAAGTTGCTCCCAGGCATGGCTTCCAATGGCCACAACCGAACTATGAGGCCCTTCATGGCCTGTTCGGTGACCTTGTGGAGCTCGACCAGCTGCTTCAGCTGGTCGCTCAGGGGCACCGGACGTTCGACCTCAGCATACTGAGACCAGAACACCTTCTCCGTCGAGCTCCCTTCCTTGGCGCGGTAGAACGCGGCAGCGTCAGACACACTACGGGGCAGATCTGTGAACGCTCCTGGAGAGCTCCGGATTCGGGTATGTACTAGATAATTGACTTTTACATTCTTGCTCTGCATAAAGAATGCCTTACCCGCCGCGATCTTCTTTATTGCCTGAATCTCCTGGAGGGCTTTTTGGGCTTCGGCCTTAGCGGCTTTGGCACTCTCAACAGCCGAGGCGAGCTCGGACTCTCGAGTCTTCGAGTCACGCTCCAAAATCTCGTGTTTTTCCACGAGAGCCTGGAGCTCTTGCCGCACCTCCGCCACCCACTCCTCCTGCTTCTCTCGCTCGGTGCGCTCCACGGCCGCTTTGTTTTCGGCCGCGGACACCGCTTCCTTCAGGGTCGCCACCTCGTTCATGGCCCCTACAATACCCATGTTATTCCTGTCATTTTTTGCAACCGAATTCTTTCTATGAGGTATTTCTTTAATAAGGTATTACTTACCTTCCTTGTCCTCGAGCTGCTTCTTGGCAAGGCCGAGCTCGTTCTCAGACCGCTCGAGGCTCTGCTTCAATGCATTGACCTCCGCAGTCAGTGCGGCAGAGGTCAGCAGCGCAGCCTGCATTCCCATATTGACATACTTATGTTAGACTCCTGCGTATATCTTTCTAGATCCTTAGTCCGGCTTTTCTTTCCGAACACCGAACTAAGCATCAGGGGCTACTGTCTATGCGGTAATATGTTTACATATTCTAAACTTACCTCAAAGCCTGTTAGAAGGCTGGTACAGGCTTCGGTCAGCCCGCTCTTGGCGGACTGAACTTTCCGGATCACCACACTCATAACAGTGTGGTGCTCCTCGTCGATGGAGGCGCCGTTAAGCGCCTCCAGTAAGCTATCTGGTGCCTCCGGTTGGACGGAGGACACCGGCGTCTTACCCTTCCTACGAAGGGGCCGCTTGCCGGACTTCGGAACCGCTGAAGGTTCCGGTATGGAGTCCGGACAAGGGTCGGGCTTAGAGCCCCTGGGGGTCTCGCTCCCCTCGCGCCTGGAGTCCGGGAGGTTGCCTTGCGGCGCCTCCTGCGCCACCTCCTCTTGACCAGGCCCCCCTTGGGGCCCCACCTCAGCGTCGTCCGCAGCGTGAGGTGAGGAGGCGGCCGGAAGTGAAGTACTCTCCATTTTCGACGAACTTAGGGACCCGCTCGACGAAGCGGCGAGCTCGCCCTTGGGCGGGCTGCATGATTGTTCGGCATTAGAGAATGCTATGCAATGGAAAAAAAGCCATGGGTATCCGGACACTTACGATCTCGACAGGGGCTTGGCCCTTGTTGGCCACTCCTCCTCGTCGTTGTCGACGTTGGTGGAGAAGTCCGGAGGAAGGGTCCTTCCCTTCTTGGACCCTCCGGCCTCCCCAGTTGGGGCGGCCTTCCTTTTCTTCCCTCCCCCCGCTAGGGGAGAGGCTTCTTTTTCCTCCTCCTCTTCCTCAGAGGAGGATTCCGCCTCAGGGTTGTCGGGCGATGAGTCCGACAACCCCTAGCGCCGGGAGCTCCTTCGAGTTCCCGTGGCCTCCTTCTTAGCCTTCTTCTTCGGCACCACGTGAGGTGCCGGAGCCAGCAACCCCGTCAATCGGGCATCCGCTGGGTCTTCTAGCAAAGGAGCCGGACAGTTAATCTGTCCGGACGTCTTCATCCAGTCCTGTCAAAGGTTAGGGAGTTTTAGATCCCACATAGAGTCAATCTATGAAAAAGAGTCCCGTAAAGGGTAAAATAACTTACCTCGCTGGCTTGACGCTGCGAGCTGAATCCGCGATCTTCGGTAGCAGATGTGGGAGCCTCGGCGCCCTTGAACAACACCTTCCAGGCATCTTCGTACGTAGTGTCGAAGAGCCTCTTCAGAGTTGGGTGTTGTGCCGGATCGAACTCCCACAATTTGAAGGCCCGTTGTTGGCATGGGAGAATCCGGCGGATGAGCATCACCTGGATAACGTTGACAAGCCTGAGATTCTTGTCCACCAGGTTTCGGACGCAGGTTTGGAGTCCGGATAGCTCGTCCAAATCCCCCCACATCAGGCTCGTTTCTTTCCATGATGTGAGCCGCGTGGGGAAGCCAGATCGGAATTCGGGGGCCGCCGCCCATTTAGAGTCGCGTGGCTCGGTGATGTAGAACCACCCCGATTGCCACCCCTTTATGGTCTCCACAAAGGAGCCCTCGAGCCATAGGACTTTGGCCATCTTGCCAACCATGGCACCTCCGCACTCCGCTTGGCGGCCGCCCACTACCTTCGGCCTGACATTGAAGATCTTCAGCCATAAGCCGAAGTGGGGCTGGATGCAGAGGAAGGCCTCGCACACGACGATAAACGTCGAGATGTTGAGGATAAAGTTTGGGGCCAGATCGTGGAAATCCAGGCCGTAGTAGAACATGAGCCCCCGGACAAATGGGTGAAGTGGAAAACCTAGTCCGCGGAGGAAGTGGGGGAGAAACACCACCCTCTCATGGGGCATGGGGGTTGGAATGAGCTGCCCCTCGTCGGGTAGCCGGTACGCGATGTCGCTGGACAAGTATCTGGCCTTCCGCAGCTTTTTGATGTGCCCCTCCGTGACGGAGGAGCCCAACCACCTGCCTCCCGCTCCGGACATAGTTGGAGAAGGTTGAGGTGGGGTGTGCGGACTTGGGCGCTGGAGCTCGAGTGCGCGGAAATGGATGAGCAAAGGATGAAGAAGGCGTAGGTGAAAAGGTGGATCCTTATCCCCTTATATGGACGGACGAAGCTATGCGTCCCCCGCCAGCCTGGTAAAACTTGCTTATCTCCCAAGCGCTGTAATCAATGGCGCGGATGGGTTACCCACGTCTGTATTGATGGGAATCCCAGAATAAGGGGGCACGATCTCCGCTTTGATAAGACGTGCCAAGGAAACCGCCTCGCTAAACGCGCTAAGGTGGAACAGTAAAAAACGATTCATATAAAGGCCTGGCCGTGGTGTGATGTCACGCCGCGGAATACGTCAGCAGATCTGTGCAAAAATTATTCTCTCTACGGTGGTATGTGGAACTTGTTTTGGAGAGCCGGACACTATCCTGGTGTTCAAAATCTTCTATGAAGTATTCGGAAGAGGAACCCGCCTTGCAATGTCGAAGACAACATGCGCGCCGGACTCGTCGTCATTGAAGCCTGGTTCAGGGGCTACTGAGGGAGTCCTGGACTAGGGGGTGTCCGGATAGCCGAACTATCATCTTTGGCCGGACTCCTAGACTATGAAGATACAAGATTGAAGTCTTCGTCCCGTTTCCAGATGGGACTTTCCTTGGCGTGGAAGGCAAGCTTGGCGATACGGATATGTAGATTTCCTACCATTGTAACCAACTCTATGTAACCCTAACCCTATTCGGTGTCTATATAAACCGAAGGGTTTTAGTCCATAGGACGAACAACAATCATACCATAGGCTAGCTTCTAGGGTTTAGCCTCTCTGATCTCGTGGTGGATCTACTCTTGTACTACCCATATCGTCAATATTAATCAAGCAGGAGTAGGGTATTACCTCCATCGAGAGGGCCCGAACCTGGGTAAAAACATCGTGTCCCTTGTCTCCTGTTACCATCCGCCTAGACGCACAGTTCGGGACCCCCTACCCGAGATCCGCCGGTTTTGACACCAACACTTATGCTATCTTGAGAGAAGCCACTAGTGAAACCTATGGCCCCCGGGTCTATCTTCCATCATATTAATCTCCCGCGAACGTGCTATTTCTGTCGCCTTTTATTTTACAATCTTTACTTTCCAATCTATATCATAAAAATACCAAAAATATTTATCTTATTATCTCTATCAGATCTCACTTCTGCAAGTGGCCGTGAAGGGATTGACAACCCCTTTATCGCGTTGGTTGCAAGGTTCTTATTTGTTTGTGCAGGTACAAGGGACTTGCGTGTAGTCTCCAACTGGATTGATACCTTGGTTCTCAAAAACTGAGGGAAATACTTACGCTACTTTGTTGCATCACCCTTTCCTCTTCAAGGGAAAACCAACACATGCTCAAGAGGTAGCAGATGACTCGAGGGATGTCTATCTAAGTGGGAGTTCTTAAGTAATATGATTAATTGAACTTAATTTATCATGAACTTAGTCCTGATAGTATTTTCATGTCTATGTTGTAGATCAATAGCTTGCTATGTAGCTCCCCATTTATTTTTGATATGTTCCTAGAGAAACATAAGTTGAAAGATGATAGTAGTAACGGGGCAGACTGGGTCCGTGGTCTGAGGATTATCCTCATTGCTGCACAGAAGAATTATGTCCTTGATGCACCGCTAGGTCACGGACCTATTGCAGGAGCAGATGCAGACGTTGTGAACGTTTGGCAAGCTCGGTATGATGACTACTTGATAGTTTAGTGCGCCATGCTTTACGGCTTGGAACCGGGACTTCAAAAATGTTTTGAACACCACGAAGCATATGAGATGTTCCAAGAGTTGAAATTGGTATTTCAGACTCATGCCCAAGTCGAGAGGTATGAGACCTCTGACAAGTACTATGCCTACAAGATGGAGGAGAATGGCTCAGCCAGTGAGAATGTACTCAGAATGTCTGGGTAGTACAATCGCTTGAATCAAGTGGGAGTTAATCTTCCAGATAAGATAGTGATTGACAGAGTTCTCTAGTCACTATCACCAAGCTACTAGAACTTCGTGATGAACCATAATATGCAAGGGGACGACAAAAATGATTCCCGAGTTCTTCACGATGCTGAAATCGGCGAAGGTAGAAATCAAGAAAGAACATCAAGTGTCGATGGTTGACAAGACCACTAGTTTCCAGTAAAAGGGCAAGGGGAGGAAAAGGGAACCTCAAAAGGAATGGCAAGCAAGTTGCCACTCCCGTGAAGAAGCCCAAAGATGGACCCAAGCCTGAAACTGAGTGCTTATACTACAAAGGAAATGGTCACTGGAAGTGGAACTGTCCCAAAAATTTGGCGGATAAGAACGATGGCAAAGTTAACAAAGGTATATTTGATATGCAGATTATTGTGTACCTTACTAGTGTTCGTAGTAGCCCCTGGGTATTTGATACTAGTTCAGTTGCTAAGGTTAGTAACTCGAAACAGGAATTAGAGAGTGAACAGAGACTAGTTAAGGGCGAGGTGACGATGTGTGTTGGAAGTGATTCGAAGGTTGATAAGATCACCATTGCACACTCCCTCTATCTTCGGGATTAGTGTTGAACCTAAATAATTGTTATTTGATGTTTGCGTTGAGCATGAATATGATTGGATCATGTTTATTGCAATACGGTTATTCATTTAAGTCAAATAATAATTGTTGTTCTGCTTACATGAATAAAACCTACTATGGTCATACACCCAATGTAAGTGGTTTTTTGGATCTCGATCGTAGTGATACACATATTCATAATATTGATGTCAAAAGATGCAAAATTGATAATGATAGTGCAACATATTTGTGGCACTGCCATTTAGGTCATATTGGTGTAAAGCTCATGAAGAAACTCCATGCAGATGTACTTTTGGAATCACTTGATTATGAATCATTTGATGCTTGCGAACCATGCCTCATGGGCAAGATGACTAAAACTCCATTCTCCGGAACAATGGAGTGAGCTACTGACTTATTGGAAATTATACATACCGATGTATGCGGTCCTATGAGTATTGAGGCTCGCGGCGGGTATCGTTATTTTCTGACCTTCACAGATGATTTGAGAAAATATGGGTATATCTACTTAATGAAACACAAGTCTGAAACATTTGAAAAGTTCAAAGAATTTCAGAGTGAAGTGGAGAATCATCGTAACAAGAAAATAAAGTTTCCACGGTCTGATCGCGGAGGCGAATATTTGAGTTACGAGTTTGGCCTTCATTTGAAAACATGTGGAATAGTTTCACAACTCACGCCACCTGGAACACCACAGCGTAATGGTGTGTCCGAATATCGCAACCGTACTTTATTAGATATGGTGCGATCAATGATGCCTCTTACCGATTTACCACTATCGTTTTGGGGTTATGCATTAGAGACAACTGCATTCACTTTAAATAGGGCACCATCTAATCCGTTGAGACGACACCGTATGAATTGTGGTTTGGCAAGAAACCTAAGATGTCGTTTCTTAAAGTTTGGGGTTGCGATGCTTACGTGAAAAAGCTTCAGCCGGATAAGCTCGAACCCAAATCGGAGAAGTGCATCTTCATAAGATACCCAAAAAGGACTATTGGGTACACCTTCTATCATAGATCCGAAGGAAAGCTCATTGTTGCTAAAAATGGATCCTTTCTAGAAAAGGAGTTTTTCTCGAAAGAAGTGAGTGGGAGGAAAGTAGAACTTGATGAGGTAATTGTACCTTCTCCCGAATTGGAAAGTAGTTCATTACAGAAATCAGTTCTAGTGATGCCTACACCAATTAGTGAGGAAGTTAATGATGATGATCATGAAACTTCAGATCAAGTTACTACCGAATCTTGTAGGTCAATCAAAGTATGTTCCGCACCAGAGTGGTACGGTAATCCTGTTCTGGAAGTCATGTTACTAGACCATGACGAACCTACGAACTATGAGGAAGCAATGATGAGCCCATATTCCATGAAATGGCTTGAGGCCATAAAATCTAAGATGGGATCCATGTATGAGAACAACGTATGGACTTTGGTGGACTTGTGAAAGTGCAA
>LR880970.1:612662962-612676496 GCA_904067115.1 Aegilops sharonensis
AGCGTGCGGACCCAACGGGTTCGAGAACTATGTAGACATGACCGAGACACCTCTCCGGTAAATAACCAATAGCGGAACCTGGATGCTCATATTGGTTCCTACATATTCTACGAAGATCTTTATCGGTCACACCGCATAACAACATACGGTGTTCCCTTTGTCATTCGTATGTTACTTGCCCGAGATTCGATCATCGGTATCCTCATACCTAGTTCAATCTCGTTACCGGCAAGTCTCTTTACTCGTTCTGTAATGTGTCATCCCGTGACAAACTCATTAGTCACATTGCTTGCAAGGCTCATAGTGATGTGCATTACCGAGAGGACCCAGAGATACCTCTCCGAAACACGGAGTGACAAATCCTAATCTTGATCTGTGCCAATTCAACAAACACCATCGGAGAAACCTGTAGAGCATCTTTATAATCACCCAGTTACGTTGTGACGTTTGATAGCACAAAAGTTGTTCCTCCGGTATTCGGGAGTTGCATAATCTCATAGTCCGAGGAACATGTATAAGTCATGAAGAAAGCAATAGTAGAAAAACTAAACGATCATTATGCTAAGCTAACAGATGGGTCTTGTCCATCACATCATTCTCTAATGATGTGATCCCGTTCATCAAATGACAACACATGTCTATGTCTAGGAAACTTAACCATCTTTGATTAACGAGCTAGTCAATGTAGAGGCATACTAGGGACACTCTGTTTGTCTATGTATCCACACATGTACTAAGTTTCCGGTTAATACAATTCTAGCATGAATAATAAACATTTATCATGATATAAGTAAATATAAATAACAACTTTATTATTGCCTCTAGGGCATATTTCCTTCACTATCAAACGTCACAATGTAACTGGATGATTATAAAGATGCTCTACAGGTATCTCCGAAGGTGTTTGTTGGGTTGGCATAGATCGAGATTAGGATTTGTCACTCCGAGTATCGGAGAGGTATCTCTGGGCCCTCTCGGTAATGCACATCATAATAAGCCTTGCAAGAAATGTAACTAATGAGTTAGTTACGGGATGATGCATTACGGAACGAGTAAAGAGACTTGCCAGTAACGAGATTGAACTAGGTATGAAGATATCGACGATCGAATCTCGGGCAAGTAACATATCGATGACAAAGGGAATAACGCATGTTGTCATAACGGTTCGACCGATAAAGATCTTCGTAGAATATGTGGGAGCCAATATGAGCATCCAGGTTCCGCTATTGGTTATTGGCCGGAGAGGTGTCTCGGTCATGTCTACATAGTTCTCGAACCCGTAGGGTCCGCACGCTTAACGTTCGATGATGATTTGAGTTATGTGTTTTGGTGACCGAAGTTTGTTCGTAGTCCCGGATGAGATCACGGACATGACGAAGAATCTCGAAATGGTCGAGAGGTAAAGATTGATATATTGGAAGGTAGTATTCGGACACCGGAAGGGTTCCGGAGTGTATCAGGTACATACCGGATTACCGGAGGGGTTACCGGAACCCCACGGGGAAAGATATGGGCCATATGGGCCATAGGAGGGAGGCTAACCAGCCCACAAGGGGCTGGCACGCCCCCCACAAGGGAGGAGGCCGAATTGGATTAGGGAAGGGGGCAGCGCCCCCCTTTCCTTCTCCTACTCCCTCTTCTTTCCCCCTTCCCCCCTCCGGAAGAAGGAAAAAAAGGGGGGACCGAATCCTACTAGGACTGGAGTCCTAGTAGGACTCCCCTCTCCCTGGCGCGCCCCTGGTGGCCGGCCTCCTCCCCTCTTCCTTTATATACGGGGGCAGGGGGCACCCCAAAGCACATCAATTATTCTCTTAGCCGTGTGCGGTGCCCCCCTCCATAGTTTACTCCTCCGGTCATAGCGTCGTAATGCTTAGGAGAAGCGCTGCGCGGATCACATCACCATCACCGTCACCATGCCGTCGTGCTGACGGAACTCTCCCTTGACCCTCTGCTGGATCAAGAGTTCGAGGGACGTCATCGAGTTGAACGTGTGCTGAACTCGGAGGTGTCGTACGTTCGGTACTAGATCGGTTGGATCGCGAAGACGTTCGACTACATCAAACGTGTTAACCTAACGCTTCCACTTTCGGTCTACGAGGGTACGTGGACACACTCTCCCCCTCTCATTGCTATGCATCTCCTAGATAGATCTTGCATGAGCGTAGAAAAATTTTGAAATTGCATGCTACGTTCCCCAACAAACCTAATTTTTTCAAGCCAAGCATCGCCATGCATGGCCTCTCGCACCTTCCACTTTTTTCTCGAGGAGGTACCAAAAATGAGCGGTGCCAAGTCCCAGGGCGCCACCCCATTGATCCAAGGTGAATCCCAGAAAGGAGCACATGCCCCATTGCCAATGGTGATGTACGAAGACGCGTAGAAGAGAGCCCGGTCCATCTTGTCGCAAGGGTTCTCAAGGCCAACCCACACCTTAGCCGGGGTCCTTCCATTCGAACCATAGCCATCTAAGTCTTAGCGCCCGCGCAAACTTGGTGAGGTCGATTACACCAAGTCCCCCAAGGTCGGTTGGGCGGCAAACGTTGCGCCAGTTCACTTTACACTTGGCCCAAGTGGTGTTGTCTGTGTCCGCCCGAAGGAAAGCCCTCTAGATCTTGTTATAGTTATGAAGTGTGCTGGCAGAAGGATTGAGGGAGATGATGTGGTAGGTCAGCTGTGAAGTGAGGACTGACTTGACAAGAGCACATCGCCCCATGGTCGTAATGTTCTGCCCATCCCACGGGGTACAACTTTATATTACAGGCCATTAAAGCTTTTGAATCCAAAATTTGTTCAAATTGTTTCGGCGGTAAATACCAAATTTGCCATTATCAGTGACCCTATCTGTCCGTTTTCCGTGGTAAAGAAAATGCTATTGAGAAAAAAGAACTTGGACATATGTACATCATATTATTTGTTCATTTGATAAGAGTTGTGTCTTTTGTCCGCTTGCTAAGAGTTGTATGTATTGTGAATTCATACAAGTAACCATATTTTATCCACTTGCTAAGAGCTGTATGTACCGTGAACTCATACAAGTAAAACATATTCAGCTGCACCGCTACAATCAAGATCTATCAAACTATCTGAGCATGCTGGTAGTTGAACTTGGTGTCTACTTTTATATTGTTTTAACAATATAGTAAATACAAGATTTTATCAAATATGTATGGCCAATGTAAGTTGAAAATTACAGCAAATAGTGTATCCACGCACATAAATGTATTTCAAATCTTGGAAATTTCCTTTAAAATTAGGCACAAGTTAAAACTTACCCAAGTAAACTTTCGCAAAATAGTATGATGATTTAGGATTCGCATGAGTTTCCCATGCAGTGGAGAGTTGTAGCTTGTCTTGTGTTAAGGTATGTCGTGATGTTCCCGCTGTTACAAATCTTCTTTTTGCTGACGACTCCTCAATCCTGATTAAAGCTAATATATAAAATGCTACATGCCTCTTTGCGACTATGCTGCATCACCATCACCATCACCAATAAGCGTCGGTGACATAAGTTGCTGAGCATTGCAGTTTGTCAAGAGTGTTCATTGTTGCTATTGAGACATTTATGCTATACTATGGTCAACTTGTTGCTCTCAGCAATCCTTTATTGATTTTCCAAACTTATGTTTAACAAGATACTACAGCAGTGCACAAGGGTTTCTAGGTAATCAATTCCAATCTCAGCCCACAACAACTCCTAAACAGCGGCATCAACTCTTGAACAGACCCCCTAACACAAGGGCAAAAAAAAGACACCTATATATATCGCGTGCTTACAGTACACTTCTCTTCTCATGACTATAATAACAAATCTAAAAAATTTAACTGAGCAAACAGGAAATGGAGGAAATCAACCGGAGAATGCAGGACAAACAAAATCTCTATAACTGGTGTCCGCGGAGCGCAAGAACTTCTGACAGGTGAACAAGGCTCATGCCACCTGCTTCCCTTTCCTAACTCTATCTAGTTCCGACTCGGCTTCTTGCAGCGCTGATTTCAGTGTGGCTACTCTCTCTTCTAGCTCCTCCACGCTGCCCCTTTTCAGCGCCGCACTGTACGGTGCCAGGAAGTGCTTGGAGAAGTTCTGCAGAGCTTGCACACCACATACCTGAAAAGTAAAACGAGCAAATTGTCTTCAAGTACTGGTAAGTAATACGAGTTAGAAAATGTTCAGTGCTGGATTTCTTGCCTCCTCTGGGAGCAAGGGCAACTTGATGATGTTGAAGTCGTCGTATAACATATGGAACTGATCGACGTACTTTTGTTGCATCTTTACCCGCGCTCTTAGCAGTTTCGACTCGACGGCTGCAAGGTGATGGCACAAGTTTTAGATAGAGATGCACAAATGCACTAGGAAGCGTTTGAAATAAACCATTGTGCATAGTCGTCGTTGTGTCCTGTATTTAAAAGGCTTCTTATTTTGAACACTACAGAATCTCTATTCAGCCAAAGTTCACGAAGACGAGATTCTCTGCTTGCGCAATATGTGTGTATGATAATCAATGGTGGATCTGGTATGTTTTCACTCCCAACGAAATCTCAAGACAGTATATTTTTTGTACTAACCTTCCTCGTCAAAAATAACTTGATTGATTATAATATTGTGTGCATCGATCTCGAATTTCGCTAACTCTTGCACCAATCTCTCCGTTTCATACAATGAAAGAAATTCAGGAATACAAACACAAACAAAGGTTGTCAAGTCCTGAGAAGAAAACCAACAAAATTAAGTCAGAACATGATGAATGTCTAACATAAGGTGCTTTCAGTAATGTAGAGACATAAATTAATGGTAAAATTATAGGATAATTCAGCATGATTCCAAATTATATGTTAATCCAGTAGAACTTTCATATACTATACACATAACCTGTTGCATATAAATGCTTTGCAAGGCACCAAAAGCTACAGTTACACATTACAATTGCTCTGTACACCACAGTAAACTACACAAACTGTTGATTCCGAGCATACCATGAAACAGTTCTACCTGCCCTCTAACAATAAATTTAAATTTGATAATCTCACAGGACCACTAATATATCATTGCGAAGTCATCAAGACCATAATTCATATGTGCTGGAGTTGACTATTATTAGATCCGTGTGGTACAGGCCCATTCTTCATTGTGTTCTCGACTTATTTTTACGTAACGCATAACTGCGTAAGCATATTCTTCTAGTGACAGTTGGTCATGTTCCTAATTTACTAGTCTACAAACGCCTTCCCATTTAAAACCAGAGTTAACAGGATAAACATCCTAGAGTCTTTATTTTTCAGAAGGGGTTTGCCGGACTCCATAACAGAATTAACAGAGTTTGCGGTCAATAGTACATTCCGATTTTTAAAACATGCAGCCAGTGAGTGCAGCCTCTAAAGCATACCTAATGCTCCAGGATCACATGCCCAGTTGCAACAATAGCAGCTCACAAAACATTAAATCTGACATACAACTTTCAAAACAATACCAGCGCTAAAAAGCAAAAGCAACAAAAATAACTAGCTATCCTTTCACAATTCCAACTTGAGGGAGCAGCACAGAACAGTCATTGAAGTCAATTAATAAGCATCTTATCTTGTTAGTGGACAAAATTTATTTGGTTCAAGGTTGGTAGTCTTACTGGATCTTTAAACTGCCTGTTCACTTGCTCGATCACGTCCTTCATGCCTTCAATTCTCCCAAGCATTATATCCTCGTTCAAATCATCACCGAGACCAAAAAGTCGACTGGCCTGTCACGACCATAAATTGTAGTGTCCAACTCAGTTAGTCCAATTACAAGTTTCTAATGCATGTGAAAGTACATATCAAAAGCATATTATACCATTATAAACTTCAATACAAACAGTGGAACAGTGCAATGGAGTCATCACAATATTTTTCTTTGTAAGACTCAACATATCAAACAATTAAGCAACCATCTTTTATTCAGGCTGCCATTAATTTCTCAGCATCTTGGTAGTTCATGCTCTAATGAACTGAAACCATAGGCTTCCTCTGCTTTTTTTGTTAGTTATACAATGTACTGCCATGGTGGAATGCACTGATAGATAATATAGTATGTGACAACAATCATACAAACCCAATAGGTTGAAATTTATCAAGAATAAAGAATACCTGATTTATCAGACCACCGTATCTATTCTTTAAGTCTATCATTTTCTCTAGGCCCTTCTCCAGTGTTGCTGGAAACTGCAGCAACCGTAAAGTATGCCCTGTAGGAGCAGTATCAAAAACTACAACGGAGTAATCCATTGTTTGAACTAATCTGCAGCAAGAGAACAAAAGTTAGACTCTGATAGTTGCTGGAAATTGAGGTGCGGGCTGAAAAAGGAACTTTGCTTGCAAAGGGAAGAAAGGTGAACACCAAACTGGAGGCTATAATTACTTCAGCATTTCAGCAAAACTCATAGCTTCATCGACTCCTGGAATTGCATTTGTCAATTCTGAAATAAATCCTTCCATTCCTTCATTGCCGAAATCATCATTTTCAACCTTGGGATCAATTTCCTGAAAATTAAGGATCAAAGTTTGGTCGATGAGCCAGAAGACCTTTTCCAGTAAGAGTGAAAGTTTACATTTACAGAAAGAGCGGGACTAATGAAAGTGGCAACCCAGATGATAAAACAACAAAGGTACTAAAAGAAGGAAGAAAATCACATGACCAGGTACCAAAACATAGTGGCAGCAATAGTCTGCACAAGAAAATTATCACTGGAGTAGGGCATGTTTTATATCGTGTATCCAGTAAATAACTTAATATGTTGTAAAAAAGGCTTTGAACAAAATGTTCTCAGAGAGAGGGAGTATATAACATGGATCATACAAGTTATGACCAACCGATGCAGTAATAAGGATTCCACTAAACGAAAGCCCTCTTTGAGATGAATCAGACATCTTATTGTCTATTTCCCCTCGCGTAATATTTAAATTGAATGCTAGATAATTGGTACTACCTCTGTTCCTAAAGATAACTGCAAAAATGTCTTATATTTAGGAACAGAGGTAGTACTTCTTTTTCCTACAAGTCTTCTGAAAGCCGAGTCCTCCGCAGAACACATAAAAAGGAAATTCCTAAAGAGCGTATTCATTTTCCACTAGTCACAGACCTTATCGTCAGCTGCCACCTCCCAAGGACCATATTATTAGGAATCTGATAAGTACCGAACGTCAGGTACGAGCACATGGCAACTCCAAACGTTTTTGACGGCAAGTTTAGTGACGCGTCAAGCATGGCAACTTTCGTGCTTCAGTTTATTTTTTGACAGAAAATTGCCGTGCTTGCCAACCAACCTGCTCCATGTCGAAAGGTTGGTGAACATACAGGTTCTTCCATAACTACACAACCACCACATATCACAAGTAGTAGCAAAAACCCCAACCAGACCCGAATTGGAAATTTCCAGTTTTAACGACCATCACGAGAGCCCTGTGGTAGGGGTACGTCTCTAGTGGTATCCCACATATAGTAGGAAATAGGAGTAACGTAAGAAAATTCTACTGGCACACTCTCTCCTCTTCCACAGTACCATCTCATCCCCCTCCCCCTCCCGCAATTCGGGGATGAACCCACCCACAGTCCTAGTGTCCTACCGAAACGCCATCACACGGGCAGGCAGTATATCCATCCCATCCAATCCACGCAAACACCAAGGAATTAGGCGGATTCGAGTTGAACCGGTGGGAAGCCAGGGGAGAGGGGAGAGGGGCTATGAAATCACCATGGCGTAGAGGTTGGAGAAGCCCTTGACGAGGGTGGGGAACTTGGTGAAGCGCTGCTGGAAGGCGTCGCTGAGGTTGTGGGCGGGGTCGGTGGAGATGACGAGCACGGACTGGCGGACGGAGGCGAGGAGGATGGAGACGATGGAGCTGCAGGTGGTCTTGCCGACGCCGCCCTTGCCGCCGACGAAGACCCACTTGAGGGTGTCCTGCTCCAGGAGGTTCCGCACCGTCGGGTCCGGCACGTCGCCGGCCGGCACCACCGCCGTGGTCGACATCGTCGCGCGCTCCTCCGATTCCGGGGGCCGGGCGCGCGGGCGTTGGGGTCGAGGGAGATCTGGGTGGGAGGGGAGGGGGGTGGGAGGCGGGCGACGCCTTGGAGATGGGGGCAGGTGGTACACGACGCGAATCGCCTAGGTGGAAATCTCTTTCCCCTTCTGGACGTTTTCGTACTGGAAGCATTTTTCTTTTCCCTGTCCAAAAGGAATCTTAGAGGAGTTTGATTTCCCACTAATTTAATTCCTTTTTTTAGTCGATTTCCTTTTTTTTTCAAATGATAACGTCTGAACGTCAGATTTCTGCATCTCACCCAGAATGCTCCAGCTACCGTATGATCCCGCTGCATGAATCGCGGCATTGGGTCGTTGCCACGTCACTGTGGTGTACTCGTTTGGTCTGGGAGCGAACGGCCGAAGCGCCTTAGCCACTTATCAGTCAATCCTCCTCCTCTCCCCCTTTCCCGTTTACAGAGTGAGAGATAGATCCCGCCTGATTGATGCCGACGACCACGGCGGTAGGAGGTGGCGAAGCCAGTGTCGGATTCAGGGCTCCGCAAACCTAAGAAAGATTCGAACTCTGGGGTGCGTGCGAAGAACTCGATCTCCCCAACCTACCAACTCGTCGCTCTCACAGCCTAGCTCAACGAACGGGAAAGGAAAGGGATTTACCCAGGTTCGGGCCATCTTGTGGTGTAAGACTCTACTCCTGCTTTGGGATGGATTGGCCTCGCGAGGGGCTGAGGATGAACTAGCACGGAGGAAGAACAACCTCAGGAGGTCAGTTCTTGTGTTGTTGTGAGCTAGTGAGGGTTCGGTCGTCCGATCCCCTTCTATGGTGGTGGCTAACCCACATATATAGAGGCCTCGGTGCTCTTCCCCCAAAATGTAGGCGGGAAGGGATTCCACGACGGCCAAGTTTGAAAGGGGACAAGAAGTACATCCTATCCTGACGAAAGGTGGTCTTCGCCCGCAAAGCTTCTGCTCATGACGCCATGGTGGGCTCGGCGATGACCTCCGTCCTGCCGCCCTGGCGGTCTTGGTCTTGTAGCACAAGAATGGAAACATTTGGCTGATTCATCGGGACTCCGCGCCTGCGCTTGCCTCCTTAGCACCGAAGAGGAAACCTGCTGCTCTGCGCCCGCTGGCGCCCGCCTAGCCTTGGTCGTCATGGCTTACGTCACCTCAACCTCATGAGGTGAGCGCCTGCATAGGAATCTCCGCCCCTCAGAAGCCAGCCTAGGGAGGCCGCTCCCTTCGGAGGTCTTGGCGTCGCCCGCCTCGCGAGGGTCTTGTCTTGTCTATGCTGAAGATGGGTCGTACCAGGCCGTCGACGGAGCCACGCCGCGGGCCGCAGGTAGGCAAGTCTGGGTACCCTGGTTCTCAGAACGCTGACAGTAGCCCCCGGGCCCAAGGCGTGCTCGGACTTGCCTTTGAGGCGAAGCCAAAGGGCAAGGGCGAAGCGCCGCGGGCCCCAATCGCTTGCGGACCAGATCGACGCATGGCGCTTGATGGGACGTGGGCGCCTGCGCTTTCCCACGCTGCCTCGGCAACCGTTCGACTTGACAACACCCTGTTGCATGCAAAAGATCATCATTACTGGAGATCGTGGGAGGCCGGCGGTTGGCCTTCCTCTGGCTATTAATGGGGGGGGCGGAGCCCCCTGCTCATCTTCGTCTTCTCGCTGCTTGCTCCTCCTTCTTCCTTCTTGTCCCGCCGTCTTGACGAAACATCCATGGCGCCGGTGAGGAGGTTTTCCGCGGCAGAGAAGGGGAAAACCCCTCAAGGTGGAACTCGGGCCACTCCCGCCGAAGAAGTGGCTCGGCTGCTCCCGCGACGCCGTCGAGGGGGCCAAGGTGACGCGACCTTGGCATGAACGGCCTCTGCCGGGCTTCCCGATCCCCGTGCATGCCCGCGCGCAGAGCCCTGCGCACATGGGCAGCGCCCAGCCGCCGCGAGGAACAGGGTCGCGGAGGAGGACATGCGGTGGATGTGCGGCCACCCGGCTCGCAAACTCATGTCGAAGGCACGACACTCGAGTTTGTGGTGTGGGCGGCAACACCGCCGCGCACATGGATCTGGCTCCCGCGGTCCTTTCCAGAGGAGATACCGCCGAGGGGGGCCGTCGAGTTATGGCTGCTGAAAGCACAAGTGCTCCCTAGGTGGTTTTGGTAATTAATGTCAACATATCTCTTGTTGGACTAACACTTTTATCTAGTATGTTTCAGATAAGTTCAACAATGGAGTGGCATGGACTAAAGGATGTGGGAACTCCTTCAAGATGCTAAGGACAACGGATTGGCTCAAGCTTCAAGCTCAAGACTCTTCAGTTTACATTTTAGTGATCCAAGATCACATTGAGTCTATAGGAAAAGCCAATACTATCAAGGAGGGATGAGGTGTTGCTTAATGAGCCTCTTGCTTCAAGTGCTTAGTGATATGCTCCAAATACCCTCAACTACTTTCCCACTTCCACACATATATCCTAAAACCTAAAGTCAAACTCGACCCCACTGATTCCTTCTATCCGGAGCCAACGAGTTTTGATGTCTTAGCCACTGCCACAAACCCTAGGCAAATCGGTCTCATCGATAGGGATCTCGGTCTCACCGAGATGGGATTGTAATCTCTCTGTGTATGTCCATTATCAAAATCGGTCTCACCGAGGTTGAGCAATCGGTACTACCGGGATTACAATGCAAACTTTCTGGTTGACTCATTACCAAAATCGGTCCCACCGAGTTTGAGTAATCGGTCCAACCGAGTTTGCCTGACCAACTCTCTGGTTAGCTAATTACCAAAATTGGTCTCACCGAGTTTGTGTAATCGGTCTCACCGAGATTACGTTATGCCCTAACCCTAACCATATCGGTCCTACCGAGTTGCATTTCGGTCCCATCGAAAATCCTAACGGTCACTAGATTTGTTGAATCGGTCCGACCGAGTTTCTCAATTCGGTCCCACCGAGTTTGGCAAATTGTGTGTAACTGTTAGATTTTGTGTGGAGGCTATATATACCCCTCCACTCCTCTTCATTCGTGAAGAGAGCCATCAGACTGAACCTACACTTTCAACTTACCATTTATGAGAAAGAACTACCTACTCATGTGTTGAGGCCAAGATATTCCATTCCTACCATATGAATCTTGATCTCTAGCCTTCCCAAGTTGCTTTCCACTCAAACCCTCTTTCCACCAGATCCAAATCCTATGAGAGAGAGTTGAGTGTTGGGGAGACTATCATTTGAAGCACAAGAGCAAGGAGTTCATCATCAACGCACCATTTGTTACTTCTTGGAGAGTGGTGTCTCCTAGATTGGCTAGGTGTCACTTGGAAGCCTCCGACAAGATTGTGGAGTTGAAGCAAGGAGTTTGTAAGGGCAAGGAGATCGCCTACTTTGTGAAGATCTACCGCTAGTGAGGCAAGTCCTTCGTGGGCGACGGCCATGGTGGGATAGACAAGGTTGCTTCTTCGTGGACCCTTCGTGGGTGGAGCCCTCCGTGGACTCGTGCAACCGTTACCCTTCGTGGGTTGAAGTCTCCATCAACGTGGATGTACGATAGCACCACCTATCGGAACCACGACAAAAACATCCGTGTCTCAAATTGCGTTTGAATCCTCCAAACTCTTCCCTTTACATTCTTGCAAGTTGCATGCTTTACTTTCCGCTGCCCATATACTCTTTGCATGCTTGCTTGATATGTGTTGTGAATGTTAAACTTGTGCCTAAACTCCACTTAAACTTTAAAAAGGTTAAAAACTGCAACTTTGGTACTTAGTGTCTAATCACCCCCCCCCCCTCTAGACACCTCTTCTCAAGATCCTACAAGTGGTATCAGAGCATTGGTCTCCATTGCCTTGGTTTAATCACCATTGGAGGAAGATGGATGAGTCTACTTTGAGGAGTCTTAGACATAGAGTGCCTATTCTTGATGGAGAGTATTTTCATGAGTGGAAAAATGATATGCTTGTAATTTTCAATCAATATCATTTGAACAAGTACATTGCTAGCCCTTGTGCACCTCATGTTGATCCTATGCATCCTACCCTTGATGAATCTATTGACATGACTAGGAATCTTAGAACTGTTAATCTTATCACTAGAGGCTTGCCTAGAAACTTAATTAGAATCCTGCCTACTCTTGAGTGTGCCTACACTATATGGATATTTCTTGAGGAACACTTTCCAAATTATTCCTTGAAAAATCCAGATGAAATTCTCTATAAGTCTATTTCCTTGAGTAAGATGAATACTAGTGATCCTATGTTTGGTGATCGTCTATTTGAGCTTACAAACCTCATGCTTGCCAAAGGAAATGTTGGTATTATAAGTGATATTATTTCCGAAGCTATAAAAATTCATAGACAAGATCATTGTCAAACTCACTCTAACGAATCACCCTCTCTAGGATTTGATCCACCACATGACGATGTTGAACATGGATACTATGATGAGGATGATGATAGTGACTTTGATCTTGATGATGCAATGAGTCACTTTGGTCTTATGGCAAATCTTCGGGGATATATGTCAGGAGGAAAGGAATGGGTTCTTGATAGTGGATGTACCGATCACATGACCGGAGATAAAGACATGTTTCGTGAGCTTTCTGATAATGATAGTCCTCGAAAGTATGTCACTTTCGGTGACAACTCAAAGGGTAAGGTGGTTGGCCTCGGTAAGGTGGCCATTTCACATGATAGCTCCATACAAAATGTTATGCTCGTTGAATCTCTTGGTTACAACCTACTTTCAGTATCTAGACTTGCTGATTTCGGTTTCAATGTCCTATTTACTGAAGTTGATTGCCAAGTGTTTCGTCGAGACAATCATAAAATGGTCTTTACCGGTATACGTAGAGGTGATCTTTACATTGTTGATTTCACTAAAAAGGCTCAACCTAAAACTTGCTTCATTGTGAAATCCTCAAAAGGTTGGTTATGGCATAGACGATTAGGTCACGTTGGCATGAGAAACCTTGACAAGCTTATTAAAGGGAATCATATCCTTGGAGTTAACGATGTCATATTTGATAAGGATAGACTTTGCAGTGCTTGTCAAGCAGGTAAACATGTTGGAGGAAGGCATCCCGTGAAGAACATCATGACCACAAAGAGGCCACTCGAGCTACTTCACATGGATCTCTTTGGTCCCAACTCTTACAAGAGTCTCGGTGGAAATTCTTTTGGTCTAGTTATAGTTGATGATTTTTCAAGATTTACGTGGGTGTTCTTTCTCGATGATAAATCGCAGGTCCAAAAGATCTTCAAAAACTTCGCTAGAAAGGCCCAAAATCAATTTGAAGTGAAGATCAAGAAGGTTCGCAGCGACAACGGAACGGAGTTCAAGAACGCAAATGTGGACACCTTTCTTGACGAAGAAGGGATTTCACACGAGTTCTCGGCTACGTACACACCTCAACAAAATGGAGTTGTTGAGAGGAAGAACCGGACGCTCATCGAAATGGCGAGAACGATGCTTGATGAGTACAAGACGCCGAAGCACTTTTGGGCAGAAGCGGTTGAGACAGCTTGTCATGCAA
>LR880970.1:612679544-612698386 GCA_904067115.1 Aegilops sharonensis
ATGTTTACAAACTTCACAAAGCTCTTTATGGTCTTAAACAAGCTCCTAGAGCATGGTATAAATGCTTGACCAAGTTCCTTATTGAAAAAGGCTTTGAAATTGGGAAAATTGATTCCACACTTTTTACTAAAAGGGTTAATGGTGAACTATTTGTGTGCCAAATCTATGTTGATGATATTATATTTGGTTCAACTAACCCTCATTTTAGTGAAAAGTTTGGGAAGCTAATGTCGGAGAAGTTTGAGATGTCTATGATGAGTGAACTCAAATTCTTTCTTGGGTTGCAAATCAAGCAAACTAAGGAAGGTACTTTTGTTTCTCAAACAAAGTACACCAAGGACTTATTCAAGAAGTTCAATATGCAAGAATGAAAAGGTATGACCACACCCATGCCTACTAGTGGACATCTTGACTTAACCAAAGATGATGAACCGGTTGATCAAAAGGTTTATCGCTCTATGATTGGTTCATTGTTATATCTATGTGCTTCACGTCCAGATATTATGCTAAGTGTGTGCATGTGTGCACGATATCAAGCTGCTCCTAAAGAATGTCACCTTAAGGCCGTGAAAAGGATAGTGAGATACTTAATCCATACACCAAATTTTGGCATTTGGTATCCTAAGAGGGCCTCTTTTGATCTTGTCGGCTACTCCGACTCGGACTATGCCGGAGACAAGGTTGATAGAAAGTCCACTTCGGGTACTTGTCAATTTCTTGGTAGATCTCTTATGTCTTGGTCCTCCAAGAAACAAAACTCAGTATCCTTATCCACTGCCGAAGCGGAATACATTGCCGCTGGTTCATGTTGTGCTCAATTACTTTGATGACCCAAACTCTTAAAGATTATGGGATATATGTGAAACATGTTCCATTGCTTTGTGACAATGAAAGTGCTATCAAAATTGGTCATAATCCTGTGCAACATTCTCGAACTAAGCATATTGAAGTTCGTCGTCATTTCATTCGAGATCATGTTGCTAAGGGTGACATTGATCTTAAGCATGTTCGCACCGAAAAGCAATTAGCGGATATATTCACTAAACCTCTTGATGAGAAAGTGTTTTGCAGGTTAAGAGGAGAATTGAACATCATTGATGCTTCAAACTTGGAGTAGAAACTCCATTGGATACATGCAAGACATGAGCTTATGACTAATCCTTGATATTTCTCTCATGATGAAAATCTTATGTCTTGGATATATTTGTATCTTGCATGTTATCTAACTCATGTAGGTACTTGGTTGAGTCAAATTCCATGAGGTTGTAACCAACTCATATCTTGAGCAATCTCTACATCACCAAGTCTCTACACAAGGTGGTTGAAGCCAAGGAAGCACAAAACCATTTAAACATATCCTTTGACAAATTCTATGTTGAGCTTCATGATTGTCATTGTTGGATACACAAGCGCTCTTCCTTGCACAAACTAACCCATGTAGGTAGATGGACTCAAATTCCAAGTGGTGCTCCAAATTCTTGATGGGCTACATCAACCTTGAGCAACCCACACAAGTTCAACTACATGGACAACACCACCAACCAAGGTATGTTATTCCATCTTAGAGAAGCTTTACTCCAAGTCATGAGTTAAAGCAACTCGACAAGATGTGAATACATCAAGATGCTTAAACGAAAAATGGCAACCCCATTTTGAGCTTAAACGATGAGTATGACCTATGATCAAGTGATCTCACTTGACTCCTAAGTCAATATACTCTAACATAGGTGACTTTGTCGCCGACCATCTCTAGATGAAGTTCTCTTGTGTTCTTTTCTGAGTGCATTTGTCTCATGCATATGTGTTTCCCCTTTCAAAAAAAACTTCATCTAGATTTCTTTCTTTTTGGTCTGCATTTTCTGCATTCCAATTCATTGCATATCAATCAGTAAATTCCTTGCAAATCTTTGTGAGATCTTATTAGTCAAGTGAGCTGAGGTGACAAGTGTTTTCTCTGCAATGAACTCGGTTACACCGATTTGTTATTTTCGGTCCAACCAAAAACTTTCGGTACCACCGAAGCATACCACTCGGTGCCACCGATTTCACAACAGGAAAATCAGTTTGCCACTTATTCTGTGTTTCTTTTGATCCAGCTCCACTCAATGAATCTTGTCCTCTACAAGCATCACATTTTTATCATTGCTTTATGTTGTGACTCAAGGATCAAACACATTCACGACAAACTCCAGCGGGGGAGAGAGAGCTCACATTTTTTTTATCAAGCCCTTCTTGGAAATTGATGTCAAAGGAGGAGAGAGAGAGATCACATCAAAGCTTATCACTTAAAGAGATCACATCAGAGAAGGAGAGAGAGATCCTTCAGGGGGAGAGAGAGATCTCTAGGGGGAGAGAATACTAGTAGAATGTATTTCTCAAGGATCCCAGATGCTTGGTGTTCAAGAGGAGAGATGCCACATGTCTTCTTGAGGGGAAAGACATGTTCATATGTGCTTATTTGCATTAGCTCTGTTCATTTATATCTTTCAGCTCTGATTTTCTGTTCCCTATCTTCTCCTAGTATCCCATGCTAGATTCAGGGGGAGCAAGACAACTAAGGGAAAGAAATCATCTAAATTCATTGCATATCTTTACTCTTGGGGACATGTCTAATCCAATGTGGTACTTGGTACTCACTCTCTACATGTCATCCCAGTCTTGGTATTCTTGTGGTTTCTTTTGTTTGCTCTGGCTAGAAGATGTATCTGTGTTATCTAACCTTGTTTACACAGGTTCATTCAATCCTAAGCCAACTCAAGACTACAAGGTAAGTATATGCATCACAATCATGTGTATGAGGAATTCTTGCTGATGTACATACTGTTTGCAAGAAGGACTCATGGGCATGAAGGTATTTCCTGTAATATTTTTTTTTGCTCTGATGCATATGGCCAAGATACATGTAACACATTGCCTGCTCTATCATGGTTATGCTATCACATGCTTCTATATTTCATATTCACATGATTGCATACATGTAGGGGGAGCCTATGCCTGTTACATGTCTTTCCAAAGCTTTACCTGCTATTCTTTATATCTTTATCTAAAGCTTTGATGTATGTTGTCATCAATTACCAAAAAGGGGGAGATTGAAAGCACAAGTGCTCCCTAGGTGGTTTTGGTAATTAATGTCAACATATCTCTTGTTGGACTAACACTTTTATCTAGTATGTTTCAGATAAGTTCAACAATGGAGTGGCATGGACTAAAGGATGTGGGAACTCCTTCAAGATGCTAAGGACAAAGGATTGGCTCAAGCTTAAAGCTCAAGACTCTTCAGTTTACATTTTAGTGATCCAAGATCACATTGAGTCTATAGGAAAAGCCAATACTATCAAGGAGGGATGAGGTGTTGCTTAATGAGCCTCTTGCTTCAAGTGCTTAGTGATATGCTCCAAATACCCTCAACTACTTTCCCACTTCCACACATATGTCCTAAAACCTAAAGTCAAACTCGACCCCACTGATTCCTTCTATCCGGATCCACCGAGTTTTGATGTCTTAGCCACTGCCACAAACCCTAGGCAAATCGGTCTCACTGATAGGGATCTCGGTCTCACCGAGATGGGATTGTAATCTCTCTGTGTATGTCCATTATCAAAATCGGTGTCACCAAGGTTGAGCAATCGGTACTACCGAGATTACAATGCAAACTTTCTGGTCGACTCATTACCCAAATCGGTCCCACCGAGTTTGAGTAATCGGTCCAACCGAGTTTGCCTGACCAACTCTCTGGTTAGCTAATTACCAAAATCGGTCTCACCGGGTTTGTGTAATCGGTCTCACCGAGATTATGTTATGCCCTAACCCTAACCATATCGGTCCTACCGAGTTGCATTTCGGTCCCACCGAAAATCCTAACGGTCACTAGATTTGCTGAATCGGTCCGACCGGGTTTCTCAATTCGGTCCCACCGAGTTTGGCAAATTGTGTGTAACGGTTAGATTTTGTGTGGAGGCTATATATACCCCTCCACCTCCTCTTCATTCGTGAAGAGAGCCATCAGACTGAACCTACACTTCCAACTTACCATTTCTGAGAAAGAACTACCTACTCATGTGTTGAGGCGAAGATATTCCATTCCTACCATATGAATCTTGATCTCTAGCCTTCCCAAGTTGCTTTCCACTCAAACCCTCTTTCCACCAGATCCAAATCCTATGAGAGAGAGTTGAGTGTTGGGGAGACTATCATTTGAAGCACAAGAGCAAGGAGTTCATCATCAATGCACCATTTGTTACTTCTTGGAGAGTGGTGTCTCCTAGATTGGCTAGGTGTCACTTGGGAGCCTCCGACAAGATTGTGGAGTTGAACCAAGGAGTTTGTAAGGGCAAGGAGATCGCCTACTTCGTGAAGATCTACCGCTAGTGAGGCAAGTCCTTTGTGGGCGACGGCCATGGTGGGATAGACAAGGTTGCTTCTTCGCGGACCCTTCGTGGGTGGAGCCCTCCGTGGACTCGCGCAACCATTACCCTTCGTGGGTTGAAGTCTCCATCAACGTGGATGTACGATAGCACCACCTATCGGAACCACGACAAAAACATCCATGTTTCAAATTGCGTTTGAATCCTCCAAACTCTTCCCTTTACATTCTTGCAAGTTGCATCCTTTACTTTTCGCTGCCCATATACTCTTTGCATGCTTGCTTGATATGTGTTGTGAATGTTAAACTTGTGCCTAAACTCCACTTAAACTTTAAAAAGGTTAAAAACTGCAACTTTGGTACTTATTGTCTAATCACCCCCATCTAGACACCTATTCTCAAGATCCTACAGCTGCAACACACCGGGTGCTGCGGCCAAGCTTTTGAAGAGGAAGTCAAGGTCGTCCACTCTGGCGACGTCTTCATGACTCGACGATGGGACGAAATCGCCCGTGCGTGCTGCTCGGAGGGAGCTCTCGCCATCCACTTCGAATACGATGGAGCTTCGACGCTCTTCTTCAAGGTTTTTGCCAAGGACGGTCGGCGCCTGGAATGCTGCACCGAGAGAGGCAGTCAAGGCAACGTGGCCACGGGCGTTGAACTTGCCCTTGGCCTTGCGCGCAGTTCCTCCGACAGCAGCGGCGACTCTCTGGAATCCAGCGACGACGATAGCTACGACCCGCCGAGCTTCCGCGCCGAGAGCACAGTAGCGGCGTCGTCTCGGCACCGTCGGTGATGTCGCTGAGGGCGGGGTTCTTCATGGTCCCTTTCTTTTGCTTTCCCTGCATAAAACCATGACAAGCCCCGTGGGGGTATGTAAAAGCTGTGATACCTTTGCTTTAATGCTATTACTCCTCGTTGGCACAGCGCTCCATTTCGTTCTCGCGGTAGCTTAGTGCTATACATCGACAAGACCCGGTCCCTAGGCGCGCTCCAGCCATTGCTGGTATGCCAGGTCGCGATGCCGTGGTTAAGGCCAGGAGGTGAGCGGCCCGAGGTCCAGTAAGAGCCCCTGAGGCGCGATGCTCAGGGGGTCCCCTTTAGCGCGCAAGTGCCACCTCTTGAGCTTGCGTTGGTTTTTCCCTTGAAGAGGAAAGGGTGATGCAGCAAAGGAGCGTAAGTATTTCTCTCAGTTTTGAGAACCAAGGTATCAATCGAGTAGGAGACTACGCAACAAGCCACCGAATACCTGCACAAACAAACACCAACTTGCAACCAACGCGACAAAGGGGTTGTCAATCCCTTCACAGTTATTCGCAAAGTGAGATCTGATAGAGATGGATAAACGGTAAAGTAATATTTTTGGTATTTTGGGTTTATGGAACGGAAAGTAAAGATTGCAAAGTAAAGGAAACTAGAATTGTAGATCGGAAACTTATATGATGTAAAATAGACCCGGGGGCCATAGTTTTCACTAGAGGCTTCTCTCAAGATAGAAATTATTATGGTGGGTGAATGAATTACTGCCAAGCAATTGATAGAAAAGTGCATAGTTATGAAGATATCTAAGGCAATGATCATGAATATAGGCATCACGTTCGTGTCAAGTAGACTAAAATGATTCTGCATCTACTACTATTACTCCACACATCGACCGCTATCCAGCATGCATCTAGAGTATTAAGTTCATAAAGAACGGAGTAACGCATTAGGCAAGATGACATGATGTAGAGGAATTAACTCAAGCAATATGATGAAAACCCCATCTTTTTATCCTCGATGGCAACAATACAATATGTGTCTTGCTGCCCTTGCTGTCACTGGGAAAGGACACCGCGAGATTGAACCCAAAGTTAAACACTTCTCCCATTGCAAGAAAAACCAATCTAGTTGGCCAAACCAAATTGATAGTTCGAAGAGACTTGCAAAGATATCAAATCATCACTACTGCAGGATGCTGCTAACACGACACTACGATCAAAGACCCTTCGACGAAACTGTGTGGGATGCCATAATCGCAAACGGTGGTGTAAAAAACCGTCAAAAAAGGTGCAAAACGTTTGCGATGGAGGATGCATCAAACACTGTTCAGATTTTAGTTGCGTGTGTGATGCAGGGCATACGGTTCAGCTCAATTAACCGTTTGCGATGAGGAGGAACAAAAGAAACGGGCAGCCAGATGAAGGTGTGTGCAATGTACATCATACAGTTCACTCAGATGAACTGTTTATGATTAGGCAACACAAAAGAAACGGTCAGCCAGATCAATGGTGTGTGCGATATACGGCATGCGGTTCACTCGGGTGAACTGTTTGCATTGAGACATGAGAACAGAAACGGTTCAAATGAACAAGATGTGTGTGATATGAGGCAAACAAGTCTGTAATCGAAAACGTGTGCGAAGACCGATAACAACACAGACGATTACTGCTAACAAGCCGTGTGTGTTGTGAGCAAACGATTGCTGGTATACAATTATGAGTGATTGATGAAAACATCACCGATGGGTTCCATTGTTTAGTCTGTGTGTGATGTGATTTTCTTTGTCCGCACAACATCTACGCTCTGTCTGCAGAGCATCAACATATATACTTGAAAAGATAGCATTGCATAACCAAATTAAGCACAAAATTACACAAGTGACTACACACATAACATTTCCACACACCAAAGAAAGCAATTACATGCATACTAAAATAGGAGAAACAAGGATCTAATCGTCTACTTATTGTTGCGACGACGCTTGCCATTGCTCTGCTTCCGGCTGGATCCCTGGCCGTTTTATGGAAGGAGGCACTTCCTCATCTCAACGATCCGCCTCTACATGTCGTAGCTCGTGTACTTCTCCTTGGCCGCGTACACGATGTGAGCTTTGTCGAGTTTCTCCATCCAGGTCGAGTGCCAGGCACGCTTGCCCTTGTTGCACGAATCCTTCATGTCTCTGTAGTAGGGGTCGATGATGGCCTCAGCGAGGTGAACCAATGAGTCCTTCTCATGCTCCTTGCTGCCCCAGATCTTGTATTGGCCCTGGATGTCGACAAGATTCTGGCAGACGATGCCCGAATTCTTGAGCGCCTTTACATCATTGGTGATGTCCACCATAGCGAACATGTAATGGGGGTTGTTGACAAACCTGGTGAAACGCTCGCAAGGCCTTGTGGCCAGGTAGTAGTGGTAGACGAGGACGTGGTGGCACACGCACATCTGGGCGACGACGACCTTGGGACGAGACCCGACGCGAGCGCGGGTGTACTCGAGGTCGAACCCGACCACCTTGTACTTCTCCGCGGCAAGCAACAACTCCATGATGTGGATGGAGTGCTCCACCCAGACCGGGTCGTTGGTGTGCACCACTGAGAGGTCCATGAACACTCTGTGGGTGTCCACCACGACACGCATGGTGAACTGCTACTCGTCGTCAGCAGCTGCTCGGAGCGCCATTGGAGCCGCGCAGGATACCCTCTAAGAATTTCTCGTGGTATGTGTGCCTCTTGCAATGGTGGGGCGCGATCGAAAGGTTGAAGAGACACAAGGGTAGGTTAAATGGACGCTGTAATAAACTAGATGAATACCCCGCGCGTTGCTGCGGGACATCTAGTAGGCTTCTAAATGCTTAATGGCTTGGTCTCAACAACCATTGGAAGGGTTGTTTTATTTTTTACTAATGGGTTGCTGATCTCCTTTTGGTTGTTTGCAAGAAGTCTGCATGCTGTTAAGTACATGCTAAATAGAATAGAGGATTTGTAATTAGTATTTTGAATATTATTCATACTTCCATACAACATTTAACACTGGTTCTTATATACACAAATATGAAAGATGATTTGATGAAGAGGAGTATTCGTCAAAGGCAGATGTTTTTTTTAGACTCAAAGGCAGATGTTTTTTAGGTGATTTAGTTTTGCAAGTTTAAGATTGACGTACTCCTTAACATTGCAGAACTGCAGATACAGCAAGCAAATGAAGTCAGTTTTCAACACCAGGTCAACTCCTTAACATTGCTTCAAAAATTATTATTGCAAGCAGGCACTGACATAAGCCAAAGGAAGCTACTAATTCTATCTTGTGAGTTTTGAGTTAAAATATATATTATTATAGAACCATATTCATGACAATCACTCCACCAGCGGCTACAACCTATAGAGATGTATTTCAGTCTCTCCTTTATCATGAATAATTTTTTAAAAAAAATCAATAGACGCATTAGGAAAGACAAATAAGATAAACTTCAATGGGACCAGCAAAATTCACGGATTTCTCCACACCTTGTTAAACCGAGCTCCGCTTCAACTCATAATAACCAACTGTGCTAGTGGATATACTGATTCCCACTTTGGTCGAATGCTTGAGAAAATTTGACTGAGATACAGAGAGGCCACTACTATTAGATTGGAGGTGACAGAACTGACAATCATGTTGGCGGTGTTACCAGGAAGATAGGGTTGCTCTTCGGCAATATGGACTACAAAGACGCGCGGGTAAACGACTTTTGTCAGAACCTTGATCGGGTTGCTTGCATGTGCCACAGTGCCAGTGGTAAGGAGCAGGAGCAGTAGGAAGATGCCACCTATGACTCCTGCAATTGTATCTATATATAAACAATAGGGAGTTAAAATGCATCCAAATGAAATGTAAAGGAAATTACCAACTTGCAAATTCTTGAGTTAGTCTGTGCATACAGTATGGAGTAATTAAGTTGGAGCCTAGTTGGAACAATACAAATATATAATCTGCAAGGAAACATAATCAGAATGGACTAAACTGTAAGCATTACAGATTCCGTAATTTTCTCAACAAAGCTTGTTAAAAGATGCGACATGCCAATAAAATTAGTTAAATAAAATAAGCAAGCAAACAACAAACTATGGACTTCAAATTTTGGCATCAGGTCACTGTAAGCCTACAAAGCAGAAGGTACCTGTGATTTTCTTCCGGTTTTGCATTGATCTGCACTGCAGCATGAGAGTCCTGGGAGCAGCTCCACGGGATGGACACGCCGTAATTGTCAGCGCCTTCCAGCAGCATAAAACCGCGACATGAATATGTCTATGTCGACGACCCCGTCGTCCGCACTCCGCAACATCCAACGACACCGGCAAGCCGAGATATACGGTCCCTATCGGGCGGACGACAAAGAGGGCGCTCGTGTCTCTGGGTGCGAACTGACAGGTAGATGGCCATGTCCCGAGCGTCGGATAGCAAGGTCAGGTTCTATCTGCGCGCATCTCCGCCCACGCTGAGCAGCACCTTGACGTGATTGGCAGGAGTCTCGTACTCTCGTGTCACCATGAGTACGCGATCTAGTCTCCGCACCAGACGGGACTCCGAGGCTGAGTGAGGATGGCATGAGCCGCCACTGATCCTAAACCTCATGCTCTCATGCCGTTGTGGATAGTTGACTTGAGCAGCAACACTCATGATCTGCATCCGTGGCATGTTGGGGAGCTCGGAGATGCAGACCTCACACTCCTTGCAGGCGGCAGTGTGCCTCCATTCTCTCTCTGTTCCGCCTCTCCCTACGGATCTTGCAGACTGAAGATCTCGAGATGCCAAGGATTGGTAAATAAAGGTGAGCGGTCATGTCTCTTCGGATGCCTTCGTCAGTTCCAGAAACTGAGTCGATGTGACGGAAGATCTTTAATCCCAACTAAGCGCTTGGCTGGAAGATCGAGAGTCAAACGGCACGCGGTGCAACGTTTGGGACAGAGTTTTCTCGGTACAAAAAATGATGGCATCAGTAGATGACGTGGCATGACGACAGCTAGTCAACGTTTGGGTCCGCCCTGTAAGCACATAAAGAAAAAAGATTATGTGGCTGGGCTGCTGATGTGGATAGCTTGCATGTTAAGAGAAATAGGATAGTGGGGATGAACTATTTAGGTATTATAGATGGGTGCCGGCCGGCCTGTAATCATCACGTCTTGTCACGGCGTTCATAGCGGAGGATTCCAGTGCACGTTTGACAACACCGCATTGCACGCGTGGGCTCGAAGAGGTGCCAAATGTATCGTCGGTGAGCTTGTACCCGTGCTACCATGTTGTTTACCGCGCAAGCTTCCCGCCCGGCTACTTTGCCCACGCGTCGGCTAGAAGAGGGACAAATCATGGGCTTTTATTGGCAAAAAGCTTTGTAAAAACGAAGTGTGTGGAATGACTTCGGTCATAAGTTTACCCTTGGGTGATGAGGTCAAAGTTACATAGAAGGGTGATGATGGACACTCGAGTGCGATAATTAATTCTGCACTCTACAATGCACACGGTGGAAGAAACCAACTTTGTGCAATAATGTCGAAGATCGTAGTCGAGTTAGCTATAAAGATCATGTGCTGTGAGATCGACAAGGTAAACTGATTCGAGAATGGTTAATAAAATCTAAGACCATTGCATATTAAGGTAAAAATAGTGCTAGCAATATACGAGTCTCATACGATGCCATTTCAACAATTGTACCACAAAAGCTCGAAATGTTACAAGGTTCAAATTCCAGAGTTATATGGCTCAAATTCGAAGATTACAAGGTTCAAACTAATATTAGAAATGAAATTCAGCTCATCAGCTACAAACGCTCGCGCTGATCCGCTGAACATGGATATCAGAGAGGTTCAAACTAATATCACCGCTTCTAAGTCTGGCTTCGAAACCTCACAATTTTTGCAAAGGGGTCAGCCACCGAGAAGTCATGTATGGGGTTGACACGATGACTTCTGATTACTCTATCATCTGAAGTTCCAAAATGAAATTCAACATTTTTGGAGCCTACTCCATTCTGCTGCAGGCACCGGCGCTGATCAACAAACCATTCATTTTTGCGAAATAAATGTAGGGCAAACCTCATTTCCTTCAGCACCCTTGCTTTGAGAACAAAGAACCTGGCGAATATAATCTCCGGTAAGGTCCCTCGGTAGGAGTTCAAAGTAATTTCTGAGAGATGCAGATCTAGGCATTCGACGTGATTGTTATATTATGTCACATTATCCACCATTGGGCCTAATCTTATCTGCAAAAGAAGAAAACGTGTTAGTGCCTACATGCAGTTTTGAACATTACTACAGGCCTAGCTATTTGGTTTGCAGGATTTGTAAAATGCACTAACATGCCATCTTTGATCTGACATGATTAACATGGGCATTTGATTACATTCTAGAAAAATGTAGCCTTCTTCATAAGAGGTTGGAGTGGATGAAAAGTTCCCTAAGAAAACTAGTACAGATGAACCCAAATGAGAAATGCTTATTGACTGTAACCATATGGATCAAGCAACCAATAAGGGGGGGGGGACATGTATGTACTGAAATCCTCCAAAAGAACCTTCAGAAATTGTAGTACATTGTCATTGTAAACTTGGAAAAAGGTGTCACAAAATGAACTCCCTTATGGCTAACATTTAACAGGAAAGGAACATCACATCGATATATAGCTTCTCCAGGCACGGAAAGCATCTCAGGAAACTGACAACTTGCTCCAGGTCGGGCCCGATAGATTCTGGTGCCAAGACCTTCACTGTGCGCAGTTTCGGGGTCAAGCTTGTCAGAATCATTTTCTGAATGACAGACGAACAAACATCTTCAAAATTGGAAATAATGTTAATTTGTAGAAGGAGAGGTAGAAGGCGGTTGTTGTACCTGAATGGGTGTGGATCCAATAACAAGTTCAGAGTATTTGTTAGACGAGTAGCCCACCACTGTCAATTTCGACGCAGAAATGACATTGATCTTGTTGGACCTTCTTGATCAACTACAAGTAATCTCTCAAGTGCAGGTGTGTCCTAGATGACCATATCGTGGTACACATTTTGTGATGTCTTCCTGCCGCACCAGCAACACACATAAATAGTCCGAAGAGTCATGGAGGTGATGTGGAAGGTACTCAACCCATTGATTGCCTGAAGACGAAGGTACTCGAGTGCAGTACAGCCACGGAGCAGGCGCTCCNTATGGCTAACATTTAACAGGAAAGGAACATCACATCGATATATAGCTTCTCCAGGCACGGAAAGCATCTCAGGAAACTGACAACTTGCTCCAGGTCGGGCCCGATAGATTCTGGTGCCAAGACCTTCACTGTGCGCAGTTTCGGGGTCAAGCTTGTCAGAATCATTTTCTGAATGACAGACGAACAAACATCTTCAAAATTGGAAATAATGTTAATTTGTAGAAGGAGAGGTAGAAGGCGGTTGTTGTACCTGAATGGGTGTGGATCCAATAACAAGTTCAGAGTATTTGTTAGACGAGTAGCCCACCACTGTCAATTTCGACGCAGAAATGACATTGATCTTGTTGGACCTTCTTGATCAACTACAAGTAATCTCTCAAGTGCAGGTGTGTCCTAGATGACCATATCGTGGTACACATTTTGTGATGTCTTCCTGCCGCACCAGCAACACACATAAATAGTCCGAAGAGTCATGGAGGTGATGTGGAAGGTACTCAACCCATTGATTGCCTGAAGACGAAGGTACTCGAGTGCAGTACAGCCACGGAGCAGGCGCTCCATGTCACCCTTTGAGAGGCAGACGACGACGAGCTCGAGGTGCTTCAGTCGTGGTAGAATAAGAGCGGGCGCGTCATTAAGGGGCGGCAAATGGCAGTTCCTGAACTTGGCGAAGCGCAACATGAGCGCGAGGCGGAGTGCGGATGTTGGCGGCGACCGCATATTCCCATCATAAAAAATGAGCTCCTCGAGCTGATCTAGGGTGGGGGATCAGAACCAGTCGTCAAGCTTGGCTCGGTCCTTGCCATTGGAATGGAACTTGCCCATTCTAAGGCCTTTGGTTGGGCCAAGGTGACTGCCGAGGATCTTAGAGAACGCATCCAAGCTTTTGCGATAGCCATGGCAGAGCTCGTGGGCGTCGATGAGGTCGAGAGGGCTGGAGTTCCATAGGGGGCGCCACCGCCGGGAAAGGAGGGTTGTCTGCGCCCCATATTTGATTGGGAGGAGGGAGATGATGAATCTCAACATATCATCGAGGAGGCTGCTGATTAAGTCTAGGCCTGCTGGAGTCGCTTGTGGTTCTAGCTCGCCCCGCCTCCGCTTGTTGGCAGCCCCATTCTCCACCTCCGGAGTCTCCTTGTCAGCGGCGTTTTTCTGATAGAAATGGGAGTACATGGAATATTTAGTTAAAACAGGGCAACAGAAAAGTGTATTGGTAACTAGAAGTTATTAGGTAGGAATATAGTAAGAAAAGGGAATAACAATTGGTTGCTTAAATACTACACAATTCATTTGACACTGCTGGGTAAGTCAACATATGCAGATAGTTGAAAAGAAAACTTACTTCGAACAAAGTCTGGACGGATGATTTTGTTGGGGAAGTTAGCATATATCTCATGACCAGACCCTTTTATGTCCAGTGCAATTTTAGTGCCAGCTTTCAGTACATAAAACTTTGCAATTTCATTCCAAAAGCCAGTGCCAAAATAGGATTCACCACGTTCATCAAGTCCTACAGTAGCAACGACTGTAAATCCATGGTTTGTGTGCAGTATGACATCCGTGGAGCCTTGATCTATGTAAAGGGAAAAATTGTGCACTGCATAATCTGTTGCATAGCGAGGGATGTCCTGCAGAAAATGGTAGGATTGTTAAAGAAAATATGGTAACATGCAAATATGGGCCCAAATTGAAATAATTGTACAGTAGTTGAAATCGAAGGACAAAAATCTATAATTAAACAAATAGGGTAAACATGATGTCATGGAAAAATGAGAGTAATTGAAAGAACAATACATCATTAATTTGCCTAATATAGAAAGAAGAGGGGGAAATCCACTTTGACGTATATGGTGCATGTGGCACCTTTTATCCAAATGTAGCAATATTTAGAATATGTTCAGGAAAGTAGGCCATGCCAACAGATTTAGGGTGAGATTGAACATACCGCGCGCCTCCTCAAGTTATCTGGTACGGAGAGATGGAATCTCTGGCGGCATCACAAAGTCCTGAAGTGTCGGTGCACTATACATTATATGAATGAAACAAAACCCTCAAATCAGCTCGAATAAAAATGAATTCACGACGATTTCCGCCGGGTGATTAAAGGAGGCAAATGAACTGGGATAAGAGATGAGATAATATCTCATTAAATTAGTTACCTTGTCGTTCATGAGAATGAACCCTCAGTATGGCAGATTCCCCAACCGAGCGGAGCTGGGTCGACCGCGAGCAGCGTCGAGAAAGTCGATGGCGATAGGCGGCGGCAAGCGGAAGTGGCGAAATGCGGTGGGCTTTGTTGGCAGCCTGGCGGTGGCGGCAGGCGTCGACTATGTGTTTACCGCCGCGATAGGCGGTGCCATGGCATAGACGCGGAGGAGCTTGTGCAGGTATGAATGGGGAACGTACTGGAGGGGCCGAGGGGGTGGCGGGCGGGGTGAGGATTTTTTTGACGTGGGGATGGTGAGTGTTTTCTTTTTTCTTTTTTGAATTGGGTGGTGAGGGTTTTCTATCCCACAAATAATTTTGGGGGCGATGGCTTGCTAGAGCGAACCGTGTGTGATTGACGCAGCAGGCAAAATGAAAGTCATTGCACAGGGTTCCAATTTTGGGAACCGTGTGTGATTGACGTACTACCTCCGTCCTGGTTTATTGTCCCCCTGTTGTAATTATTACCAAAATTTGGCGAAATATTTAACATACTCAAACATAGATAATAAGCGTACACGTACATAAGCATAGTTCAACCATAAGTATATAGTTCAACCGTCATTAAGCATACTCAAGCGTACATAGTTCGATCCATCCCACATCTCATCTCACATGTGGCTGGCACGATCCTGAAGCTTCTCCAGGTACTCGGCGTACGCGCCATGCGCCCTGCGAGAATACTTCTGCTTGAAGGAGCCAACGACCCGTCCTCTTGCATGCGCCAGAACACTTAGATATGCGTCATGAAGCTTGTGGTTGCAAAATGGGCATCCATAGCCATTGTTCCAGGTCCTAATACGCATGTTATGCATTCCCGCATAAAGCTCCCTCGGGATTCGCCTCTTGTACCTCCTCTGGGCATCTTCATCCTCGTTGTCCACATCGTCAGACAACACCTATACAAATAGTAAAACAAATTTGGCATCGAATCATTGATTACATGCCGTGAAGTAGGATTAGGAATTTATGGCTATTTATTTATACATATCCAGATATTATGGTTCGATTTTTAAGTATAGTCGTCTATGTACAGACCAATCTTGAAGAAAATAATTGCACAAACATATGTAGGTCATTCAAAATCAATTGTCAAGTCCTGCTTAGAAATTATTAGCACGAACACTAACCCAAGTTGGATTACTAGCAGAAATCATTTGCACAGATGAAACAACTAATCACTTATCACCTGTACCATTCAAACAATCAATACACTACACGGATCTAACGAAACTTACTCACATTTCATGGATTGGGAGAACATAACCATAGGATTTCTATTCCAAAAAAGGGGAGGCAGGAGTAACCAGAGAAACCCTATGATCTATTTGACACATAAATGGGTATAGATGACTAACCAGCTGTCTGTCGTCATCGGAGTCATCACCGGAGTGGTCGTCGGAGTCGTTGCCGGAGTGGTCGTCGGAGTCGGTGTGGAACTCCGCCTCCGGCTGTGGAAGCTCGACACCGTCGACGACGTCAGGGTGCAGCGATAACTCTCCGGCGGTGACGGCAACCTCTGTCTCCATCTCCACGCCGTGCTCCGGTGCTTTAGCAGCCCCGGCGTCGCCACTCCCTCCGATGGGGCGCTTCGGCGGCATCCTCATACACTGACGGCTTTGAGGACTAAGAGCGGCATCGAGGATGCAAGCGGAGAAAGAGGATTGCGTGTGCGTAGCGAGGATGGGGGTTGCGCCTGCTCGGGTGCACCATTAATATGGAGTAGTGGGAGTTGTGGGAGAGAGGCGGGCCACTGTCAAACCGATGGCTTGCCTCCCGGTGAGCCTGCACACCGGACTGCTGGCATGCCTACCAAAGTTTCACACAGCTACTCGCACGCCTCCCGATGACACTGCGTAGCGAGCACGCCTCCGTCAATTCACACACCTGCACGCACGCCTCCCTGTCTACCTGCGCGGTGGACTGCTCGCATGCGTCCCATCAACTCACGCCTACTCGCACGCCACACGGGTCGCGCGGCGGCATGTATATTGTCTTTCTATTTGGATGATTAATGCTGCCACTTTATTGCTTAACCGAAGCATGACACGTATCTATTGTTTGTCTAACACTCACGGTTCAAATAAATAATCCGTTTGGGATATTGGTTCCCAATTATTAATAATCTCCCGTCTGTAATTAGATAAAGATTACATCAAAACTGGTCTCAAATTTGACAAAAAGGTACAATGCCACTTTGTATTGGTGCCCATATGACAACACAATAAGTTTCACGAACTTCAAATAAGTTTTGGATGTACTAGAATTCAAAAATCAAGATTCTCAATGTTTGAAATTTGTTGCACGAGGAGTAAACATGCACCCAGTGAGACACATGTGTTTTTGCAATCCATTTAGGTGCACTGTCACGTGTGCATGTAGCTCAAATTTGATTTTTGCACATTATACCCGTAGAAAATCAATCAATGTACTAAAACGTCTTAATGATCTCTGTGATTTTTTTGAAATTAAAACATCCCTCCTTTGGTAACATGTATGTTCACCGCGGGATAATTAATTTAACATGCATCGTAGTTGCGGTGGATTCGCGGTGTGTGTGTGTGTGTGTGGGTGTGTGCGTCAGGGGGTGGCAGGTGGCTCGCAGTACACTACGAGTTGTGAGCCACCGTGTGGGTTGGCCATTTTGTTAGGCAGGCCGGTGCCACATCAGAGTCGTGAAATTGTTATTTAAAACATTACACAACCCTTTCCTACATAAATGTTTTGGCCACATGCAGTCGATGGTTGTCCTACACGACACTCGATACTCGCGTGTGACACTTTTTGTGGGCCCGCGAGGTCCTCGTCCATCACTTTGACGAATAGTCGGTAGTGAGGTTAATTTGACCAGCAAGGTAGAATCTTTTTTGTTTGTGTTATGGTGGTATATAGTACGCGTCGAAGAGGTGGGAGGGGACTAGCATATATACTATACGTACGCGTCCGTGAACAAGTACACCTCACTCAGTGTCGGTACTTTTTGGTTACTAAGGCACATGCCACATCAAAATTGTGAAATTGGTTATTCAAACATCACACAACACCTTTTTGGGCCACATGCATATCCTAGCTAGGACACTCACGTGTGACGCTTCCATCTGTGGGCCCACGAGGCCATCATCGATGCATGCATGCATCACTTTGACCTACATCGGGAGAGGTTAATTAATTTCACCATCGATGAGGATTCTTTTGGGTTGTACAGATATTACGGCAGGATCATATAGTATGCGGTGAAGAGGGGGGAAGGGGACCATCATATGTAGTACGCTTGATATGAACCTCACTCTATGTGGGTGCATGGTTTACGGTTTTTGAGGCATGTGGCACATCAAAGTTGTGCATTTTGGGTATTCAACATATATATGTTTGGCCCACATGCAAAGCGGTGGTGGTTGTCCTCTCGCACCCACTTAAGCGGTTATCAGCGATATCGATGCTTTCCATCTGTGGGCCCGTTTGGTCCATCACTACTTTTTGCCTGACAACAAGAGAGGTTAATTTGACTTAGGAGGGGATTATTATTTTTTCTCTGGGATGACATGCATGATATAGTTTGAGCACACACACATGCATGTGTACGCATGAATCCCTCCCATCGAGTCAAAGTGGCTAGTACAACGACACATCATGAACCGGTCTCGCTCTGTGTGGGGACCTAGTGTACGATTTTTGACACACGCGCCACATCAATGTTGTGTATTCAAACATGCATGCACGCATCACCTCCATACATATGCATGTAGTGGTTGCCTTTGAACGATACACTCCCTCGCGTGGTTATCGGCGACAAGCCTATATATTCGTGGGCCCGCGTGGACATCCATGATCACCATGACCAACAACAAGATAGGTTACCATGGAGGATTCTTCATTTGGTTCGTGTTATCGTAGTATAGGTCATGGATTCAGACCTAATTAAGTTTGAGCGCATATACTATGCACACATGCATGCATGAATCCCTGTCGTTGGCTTGAAGTGTGGTGTAACATACATATGCATCGTCAACCTAACCCTCACCCGGTGTGGGGATTTCTAGTTCGAAATCACGGTGCCACATCGAAGTTGTTCCATTGTTACTCAAAAACACACCTCTCCATACATATGTTCAGACCACAGGCATGCAGTGGTTGTCTTCGGGGACTAGCTACTTGCGTGATTATTGGCGAGCTAGCCCATCTCCGGGGTCGCATGGACGGCCATCACTTTGACCAACAACAAGAGAGAGGTTGTACGACCAGGGTGGATTATTCTAGCTTGGTCCATTTTATGATCCATCTTGGTGAGATATATGCCTCTCTGACCCACCCACCGAAAGTGTGTATGTGTGTGTGTGTGGGG
>LR880970.1:612700040-612710939 GCA_904067115.1 Aegilops sharonensis
CCGCGTCATTTATCGCCAAATTTATGACCATTAGACAAGTCGGATGACGCAACAGACACGGTTCACTCAAACTAACCGTGTGCCACGCCGGTGCACCTGTAACACACACATCCACACAGTACATTGGGCTCCACGAGCCCCCCCCCTCTCAAAAATATATGCCTGCCTCGAGGGTTTTTCTATTTCATAACACATGGTTATTGTCTCCGGACCGTGTGCGATGTTTCTTGTTCCCTATCCCGCCTGCATCCCTAGAAAATATCTACCCGCCTCGAGGGTTTTTCTGTTTCATAACACACGGTTGTTATCTCCGGACCGTGTGCGATGTTTCTTGTTCCCAATCCCGCCTGCATCCCTAGAAAATATCTGCCCGCCTCGAGGGTTTTTCTATTTCATAACACACGGTTGTTATCTCCGGACCGTGTGCGATGCACTATCATCAAAAATTTCAATAGCCCGGCATTTCACTCCCGCGTTTGACTCCCGCATAGTAAAATTTTCAGTACGCGTCATTTCCTCAGACACCCCATGCCCCCCTTCCACACACACACACACACACACACACACCAAAACCTCCTCAGGCGTGCGCGCACACACACACACACCCCCCTTCCCTCGCTCGAACCCTAGCAAGGTCCCCCCAGCCGCTGCCGCCGCAAGGCCTCCATTGTCAACATCTGTCGGTTTGCATGTGCAGCTTACTGATACGTCTCCGTCGTATCTACTTTTCCAAACACTTTTGCCCTTGTTTTGGACTCTAACTTGTTTGATTTGAATGGAACTAACCCGGACTGACGCTGTTTTCAGCAGAATTGCCATAATGTTGTTTTATGTGCAGAAAACAAAAGTTATCGGAATGACCTTAAACTCCACGGAACATCTTAGAAAAATAATAAAAATCCTTGCCAAAGATGAAGAACAGGGGGCACACACCCTGTCCAAGAGGGTGGAGGCGCCCCCTAGGGCGCGCCCCCTACCTCGTGGGCTCCCTGGAGACCTTCCGACGCCAACTCCAACTCTATATATTTGCTTTCGGAGAGAAAAAAATCAGAGAAAAGAAATCATCGCGTTTTACGATACGGAGCCGCCACCAAGCCCTAAAACCTCTCGGGAGGGCTGATCTGGAGTCCGTTCGGGGCTCCGGAGAGGGGGATTCGTTGCCATCGTCATCATCAACCAACCTCCATCACCAATTTCATGATGCTCATCGCCGTGCGTGAGTAATTCCATCATAGGCTTGCTGGACGGTGATGGGTTGGATGAGATCTATCATGTAATCGAGTTAGTTTTGTTAGGGTTTGATCCCTAGTATCCACTATGTTTTGAGATTGATGTTGCTATGACTTTGCTATGCTTAATGCTTGTCACTAGGGCCCGAGTGCCATGATTTCAGATCTGAACCTATTATGTTTTCATGAATATATGTCTGTTCTTGATCCTATCTTGCAAGTCTATAGTCACCTATTATGTGTTATGATCTGACAGCCCCGAAGTGACAATAATCGGGATACTTCTCGGTGATAACCATAGTTTGAGGAGTTCATGTATTCACTAAGTGCTAATGCTTTGTTTTGGTTCTCTATTAAAAGGAGGCCTTAATATCCCTTAGTTTCCATTAGGACCCCGCTGCCACGGGAGGGTAGGACAAAAGGTGTCATGCAAGTCTTTTCCGTAAGCACGTACGACTATATTCGGAATACATGCCTACATTACATTGATGAATGGGAGCTAGTTCTGTGTCACCCTATGTTATGACTGTTACATGATGAACCGCATCCGGCATAATTATCCATCACCGATCCAATGCCTACGAGCTTTCCATATACTGGTTTACGCTTATTTACTTTCCCGTTGCTATTGTTACAATCATTACAAAACACCAAAAATATTACTTTTGCTTTCATTACTCTTTTGTTACCGTTAACATTACTATCATACTACTTTGCTACTAAATACTTTGCTACAGATATTAAGTTATCCATGTGTGGCTGAATTGACAACTCAGTTGCTAATACTTGAGAATATTCTTTGGCTCCCCTTGTGTCGAATCAATAAATTTGGGTTGAATACTCTACCCTCGAAAGCTGTTGCGATCCCCTACACTTGTGGGTTATCAAGACTAATTTCTGGCGTTGTTGCCGGGGAGCATAGCTCTATTCTTTGAGTCACTTGGGATTTATATCTGCTGGACACTATGAAGAATTTGAAAGACGCTAAGACAAAAATTTATCCCTCAACTACGAGGGTAGGTAAGGAACTGCCATCTAGCTCTGCACTTGATTCACCTTCTGTTATGAGTAAGCTTGCGACACCTAAACCTGCTTTTGCTATTCGTTCTGATATGTCGAATGTTATTGATGATGCCACTTCTGCTATGCATGATACTTATGATGAAACTACTTCTACGCTTGATACTACTGTGCCCCTTAGTGAATTTCTTGATGAACAAATTGCTAGGGCTAGAGAGAAAGAAATTATTGAAACTGATAATGTTGATGAAATTGATGATGAAGTTATGCCTGTTATTCCTGAGGGTTATGTTTTTGATATGGAATCTTCTGCAGCTATTTTTGCCTGCAAAGATAGAAACGAACTTAAGAGGATATTAGTTAAATGGAGTAAAGAATCTCTTAGAGATAGAATGAAACCTGACCCCGCTTTTGCTACTTCGCCTATTTGTGTTCCCGATAAGGATTATGAATTCTCTGTTGATCCTGATATAATTACTTTGGTTGAATCTGATCCTTTTCATGGCTATGAATCTAAAACTGTTGTGGCACATCTTACTAAATTAAATGATATAGCCACCCTGTTCACTAATGATGAGAGATCTCGCTACTTTTATATCCTTAAAATATTTCCGTTCTCATTAAAGGGTGATGCTAAGATATGGTTTAATTCTTTAGATCCTGGTTGTGTGCGTAGTTCCTAGGATATGATTTATTACTTCTCTGCTAAATATTTCCCGGCTCATAAGAAACAAGCTGCTTTAAAGGAAATATACAACTTTGTGCAAATTGAAGAAGAGAGTCTCCCACAAGCTTGGGGGAGGCTTCTCAAGTTACTTAATGCTTTGCCTGATCATCCTCTTAAGAAAAATGAAATACTTGATATCTTTTATAATGGACTAACCGATGCTTCCAGAGATTACCTGGATAGTTGTGATGGTTCTGTTTTCAGGGAAAGAACACCGGATGAAGCTGAAATTCTATTGAATAATATGTTGACAAATGAAAATAATTGGACATTTCCTGAGCCAGCTCCTGAGCCAATTCCTGAGCCTATTCCTAAACCAACTCCGAAGAAGAGGGGTGTTCTATTTCTCAGTCCTGAAAATATGCAAGAAGCAAAGAAATCTATGAAAGAAAAAGGTATTAAAGCTGAAGATGTTAAGAATTTACCTCCCATTGAAGAAATACATGGTCTTAATTTACAAACATGGTCTTAGTGTATCTATGAATAATGTTTGGTTCTTCTCTGAATTCTTATATGCATGATTTGAGATCTTTGCAAGTCTCTTCAAATTATCGGTGTAGTTTGGCCTACTAGATTGATCTTTCTTGCAATGGGAGAAGTGCTTACCTTTGGGTTCAATCTTGCGGTGTCCTTTCCTAGTGACAGTAGGGGAAGCGAGGCACGTATTGTATTGTTGCCATCGAGGATAAAAAGATGGGGTTTATATCATATTGCTTGAGTTTATCCCTCTACATCATGTCATCTTGCCTAATGCATTACTCTGTTCTTATGAACTTAATACTCTAGATGCATGCTGGATAGCGGTCGACATGTGGAGTAATTGTAGTAGATGCAGAATCGTTTCGGTCTACTTGACACGGACGTGATGCCTATATTCATGATCATGCCTAGATATTCTCATAACTATGCGATACGTCTCCAATTTATCTGTAATTTTTTATTGTTCCATGCTATTATATTATCTTGTTTGGATGTTTAATGGGCTTTAATATGCTCTTTTATATTATTTTTGGGACTAACTTATTAACCGAAGGCCCAGTGCCAGTTTCTGTTTTTTTGCCTATTTCAGTGTTATGTAGAAAAGGAGTACCAAATGGAATGAAACCTTCGCGAGGATCTTTCTTGGAACAAACGCAATCCGGAAGACTTGGAGTTGAAGTCGGGAACTCCGCGAGGCGACCACGAGGCAGGAGGGCGCCCAGGGGGGGTAGGCGCGCCCCCACCCTCGTGGGCCCCACGGAGCTCCATCGACGTACTTCTTTCGCCTATATATACTCTTATACCCTAAAAACATCAGGGGGAGCCACGAAACCACTTTTCCACCACCGCAACCTTCTGTACCCGCGAGATCCCATCTTGGGGCCTTTTCTGGTGAGCTGCCGGAGGGGGAATCGGTCACGGAGGGCTTCTACATCAACACCATAGCCTCTCTGATGATGTGTGAGTAGTTTACCATAGACCTTCGGGTCCATAGTTATTAGCTAGATGGCTTCTTCTCTCTCTTTGGTTCTCAATACAAAGTTCTCCTCGATGTTCTTGGAGATCTATTCGATGTAATACTCTTTTGCGGTGTGTTTGCTGAGATCAGGATGAATTGTGGATTTATGATCAAGTTTATCTATGCATAATATTTGGTTCTTCTCTGAATTCTAATATGCATGATTTGATATCTTTGCAAGTCTCTTCGAATTATCGGTTCATTTTGGCCTACTATATTGATATTTCTTGCAATGGGGGAAGTGCTTAGCGTTGGGTTCAATCTTGTGGTGTCCTTTCCCAGTGACAGTAGGGGCAGCAAGGCACGTATTTTATTGTTGCCATTGAGGATAAAAAGATGGGGTTTACATCATATTGCTTGAGTTTATCCCTCTACATCATGTTGGGGAACGTTGTAGAAAATAAAAATTTTCCTACGGTTTCACCAAGATCAATCTACGAGTTCATCTAGCAACGAGAGAGAGGAGTGCATCTACATACCCTTGTAGATCGAGCGGAAGCATTCAAGGGAACGGGGTTGAGGGAGTCGTACTCGTCGTGATCCAAATCACCGGAGATACTAGCGCCGAACGGACGGCACCTCCGCGTTCAAAACACGTACGGTCAGTGTGACGTCTCCTAGTTCTTGATCCAGCAAGGGGGAAGGAGAGGTTGATGAAGATCCAGCAGCACGACGGCGTGGTGGTGGATGCAGCAGGGATCCCGGCAGGGCTTCTCCAAGCGTCTACGGGAGGGAGAGGTGTAGCAAGGGGCAAGGGAGGCGCCAAGTGCAAGGGTGCGGCTGCCCTCCCTCCCCCCTCTATATATAGGGTCCCCAGGGGGGCGCCGGCCCTAGGAGATGGGATCTCCTAGGGGGGCGTCGGCCAAGGGGGTGCCTTGCCCCCCAAGGCAAGTGGAGGCGCCCCCTCCCCTAGGGTTCCCAACCCTAGGCGCAGGGGGGCCAGGGGGGCGCACCAGCCCACCAGGGGCTGGTTCCCCTCCCACTTCAGCCCATGGGGCCCTCCGGGATAGGTGGCCCCACCTGATGGACCCCCGGGACCCTTCCGGTGGTCCCGTACAATACCTGTGACCCCGAAACTTTCCCGACGGCCGAAACTCGACTTCCCATATATAATTCTTTACCTCTGGACCATTCCGGAATTCCTCGTGACGTCCGGGATCTCATCCGGGACTCCGAACAACTTTCGGTTTGCTGCATACTAATATCTCTCCAACCCTAGCGTCACCGAACCTTAAGTGTGTAGACCCTACGGGTTCGGGAGACACGTAGACATGACCGAGACGGCTCTCCGGTCAATAACCAACAGCGGGATCTGGATACCCATGTTGGCTCCCACATGCTCCTCGATGATCTCATCGGATGAACCACGATGTCGAGGATTCAAGCAACCCCGTATACAATTCCCTTTGTCAATCGGTATGTTACTTGCCCGAGATTCGATCGTCGGTATCCTAATACCTCGTTCAATCTCGTTACCGGCAAGTCACTTTACTCGTACCGTAATGCATTATCCCGTGACCAGACACTTGGTCACTTTGAGCTCATTATGATGATGCATTACCGAGTGCGCCCAGAGATACCTCTCCGTCATACGAGTGACAAATCCCAGTCTCGATCCGTGTCAACCCAACAGATACTTTCGGAGATACCCGTAGTATACCTTTATAGTCACCCAGTTACGTTGTGACGTTTGGTACACCCAAAGCACTCCTACGGTATCCGGGAGTTACACGATCTCATGGTCTAAGGAAAAAATACTTGACATTGGAAAAGCTCTAGCAAACGAACTACACGATCTTGTGCTATGCTTAGGATTGGGTCTTGTCCATCACATCATTCTCCTAATGATGTAATCTCATTATCAATGACATCCAATGTCCATAGTCAGGAAACCATGACTATCTGTTGATCAACGGGCTAGTCAACTAGAGGCTCACTAGGGACATATTGTGGTCTAAGTATTCACACATGTATTACGATTTCCGGAAAACACAATTATAGCATGAATAAAAGACAATTATCATGAACAAGGAAATATAATAATAATCCTTTTATTATTGCCTCTAGGGCATATTTCCAACAGTCTCCCACTTGCACTAGAGTCAATAATCTAGTTACATTGTGATGAATCGAACACCCATAGAGGTCTGGTGTTGATCATGTTTTGCTCGCGGAAGAGGTTTAGTCAACGGATCTGCGACTTTCAGATCCGTATGTACTTTGCAAATATCTATGTCTCCATCTTGAACATTTTCACGGATGGAGTTAAAACGACGCTTGATGTGCCTGGTCTTCTTGTGAAACCTGGGCTCCTTGGCAAGGGCAATAGCTCCAGTGTTGTCACAGAAGAGAGAGATCGGCCCCGACGCATTGGGTATGACTCCTAGGTCGGTGATGAACTCCTTCATCCATATTGCTTCATGCGCTGCCTCCGAGGCTGCCATGTACTCCGCTTCACATGTAGATCCCGCCACGACGCTCTGCTTGCAACTGCACCAGCTTACTGCTCCACGATTCAACATATACACGTATCCGGTTTGTGACTTAGAGTCATCCAGATCTGTGTCGAAGCTAGCATCGACATAACCCTTTACGACGAGCTCTTCGTCACCTCCATAAATGAGAAACATGTCCTTTGTCCTTTTCAGGTACTTCAGGATATTCTTGACCGCTGTCCAGTGATCCTTGTCGGGATTACTTTGGTACCTTCCTACCAAACTTACGGCAAGGTTTACATCAGGTCTGGTACACAGCATGGCATACATAATAGATCCTATGGCTGAGGCATAGGGGATGACACTCATCTCTTCTTTATCTTCTACCGTGGTCGGGCATTGAGCCGAGCTCAATCTCACACCTTGCAATACAGGCAAGAACCCTTTCTTGGACTGATCCATATTGAACTTCTTCAATATCTTATCAAGGTATGTGCTTTGTGAAAGACCTATGAGGCGTCTCGATCTATCCCTATAGATCTTGATGCCTAATATGTAAGCTGCTTCTCCAAGGTCCTTCATTGAAAAACACTTACTCAAGTAGGCCTTAATGCTGTCCAAGAGTTCTATATCATTTCCCATCAAGAGTATGTCATCTACATATAATATGAGAAATGCTACAGCGCTCCCACTCACTTTCTTGTAAACGCAGGCTTCTCCATACGTCTGCATGTCCTTGTAGACCTACGAAGTTCAGTAGCAACTTGATCCGAAGTACCTTGATCATCATCATTAATTTCCTCTCCAGTCGGTGTAGGCACCACAGGAACATTTTCCTGAGCTGCACAACTTTTCGGTTCAAGAGGTAGTACTTCATCGAGTTCTAGTTTCCTCCCACTTACTCCTTTCGAGAGAAACTCTTTTTCCAGAAAGGATCCGTTCTTGGCAACAAAGATCTTGCCTTCGGATCTAAGGTAGAAGGTATACCCAATGGTTTCCTTAGGGTATCCTATGAAGACGCATTTTTCCGACTTGGGTTCGAGCTTTTCAGGTTGAAGTTTCTTGACATAAGCATCGCATCCCCAAACTTTTAGAAACGACAGCTTAGGTTTCTTCCCAAACCATAATTCATACGGTGTCGTCTCAACGGATTTAGACGGAGCCCTATTTAAAGTGAATGTAGTTGTCTCTAGTGCGTATCCCCAAAATGATAGCGGTAAATCGGTAAGAGACATCATAGATCGCAGCATATCCAATAGAGTGCGATTACGATGTTCGGACACACCGTTATGCTGAGGTGTTCCAGGCGGCGTGAGTTGTGAAACGATTCCACATTTCCTTAAGTGTGTACCAAATTCGTGACTTAAATATTATCCTCCATGATCTAATCGTAGGAACTTTATCTTTCGGTCATGTTGATTCTCTACCTCATTCTGAAATTCCTTGAACTTTTCAAAGGTCTCAGACTTGTGTTTCATCAAGTAGACATACCCATATCTACTCAAGTCGTCAGTGAGAGTGAGAACATAACGATATCCTCCGCGAGCCTCAACGCTCATTGGACCGCACACATCAGTATGTATGATTTCCAGTAAGTTCGTTGCTCGCTCCATTGTTCCGGAGAACGGAGTCTTGGTCATTTTGCCCGTGAGGCATGGTTCACATGTGTCAAATGTTTCATAATCGAGAGACTCTAAAAGTCCATCAGCATGGAGCTTCTTCATGCGCTTGACACCAATGTGACCAAGGCGGCAGTGCCACAAGTACGTGGGACTATCGTTATCAACTTTACATCTTTTGGTATTCACACTATGAATATGTGTAACATCACGTTCGAGATTCATTAAGAATAAACCATTGACCATCGGGGCATGACCATAAAACATATCTCTCATATAAATAGAACAACCATTATTCTTGGATTTAAATGAGTAGCCATCTCGTATTAAACGAGATCCAGATACAATGTTCATGATCAAACTTGGCACTAAATAACAATTATTGAGGTTTAAAACTAATCCCATAGGTAAATGTAGAGGTAGCGTCCCGACGGCGATCACATCGACCTTGGAACCATTCCCGACGCGCATCGTCACCTTGTCCTTCGCCAGTCTCCGCTTATTCCGCAGCTCCTGCTTTGAGTTACAAATTTGAGCAACGACACCGGTATCAAATACCCAGGAGCTACTACGAGCACTGGTAAGGTACAAATCAATTACATGTATATCACGTATACCTTTAGTGTTGCCGGCCTTCTTGTCCGCTAAGTATTTGGGGCAGTTCCGCTTCCAGTGACCCTTCCCTTTGCAATAAAAGCACTCAGTCTCAGGCTTGGGTCCATTCTTTGACTTCTTCCCGGCAACTGGCTTACCAGGCGCGGCAACATCCTTGCCGTCCTTCTTGAAGTTCTTCTTACCCTTGCCTTTCTTGAACTTGGTGGTTTTATTGACCATGAACACTTTATGTTCCTTTTTGATTTCTACCTCTGCTGACTTCAGCATTGAAAATACTTCAGGAATAGTTTTCACCATCCCCTGCATATTGTAGTTCATCACAAAGCTCTTGTAGCTCGGTGGGAGCAACTGAAGGATTCTGTCAAAGACCGCCTCGTCCGGGAGGTTAATATCCAGCTGGGACACGCGATTGTGCAGCCCAGACATTTTGAGTATGTGCTCACTGACAGAACTATTTTCCTCCATCTTACAACTATAGAACTTTTCGGAGACTTCATATCTCTCGACCCGGGCGTGAGCTTGGAAAACCATTTTCAGCTCCTTGAACATCTCATATGCTCCGTGTTGCTCAAAACGCTTTTGGAGCCCTGGTTCTAAGCTGTAAAGCATGCCGCACTGAACGAGGGAGTAATCATCAGCACGTGACTGCCAAGCGTTCATAACGTCTTGGTTCTCTGGGATGGGTGCTTCACCTAGCGGTCCTTCTAGGACATATGCTTTCTTGGCAGCTATGAGGATGATCCTCAGGTTCCGGACCCAGTCCGTATAGTTGCTGCCATCATCTTTCAGCTTGGTTTTCTCTAGGAACGCGTTGAAGTTCATGTTGACATGAGCGTTGGCCATTTGATCTACAAGACATTTTTTGCAAAGATTTTAGACTAAGTTCATGATAATTAAGTTCATCTAATCAAATTATTTAATGAACTCCCACTCAGATTAGACATCCCTCTAGTGATCTAAGTGTTACATGATCCGAGTCGACTAGGCCGTGTCCGATCATCACGTGAGACGGACTAGTCATCATCGGTGAACATCTCCATGTTGATCGTATCTTCCATACGAGTCATGTTCGACCTTTCGGTCTCTGTGTTCCGAGGCCATGTCTGTACATGCTAGGCTCGTCAAGTTAACCTAAGTGTTTTGCATGTGCAAATCTGTCTTACACCCGTTGTATGTGAACGTTAGAATCTATCACACCCGATCATCATGTGGTGCTTCAAAACAACAAACTGTCGCTATGGCGCACAGTTAGGGGGAACACTTTCTTGAAATTATAATGAGGAATCATCTTATTTAGTAAGTCGTTCTAAGTAAACAAGATGCAAAAACATGATAAACATCGCATGCAATCAAATAGTAGTGACATGATATGGCTAATATCATATAGCTCCTTTGATCTCCATCTTCGGGGCTCCATGATCATCTTCGTCACCGGCATGACACCATGATCTCCATCATCGTGTCTCCATGAAGTTGCTCGCCAACTATTACTTCTACTACTATAGCTAACGGTTTAGCAATAAAGTAAAGTAATTACATGGCGTTAAATCATTGACACGCAGGTCATACAATAATTAAGACAACTCCTATGGCTCCTGCCGGTTGTCATACTCATCGACATGCAAGTCGTGATTCCTATTACAAGAACATGATCTCATACATCACAATATATCATTCATCATTCATCACAACTTTTGGCCATATCACATCACAAAGCAATTGCTGCAAAAACAAGTTAGACGTCCTCTAATTGTTG
>LR880970.1:612748412-612770110 GCA_904067115.1 Aegilops sharonensis
GTAATTTGTTCACCCACCGTAATATATGCTATCTTCAGAGAAGCCACTAGTGAAACCTATGGCCCCCGGGTATCTTTATTATTATATTGCATCTCTTTCATTTACATCACATCTCGTTTTACTATTTTGCAATATTTAATTTCCAATATATACAACAAAAATACCAAAAATATTTATCTTATTATCTTTATTAGATCTCAATTTTGCGAGTGGTCGTGAAGGGATTGACAACCCCTTTATCGCGTTGGTTGCAAGGTTCTTGATTGTTTGTGCAGGTACTAGGTGACTTGCGTGTTATCTCTACTGGATTGATACCTTGGTTCTCAAAAACTGAGGGAAATACTTATGCTACTTTGCTGCATCACCCTTTCCTCTTCAAGGGAAAACCAAAGCATGCTCAAGAGGTAGCACGATGCTACTTCGGTAGGGTTGACGATGGTGTCGGCGAAGCGGCTTCGGTAGGGTTGAGGAAGGTGTCGGCGAAGAGAATCAGAGGCCGTCGACGGGGGCGTCGGTGGGGCGGCTCCGGGGGGGTGACGAAGAGTCTCCGGTAGGGAGTATGAATGAGCCGCTGCAGATGCGCTGCGGTTGACGAGAGTACCGGCGAAGCAGATCCGGCGCCGTGGACAAGGCCGGCACTGAATGGGCTGTGGTACAGTGGTGGATGAGCATTCTACTTGTTTCTAGTGTAGGTGGGAGGGGTAGATGCGGCCGCAGAAGTAGATCCAGCGAGGTGGACGCCGCTGGCAGTGAATGGGCTCTGGTACGCCAGTGGATGAGTAGTCTAGGGTTTCGAGAGGGGAGGGGTAGAAAGGCCGATGAAGTACGGACGACGTGATGTAAGATGCTCTGGTGTTGTGGAGTTAGTGGTTTTTGCAGGAGGGGGAGAGGAAATGGGGGTGCCTTTTGGTGGGGGAAACCGAAAGTTACCAAAGCAGCCCCGACCTATTATGTAGATGAGGGCGGTATTGTTACTGTTGTTCTCCGTGCAACAAGGACAAAAGGGTAATTTCACATGCTAAAGACTAGGTGGCCGAAATTTTAGAAGGAGGCGGGAGATTTTGCCGCCCGTGGGATCGTTCGTAACCAGTTTCAACTAATTTTGGACCATGCTAGCGGGAAGGTCATGCGAGACTGTGTGCACGAGGCACGCATCAGTAGTTAATAACTGGTGTGAATTCCACCCCAGAAAAAAAGACAATAACTCGGGATGATGCGCCGATAACTTGGACGTTCACACGGGCGCGACCAATCTTACGGGTGTAGAGGCACGTTCACAAAAAAGGGATCAAACGCTCAGCCTATGTATTTCTCGTGTAAATAGATAATTTAGTGCCATTGGTTATTTACTTTAAAAATAATGCGTTGACGTGTTAGTGTAGAGGCGCACAAAAACAAATGGATATTGTAGTCCGCTACTTAAAAGTGTTACCTCATATGATTACATAGCCTCCATTTCATAAATTCCGTACCCGTTGAATTCATATATGAATATTACATATATTACTTGATAATAGAACCTTAAATCATCCAAGACTAATGAATCTGAATGCAAGAGTAACAATGGTGCATGTACATGATAGCTACATTGGTTGTTTGAAGAAACATCACTGTAAGTTTGGCATGCACAATTGAAAAGGTTTATTTAGATAGAAAAAAATGTGATATGTGAGTGTCCAATCTTTATAGCGTTGAATTGATATTGTACCTTTGGCCATGATACGAAGTAGATATTGATTTATGTTCAAGCGATGCACGTCCACGATCGCTAGATGGTGATACATGAATGAATTGTGCAAACTCTCTCACATGCATACATATCTCATTTCCCCGTGGACATCGGAATCGCACACGCGCACTTCATGTATTTCTCTCCCTCCGTCAAGGTTAGGATTCGTCTTTCTACCCCGTCCTACAAGTCTCTCAAACAGAAACACACACACACTCTCTGTCAAACACGCCCACCCCTTTAATTCCGCCCACCCACAACCACAAATGTCTCAGAGGATAATTATGTCTCTCACACATATGCCTAAGGTTAACTCAAGTTCCAAAACCATATGAATACATACAATGGGATTCCAGCAGAGCACCTTTGTTTTGAGATTTTGCTCTCTCTCTCTCACACACACACACACACACACACGCGTAGACATTGTTTATCACTTCATTTCTTCCGACACTTGCATGCACATCATTTGTTTATCTCCGTGATGCTTTAAGTATGCCTCGCACACATCCTATCTACCTATCCCTTAATATAGATATGTTTCACAGAAACTCCTTCTCCCTACTAGCAAGATGCCCATGCGTTGCACGGAACATCAAGATGCATTTGTATGAGTAGTTTATCTTGTGGGAGAAAAGGATGAACGAGGGAATGCCTTATTTGCAAATGTGGAGAAGGGTGTGGGTATCTTTTTGCAAAATTGCCATAGTTTCCTTTCTATCGGTCAGATATAAATCAGATGGCCTATATTGCAGGATGGCAGGAATACCATCATCACCAACTCTGTTTTTTATAAGAGTAGAGATATGTAAGTGTCACTGCCCGCCCCCACCCACCCACACACATACTTCCCGACACCGAAGGAGTGGGGTGACACCTCGATCTTGATACTAATCTATCGAATGGCTTCTCTCTCAAACACACACACACACACACACACACACACACACTACCGGACACCGAAGGAGTAGGGTGGCACCTCGATCTTGATAGTAATCTATCTACTCCTCTTTCAAACACACACAGATACACACACACTCGCTAGTTGTGCCTCTGTCCTACCGCGCACACTCTCGATACGTCTTTCTCTCCCTCTCCCTCCCCCTCCCCAACCCCAACCCCAACAATGACAGCAGAAGGGTGACAACTCGATCTAATCTTAATCTGTCAATTGGTTTCTCTCTCAAACATTGTGTCTCTGTGCCTCGCTCAGACACACTAGATACATATTTTTCTCCGTAGCCCCCTCGATATGTAGACTTCTCGCGCGCGCACAGCTGTAGTGACGATGACGCTGAACCCAATGTTCCTTGTTTTTACCGGCCTCATGTGATGGTTTTCACCCTATTTTCTGTTAATAAACAAGACAACCTTTTCTTTGTTACTACTAGTGAATCTGAAATCATTCGGGGCAGACATAAAATATATCACTTCAACCCAATTATCGCAGTAACTATTTTAAAAGAAACTAGCTAGATGCCTGTGCATTGCACGAAACATCAAGATGCATTTGTATGACTAGTTTATCTTGTGAGAGACTAGCAAGATGCCCATGCGTTGCACGGAACATCAAGATGCATTTATATGAGTACTTTATCTTGTGAGAGAAAAGGATGAATGAGGGAAGGCCTTATTTGCAAATGTGGAGAGGGGTGTGGGTATCTTTTTGCAAAATTGCCATAGTTTCCTTCCTACCCGTCAGATATAAATCGGACGGCCTATATTGCAGGATGGCAGCAGGCACACCATCATCACCAACTCTGTTTTTTATCTCTACTAGCAAGATGCCCATGCGTTGCATGGAGCATCAAGATGCATTTGTATGAGTAGTTTATCTTGTGGGAGAAAAGGATGAACGAGGGAATGCCTTACTTGCAAATGTGGAGAGGGGTGTGGGTATGTTTTTGCAAAATTTCCATAGTTTCCTTCCTATCCGTCAGATATAAATCGGATGGCCTATATTGCAGGATGGCAGGAACACCATCATCACTAACTCTGTTTTTTATAAGAGTAGAGACTCCTATACAAGACTCAGTTGGTGATGTTGGTGTGTCTGTCATCCACCATTTCTGACCATCAGATCTGCATCTAACGACTATGATGTAAGTCGTGGCATTTTTGCAACAAGACCCCACTTCTCTGCTCCAATTTGTAGAAAACCCCTTAGTATCTTGAAACCAACCACATCCCTCCCCCACCTCATCAAAACAACCACAAGGAATATATTTTGAGTGAAACCTAATACGAGTATATTTTTAGTGATATATACAACAAACTAGAGTGTTTTTCTTTCAAGTTTGTGAACACGTATTATTATACTCCCTCCGTCCGGAAATACTTGTCATCAAAATGGATAAAAGGGGGTGTATCTAGACGTATTTTAGTTATAGGTGCATCTCTTTTTATCCATTTTGATGACAAGTATTTCCGGACAGAGGGAGTATTTTGGATCCGTTACAACGCACGGGCACATTGCTAGTAAGAGTAGAGAAAAGGATGAACGAGGGAAGGCCTTATTTGCAAATGTGGAGAGGGGTGTGGGTATCTTTTTGCAAAATTGCCATAGTTTCCTTCCTATCCGTTAGATATAAATACGACGGCCTATATTGCAGGATGGCACACACACCATCATCACCAACTCTGTTTTCTACTCCCTCTGTTCCTAAATATTTGTCTTTTTAGAGATTTCAACAAGTGACTACATACGGAGCAAAATGAGTGAATCTACATTCTAAAATATGTCTACATAAACATCCGTATGTGGTAGTGCATTTAAAATCTGGAAAAACAAAATTTAGGAATGGATGGCGTATAAGAGTAGACATGGAGATATATCTCCAGCATGGTCTACAACAAAAATGTGCTGGACTGGTTAGCGCTGGATGCTCGCAATGCGATGACCTAAGTTCGAATTCTGTCTTTAACTTTATATTTTTATGTTATATATTACTTATTTAATATATACTTCTTTCGCTAGTGTATTGACAGTGGAACCCACAGAGTACTTAGAATACAAGACTAAGGATGGACTTGTTTCTTTTTAACTTTCTGTACGAAGCTGTAGCCACCCTACAAGTGACGTGTACACTATACATGCAATTAACTTTTTATAGAGGGAGAATCATACACGCAATTAACTCAAATGGATTGGATGTGACTCTATTATTTCCAGCATAAGAGCATCTCCAACGGCAGCCGGCAAATTTCCTCCCGCTTCCTTCCGCGGAGGGCGACATCAAACGCCAGCGGCATACATTTTCACAACTCTAACCAGCCAGATGAAATTTGTGCAAACAAAGACTGTTTTCATATAAGAATGCAGGATTTCGTATAAAAAAGCCGAATCTTCATATAAACATGATGGATTTCATTACATTTACATGAACTAAGCGGTGCTAATCCGGCTCTCTTGGTATAATTAATACTCCCTCCGTCCGGAAATACTTGTCCTAGAAATGGATGTATCAAGACTTATTTTAGTTATAGATATATCCAATTTATCCATTTTTAGAACAACAATTTCCCGCCAGCCGCAGAGGGAGTACCTAATCTAAATGGCCGCCCGCGGATCCCTTTGTCTTCCTCATGTCCGGCAGACACTTGCGGGGTCGACGAAGGTCCTCGGAAGAGACGAAGCAGCAAAGAAACCACCTGAATGCGAAGCCGTCGCCTCGGCGACGGCCTTCATGGGACCCAAGTGGCGGCGGCCTCCCGTGTACTACTTCTCCTCAATTATAGCGGCGGACACAGAGAAGCTAGCCATCGACTCGTCACTCTCCACGCACCCAACTTTTGTCTCTGCGTGCATGGCGTTGCCGCAGGCACGGGAGGCGCGCCCACAGACACGGGAGGCGAGGCCACCGCAGACACTGGTGGCGCAGTATGACGCGGCAGCCACAACTCCCGTACCGACGTGCTCGCTGCCGTGCCGGCGTGGAGCAACTCGCCACTCCTCATCGAGCTGAACTGGAGCGGTGAGTTGCAGAACCACGCGCCGTATTGGGGCGGCAACTGGCTCCGTCGGGCCAAGCAAGGTTGATGAAGCATCGAGCGGCCTCGCCCGTATCCGGAGGGCTCGGCGGGCCACCTATCTGGGTAGTATGCCGTACAACGGCTCCTCGGAAGCCATCGGAAGAGTGGAAAAAATGGTGAAGGAGGAGATGGGGGAGCGGCGGAGGGGTGCGATTCTTGCCCGTTGTCTGTCTGGCCTCGTTTAAATAGAGGGCGGACGGTAGGAGCTTGGCCGGCGTTTGGCCTCATTTAAACTGAGGGCGGACGGGAGGAGCTCGGCCGGTGTTGCGTTTAATTTCGGCCCGCTCATGAACGGACGTGTGGCCGGAGTAGGTTTCTTGGTTTGCATGCGGGTTTAACGAAGGGGTTTGATGGAGGCGAGGAGGCATGTTCAGCCGGGCGTGCAGCGAGCGGCGTAGTACTATTTGATTTGACAGCGGGCGGTGCAATTCACGTTACGGCTTTAATGCAGACGAGGGAGGGGTAGCGGTTCCTGAAATGTTGAACGACCAATGATGCATCCTCCTTCAATTAGCATCGTGCATGCATGAGGGAAGTAATGGGAAGAGGACCGGGAAAAGAGGCTGCACAATGTGAATGCAATGCAGTTTGCACTGATATAAAGGCGCCCCTCCATTCCAATGCATCTACCACATCATACCCACCTAAGCATTTGCCTAAGCACCTACAATAAGCGCAAAAGTGCTCACTCCAACCCATGGCGGCGATGCGCTGATAACCCACACGTATAGGGGATCAATTGTAGCCACTTTCGATAAGTAAGAGTGTCGAACCCAACGAGGAGCTAAATGTAGAACAAATATTCCCTCAAGTTCTATCGACCACCGATACAACTCTACGCACGCTTAACGTTCGCTTCACCTAAAACAAGTATGAAACTAGAAGTACTTTATAGGTGTTTTTGGATAGGTTTGCAAGATAATAAAGAGCGTAAATAAAAAGTAGGGGATGTTTAGATAAAGAAGCAATAAAGTTAGTATAGCGAGTGTGGAAAAGTGGTGGTAGGAGTCGCGAAATTGTCCCTAAGCAATTGACTACTTTACTAGACCGATAGCAAGTTTGATGTGGGAGAGGCCACTGCTAGCATGTCATCCCTGACTTGGAATTCTATGCACTTATGATTGGAACTATTAGCAAGCATCCGCAACTACTAACGTTCATTAAGGCAAAACCCAACCATAGCATTAAAATATATTGGTCCCCCTTCAATCCCGTATGCATCAATTTCTATGCTAGGTTGAAGCTTCTGTCACTCTTGCCCTCCAATACATAGTCCTATCAACATACAACTAAACCTATGGTGTGATCCACGCGCGCGCTCATATGATGGGCTCCAAAGGACAGCAACATAACCACAAGCAAATTAAACCAATCATAGCAATTCACCAATTACCGATAGGACAATGAAAATCTACTCAGACATCATAGGATGGCAACACATCATTGGATAATAATATGAAGCATAAAGCACCATGTTCAAGTAGAGGGTACAACGGGTTGCGGGACAGTGGACCGCTGTAGATAGATGGGGGAAGGTGATGAAGATGTTGGTGAAGATGACAGAGGTGTTGGTGTAGATCGCGGTGATGATGATGGCCCCGACGGTGTTCCGGCGCCACTGGAAACGAGGGGGAGAGATCCCCCCTCCTTCTCCTTATTCCTTGGCCTTCTCCCTAGGTGGGAGAAGGGTTCTCCCTTTGGTCCTTGGTCTCCATGGTGTGGCAGGGGCGAGAGCCCCTCCAAGATTGGATCTGTCTCTCTGTCTCTCTCTGTTTCTGCATTCTTTATTCTGCCCTTTCACCATTTCTTTTATAACCAGAGATCCGTAACTTTGATTGGGCTGAATTTTGGACACGATCTCTATCCGGATATTAGCTTTCTTGCGGCAAAAGAAGGGCTCCAACCGCCTTATGGGGTGGCCATGAGGGTCCAGGGTGCACCTGACCCCCTGGGGCATCGTCTCGCGATGATTCCACTTCCCAAAACTCAGATATATTTCCAAAAAAATCTCCGTTAGTTTTTATTCCGTTTGGACTCCGTTTGATATGGTTTTCTGTGAAACAAAAAACATGCAACAAACAGGAACCGGCACTGGGCACTGGATCAATATGTTAGTCCCAAAAATAGTATAAAAAGTTGCCAAAAGTATGTGAAAGTTGTATAATATTGGCATGGAACAATAAAAAAATATAGATACCATTACAAAAGAAGATACATCCGTGACATTTTGGGCCGAACGAATTTTTTTCTGTCATACTTATGACACTTCTATGACAATAATTGTGACAAAACATGGCATCATCATAGATGTGGTGGGGTCCTACTTCCATGACAGAAAATGGGCTTTTCGTCCTGTGCGGGCCGGAGACGCATCTGCATGACATTCTTTGGGCCGTCCATGATGGAAAAAACCGTGGTAGAAGCAAGGGCGAGGAAAATATCAGGGTATTCCCGGTTATGGTGGGTGGTCGGGGCCGAGCGATGCGCGTTTCTCTCATACACGCACGCGCGTGGGTGCGAGGCGTTGGGCTCTAACTGAACCCAAGCGATTGCACTGCAGGCTATGCGTTACTAAACCCGAGCGATAGATCGATGGCTGTTAACTGAACCCGATCGAGCGATTCCTTCGCTACTGCTGCTAACTGAAGCCGATCGATGCTGCCTCTGGATGAACAGTGAGCGTTGCTGGGGGGGGGGGGTGGATGAACAGTTCCCGGTGGGGGTGGATGAACAGGACCCCGTGGTGTTGCCTCTTGATGAACAAGCCCCGATCGATCGAGCCGGTTGGGGCTGGATGAATGGGACCCCGTGGAGGGCAGGATGAACAGGACCACCCCGTGGAGGGCTGGATGAACAGTAGACGGAGGAGGGCTGGATGAACAGTAGCCCATGGAGGGGTGGTTGAATAGGAGCCCATGGAGAGGGCTGGTTGAACAGTAGCCAGTGGAGTAGTGCGCGGTGGAGGCTGGATGAACAGGAGCCCATGGATGAACAGTCGCAGGTGGAGGCTGGAGGAGGTCGAGGGTGGATGAACAGTAGCCCGTGGAGGCTGGAGGGGGTCGACGGTGGAGATGAACAGTATCCCGTTGAGTTCCGTTTTGCGGTACGCCACACCCCTCCTGATGAACAGGACCCCCGTTTCGACCGTAGCGCTCCAACACAAGTCCGTTTCCTCCGTTTTGCGATACGCCAGACCACTCCCGATCAATAGGACCCCCGTTTCGACCATAGGAGGTCCGTTTCCTCCTTTTGCGGTACGCCAGACCCCTCCCGATGAACAGGATCCTGTTTCGAATGTGGCCGGTCGAACACAAGGCCGTTTCCTCCGTTCTGCGGTACGCGAGGCCTCGTTTCCATCAGCTGTTCCTTCCAAGCCAGGTTGGCTCCCATGCGTTCCGTTGCCTCCCGATGAACACGACGCATTCTGTTGCCTCCCCATGAACACGATCACGACGCAGTTTCTCGTTTCCGACCCAGCCATGTACACAAGCCCTGGCCGTACATACGCGCGAGTAGGCGTTCGAGACCCCGCTCGTATGTACATATGTGGCCGTATTTACTTTCTTGCACCCTGGCCGCTGTACGTACGTGTACATGCTACGTGCGCGTCCCTACTACGACACATGTGCGCCTCTACATCGGCCAGTATGTACGTACACGTTCGCGACCAGAATGACAACGCTACATGCTCTTCGACCAGGTGGGTCCCGAATGTCATGCACTTCCTTACGTGCGAAGATGTAGCTGGTGGGTCCCAGTAGTCAGGGGGCGAATCGTTTTTTTTTTGCCCGGACGCACTTCCTTGCATGCGAAGATGTCGCTGGTAGGTCCCAACAGTCAGGGGGGAAACATTTTTTTCGCGAAATACGGTTGCCCGTCCGGTGGGTCCCTGTTGTCAGGTGGAGGAATCATTATTTTACGCGTAATAAGGAGGCACTTCCTTGCTGCGGCCATGGACCCAGCTGTCAGCCTCTCCACGTACAATTCACGTCTGATGGAAGCCGTTCCTTGACCATTTTGACCACGCCGCACCGAGAGGACCAGGGCGGTGGACGACGGTGAGGCCTAGGAAGGGGACGACGCGGAGCCGGGAAAGATGCGGCAGTGGATGCCCACGCATAGAGGAGTATGAGGGTTCACTGGTTCGCTGCGGTGTGAGGCTGCCGTCGCTGTAGATTAACAGGGGGTGTGGGTGAGTAGAGGGATGGCCTGGCCAGCAGTGGGAGTAGTAGGGGCGGTGAGGCCTCCGCGGCATCGTAGCCGGCCACGGGAGGCAGGAGCACGAGGCACGACCGGCGCTGCTTTGGGTGGTGATACGTCTCCAACGTATCTATAATTTTTAATTGTTCCATGCTATTATATTGCCCCTTTTGGATGTTTATGGGCTTTATTTTACACATTTATATCATTTTTGGGACTAACCTACTAACCGGAGGCCCAACCCATATTGTTGTTTTTTTGCCTATTTCAGTATTTCGAAGAAAAGGAATATCAAACCGAGTCCAAACGGAATGAAACCTTCGGGAGCGTGATTTTTGGAACAAACGTGATCCAGAGGACTTGGAGTGCAAGTCAAGAAGCAGCCGAGGCCTCCACGAGATAGGAGGGCGCCCCCCCCTATAGGGCGCATCCCCCTGTCTCGTGGGCCCCTCGGGCGGCCACCGACGTACTTCTTCGTCCTATATATACCTACCTACCCCGAAAACATCCAGGAGCACCACGAAACACAATTTCCACCGCCGTAACCTTCTTTATCCGGGAGATCCCATCTTGGAGCCTTCACCGGCACTCTGCCGGAGCGGGAATCAACCACGGAGGGCTTCTACATCAACATCCTTGCCCCTCCGATGAGTTGTGAGTAGTTTACCACAGACCTACGGGTCCATAGTTATTAGCTAGATGGCTTCTTCTCTCTTCTTGGATCTCAATACAATGTTCTCCCCCTCTCTTGTGGAGATCTATTCAATGTAGTCTCTTTTTGTGGTGTGTTTGTCGAGATCCGATGAATTGTGGGTTTATGATCAAGTTTATCTATGAATAATATTTGAATCTTCTCTGAATTCTTTTATGTAGATTGAGTTATCTTTGCAGGTCTCTTCAAATTATCAGTTTAGTTTGGCCTACTAGATTGGTCTTTCTTGCCATGGGAGAAGTGCTTAGCTTTGGGTTCAATCTTGTGGTGTGCTTACCCAGTGATAGAAAGGGTTGCAAGGCACGTATTGTATTGTTGCCATCAAGGATAACAAGATGGGGTTTATATCATATTGCATGAGTTTATCCCTCTACATCATGTCATCTTGCTTAATGCGTTACTCTGTTCTTATGAACTTAATGCTCTAGATGCATGATGGATAGCGGTCGATGTGTGGAGTAATAGTAGTAGATGCAGGCAGGAGTCGGTCTACTTGTTATGGACATGATGCCTATATACATGATCATGCCTAGATAATCTCATAACTATGCGCTTTTCTATCAATTACTCGACAGTAATTTGTTCACCCACCATAATACTTATGCTATCTTGAGAGAAGACTCTAGTGAAACCTATGGCCCCCGGGTCTATCTCTTATCATATTTGCTCCCAATCTACTTTTATTTGCATCTTTACTTTTTGCATCTATATTATAAAATACCAAAAATATATCTATCTTATCATACTATCTTTATTAGATCTCACTTTCGCAAGTGGCCGTGAAGAGATTGACAACCCCTTTATTGCGTTGGTTGCGAGTTCTCAGTTTGTTTGTGTAGGTGCGTGGGACTTTTGAGGAGCCTCCTACTGGATTGATACCTTGGTTCTCAAAACTGAGGGAAATACTTACGCTACACTTGCTGCATCACCCTCTCCTCTTCGAGGAAAACCAACGCAAGCTCAAGACGTAGCAAGAAGGATTTCTGGCGCCGTTGCTAGGGAGGTCTTCGCTCAAGTCAAGACATACCAAGTACCCATCACAAACCCATCTCCCTCGCATTTACATTATTTGCCATTTTCCTCTCGTTTTCCTCTCCCCCACTTCACCCTTGCCGTTTTATTCGCCCTCTCTTTCCCAATCTCCTCCTCTCTTTTTGCTTGCCGTTTTTCTGTTTGCTTGTGTGTTGGATTACTTGTTGCCATGGCACAAGATAATACCAAATTGTGTGATTTCTCGAATACCAATAATAATGATTTCCTTAGTACTCTGATTGCTCCTCTTAATAATGATGAGTCTTGTGAAATCAATACCGCCTTGCTGAATCTTGTTATGAAAGATCAATTCGTCGGCCTTCCTAGTGAAGATGCCGCTACTCATCTAAACAATTTTGATGATCTGTGTGATATGCAAAAGAAGAAAGATACGGATAACAATATTGTCAAATTGAAGTTATTTCCGTTTTCACTTAGAGATCGTGCGAAAGTTTGGTTTTCATCTTTTCCTAAAAATAGTATTGATTCGTGGAACAAGTGCAAAGATGCTTTTATCTCTAAGTATTTTCCTCCCGCTAAGATCATCACTCTTAGGAACGATATTATGAATTTTAAACAACTTGATCATGAGCATGTTGCCCAATCTTGGGAAAGAATGAAATTGATGCTTCGCAATTGCCCTACTCATGGTTTGAATTTATGGACGATCATACAAAATTTTTATGTCGGTTTGAACTTTGCTTCTAGAAATCTCTTAGATTCGGCCGCGGGAGGCACGTTTATGGAAATCACGTTAGGAGATGCTACAAAACTCCTTGATAATATTATGGCTAATTATTCTCAATGGCACGCCGAAAGATCTTCTAGTAAAAAAGTGCATGCTATAGAAGAAATCAATGTTTTGAGTGGAAAGATGGATGAACTCATTGCTACTAAAAATACTCCTCTTGATCCCAATGATATGCCTTTGTCTTCCTTGATTGAGAATAATAATGAATCTATGGATGTGAATTTTGTTGGTAGGAATAGTTTCGGAAACAATGCTTTTTTAATGCTAGACCGTTCCCTAGTAATCCCTCTAATAATTATGGAAATTCCTACAATAATTCTTATGGTAATTTTAATAAGATGCCCTCTGATTTTGAGAATAGTGTGAAAGAATTTATGATCTCTCAAAAGAATTTTAATGCTTTGCTTAAAGAAAAATTGCTCAAAGTTGATGATTTGGCTAGGAACGTTGATAGACTTTCGCTTGATGTTGATTCTCTTAAAATTAGATCTTCCCCTCCTAAGCATGATATCAATGAGTCACTCAAGGTAATGAGAATTTCCATTGACGAGTGCAAGGAAAGAACCGCTAGATTGCATGCTAAAAAAGAAAGCTTTATAAAGGCGTGTTCTTCTAGTTTACATGAAAATAATGATGAGGATCTTAAAGTTATTGATGCGTCTCCGATTAGATCTATGTTTTGCAATATGAATTTTGATGATTATGGGACTGATGATGAATCAACTTTGCCTATAAGGCGTCCCAAGAATTCGGAATCTGTAGATCTTAATGTTAAATTTGGTAAAAGTGAGATTGGACAATCCTCAACTTCTAATAATGTTGAACCTACTATCTCGGATTTCAAGGAATTTGATTATGATAATTGCTCTATAAAAGTTTGTATTTCCTTGTTGCAAGCCGTTGTTAATTCTCCTCATGCTTATAGTCAAAACAAAGCTTTTACCAAGCATATTGTTGATGCCTTGATGCAATCTTATGATGAAAAACTTAATTTGGAAGTTTCTATACCTAGAAAACTTAGTGATGAGTGGGAACCTACTATAAAGATTAGAATTAAAGATTATGAGTGTTTTGCTTTGTGTGATTTGGGTGCTAGTGTTTCCATGATTATGAAAACTTTATGTGATATTATAAGTTTCCATGACCTTGATGCTTGCTCGTTAAATTTGCACCTTGCGGATTCCACCATTAAAAAGCCTATGGGAAGTATCAATGATGTTGTTATTGTTGCAAATAGAAATTTGGTGCCCGTAGATTTTATCGTTCTTGATATAGATTGCAATCTTTCTTGCCCTATTATTCTTGGTAGACCGTTCCTTCGAACGATTGGTGCGATTATTGATATGAAGGAAGGGAATATTAGATTCCAATTTCCCTTAAAGAAAGGCATGAAGCACTTTCCAAGAAAGAAAGTTAAATTACCTTACGAATCTATCATGCGTGCTACTTATGATTTTAGTGCCAAAGATGGCACTCGTTAGATCTATCCTTGCTTTTATGCCTAGCTAGGGGCGTTAAACGATAGCGCTAGTTGGGAGGCAACCCAATTTTTATTTTTAGTTTTTTGTTTTTGCTTCTGTTTAGGAATAAATAATCCATATACCTTCTGTTTAGATGTGGTTTTATCTTTTAATTAGTGTTTGTGCCAAGTTAAACCTATAGGATCTTCTTGGATGGTAGTTATTTGATCTTGTTGTAATTTCCAGAAACTTTTGGCTCACAAAAATAATTGTTAAAAATCACCAGAACGTGATAAAATAGTGATTCCAATTGATTCTGATCAATAAACAAATTGCCTAGGTTGTCCTATTTTGGCTGAAGTTTTTGAGTTCCGGAAGTTTGCGTTAGTTACAGATTACTACAGACTGTTCTGTTTTTGACAGATTCTGTTTTTCGTGTGTTGTTTGCTTATTTTGATGAATCTATGTCCAATAAAATAGTTTATAATCCATGGAGAAGTTGGAATACAGTAGGTTTAACACGAAAATAAATAAAGAATGAGTTCATTTCAGTACCTTATGTGGTGGTTTTGCTTTCTTTCACTAACGGAGCTTATAAGATTTCCGGTTGAGTTTTGTGTTGTGAAGTTTTCAAGTTACTATGGAATAAAGGGTGGTGTCGGTGTCAAAACCGGCGGATCTCAGGTAGGGGGTCCCAAGCAGTGCGTCTTAGGATCAATGGTAACAGGAGGCAAGGGACACAATGTTTACCCAGGTTCGGGCCCTCTCGATGGAGGTAAAACCCTACTCCTGCTTGATTAATATTGATGATGTGGGTAGTACAAGAGTAGATCTACCACGAGATCAGAGAGGCTAAACCCTAGAAGCTAGCCTATGGTATGATTGTTGTATATCTATCGACTAGCCTGGCCTCGGTTTATATAATGCACCAGAGGCCTAGGATAACAAGAGTCCTAGCCGAATACGCCGGTGGGGGAGGAGTCCTTATCTTGATCGCCAAGTCTTGTGGAATCTTCCTTGTATGCGGCAACTGTCCGGACTGACCCATGAGTATACGACCATGGGGGTCCTCGGCCCAATCTAACAGATCGGGAGATGACGTGGTGAGTACCCCCTAGTCCAGGACACCGTCAGTAGCCCCCTAAACCGGTCTTCAAGTTTAGGGACCCTCCTCGATTCTTCCGAACCGTTCTTCATCTTCAGTCGTCGGTCTTGAAAACTGGTTCAACAAATCTTCTCATCTTCGATCTTGAGGATCGCCTAAGTGCATACGAAGAGTTTACACGTTGGGTATCTGAGGAGCCCCTTTAAGTTTACGGCCTTTATCAATGCCTTGTTATTTTTATGCCACGCCTCGGGTTTGAAGTTATTCCCGGGAGGCACTGTCCTCTTGCGTCCGAGCTCTAACGCCGGACTGCATTTGAGGTATCTTTTGCAGCCGAACACCAACGTCGGACTGCTTCCCAGCTCTATCGCCGGACTATGTATCCGAGCTCCAACGCCGGACTGCTTCCCAGCTCCAACGCCGGACTATGTATCCGAGCTCCAACGCCGGACTGTATCCGAGGTGTCGTAAATCACCTTGGTTCAAAGAAGTTTGAAGGAGTTTAGCCGAGCTTAATGCCGGAAATGCCCTCTATGGAGCCAGCCACTAGCGTCCGAGCTTTATGCCGGAGTGCTTCCGAGGTGATGCACCACCCCGAATGTGGGCCGATTTTTGTCAATATTTTTGATTGGTGCAATTTATTCTCTGCCGAGATACATAGCCGGTAGCCCACAAGGTGTGTATCGGTCTAAAACACGAGATGCACCTCAAGGATGACGTAAGACTGCTGATCCCCGTAGCTGCTGAGACTCGGGTTGATTTGCAAAATCGGTCTGAGGATCAAGTCCTAGCTCGGCAGAATACTTCGGGACACAAAAAGCGGCGTGCTCAGTCCTCGAGACTCAGGTTGGGTGCGGCCGACCAACCTGAGGATCAAAATCTCCTCAGAAACTATATTGCACATAAAATTTTCTGCATTGAACATGCAATGCAGTAGCCCCCGAGACACTGGCCGGGTGGCAACACCAGATCAGGGGATCGATGTGCCCCTTTAATATTTGTAAATAATAAGCCCGAAGCCCAGTAGCCCCGAGCCTTAATGCGGGCACGGGTGGCCGAATTAAGGATCAATATCCATAGTAAAATCACAAATTATGTGTAATGACTCTATGTATCCAAGTACTTTACGTCATTAATGCTCGGATCCGCATTGTACAAAACTTTGTTGACCGACCATCGGCTTCCACCTCCTCGGCCAGTAGCCGAGGAGTGTTTGTCCTACTTTATAAAGCCTTTATGAGGGCAAAGATTTACAACAAACAAGGCAATCTGGCCATACGGTTTTATAAACAAAGGTACGCAGAGAGTTATATTACTGTTTAACAAAAGAAATGTCTTCCAAAGAAAATAGTCCCGCTAACGGTTCCTTTCTTTGGGTTGTCATGCTAAGCATGATCATTAAACCTCAGCTCTAATGTAAGAGCAAAATATTGAGGATTTAGTTTGGGAGGCCAGTTACTAGCCCCCGGTAGTGTTCAGCGACAGCCGAGGTCAAGTCGGAAACACTTCGGCCAATGTTATGAATGGCCCGTCATTTAATATAGTCATCGGATCGCTGACCAGTTTACACCTATTCTGACAGTCAGTTTTCGGCTTTCTCCACTGAGGTGCTTGACCATGCGAACTGGAAGCACAATCGCAGTGGTTCTCCCTTTGCACACCTAGCCGAACAAAGCGGAACATAGGAGGCAAGCGCAGGAGCCGGGCAACCCAACTATTGACCGAAGACACAATTCGAAACTGATGCATATATAGCAATATCCGAGAACGTTTTTGCCGAATCTCTAAAGGTGTCCGGCGTTGCACTGCGAGACTTGTGCTGAAAACACACAAATAGTTTAAAAGTGCCAAAAGCTTGGAAAACCAAAAAACGTCAGTAAAAACATTACGTCCGAACAAGATCAAGTGTTCGATGCCAATCTGAAAATTGGACTTTAGAGAAAAAAAGTGCTTCTACCGTGCTTTAACATGACACATCCTATCTCAAGACTTCGAGCGGGTCAGCCTACGGCTCCAGTCTCCCATCCCGAAGGCGGAGTACTTCTCATTAGGCCAGTTTAGAAAACTAAACTCTAGCGGTTTTGAGAGAGAAATTAGGCTCCCCGGCTAGTGACCGCACACTCGTGTCGAGAAAAGGAGTGATAAATAATAATAAAAACTCTGCAACGACTAAGAAGAAAAACACTTATCATAAAATGGCTCATATAAATTTAAGAGCCCCCAAGTGACTTGGGTAAAAGAATGATTGCATGTACCGAAGTACTTATATCATATCTATGTTCAACCGAACTTTAAACGTGTCTTAACCGACCGTCGGCTTCTCCCTCGTCGGTCAAGGACCGAAAAGTGTTATGTACTCCATCTGTCGAGAATATCGACACTGTTTCCAATAACCAGACAATCAGGTCATAAGGTTGTAACAGACAAAGCGCGCTCAGGGAACTTATGCTATATTACTGATAAAGTGTAAGAAGCATCTTCGAAGAAAAAAGTACCCCCACCGATACCTTTCTTCGGTGCTCATTGTTAATATGAGACTTGTCAATAGATTTTTTGTACTCATGAGTTCCGTTGTGTGTCGACCATTATTGAAAACAGTAAGAGCGCTAGCTTTCGGCTTCACCCGGTCTGAGGTCCGGCTCGGGTGACCCGATCGTGACAATCGCAGAGGTGCTCCCTTTACTCCATAGCCGAACAACCGGGAACGTAGGGGTAAACACAGGAGCGAGGCAACCCAGCTTGCAAATCGCTTAAGTCAATATGGTGCATATTGTGGCATAATACATGAACAAGGAACGAAGCCGTACAAGTATAATCATATGCAAGAGGAAAAGCTTCATGAAGGAAGCCCCAAATGAATTGGGTATTTGAATTTATGCGTCACAAACAAAGTTTGGACAAGAAAAAAATTTACAAGCAAAATTTTCTGAAAAAGTATAATGCTTGGTCGAACCGAACACAAGTTAGAAATTAAAGCTTTGAGCATGAAAGCTACTTAGCTGGTTAATATGTTCGGTATTGATGACGTGGTCCGAGCTTGATACGGGACAAGGTTCCATCCCCCAAGCCGGACCCGAGGTGGCGGAGCGGAGAGCTCGACACGCCGAAGTGGTGACATAGCACTGTCAATGCAGACCTGCAGAGTGACGCCGAAGTCCCAGGACCATTTTCCTGTGCACAAAAATGGCGCAAACCGGAGATAATAGTGCAATCTTTCTTGCCCTATTATTCTTGGTATACCTTTCCTTAGAACGATTGGTGCGATTATTGATATGAAGGAAGGGAATATTAGATTCCAATTTCCCTTAAAGAAAGGCATGAAGCACTTTCCAAGAAAGAAAGTTAAATTACCTTACGAATCTATCATGCGTGCTACTTATGAGTTTAGTGCCAAAGATTGCACTCGTTAGATCTATCCTTGCTTTTATGCCTAGCTAGGGGCGTTAAACGATAGCGCTAGTTGGGAGGCAACCCAATTTTTATTTTTAGTTTTTAGTTTTTGCTTATGTTTAGGAATAAACAATCCATATACCTTCTGTTTAGATGTGGTTTTATCTTTTAATTAGTGTTTGTGCCAAGTTAAACCTATAGGATCTTCTTGGATGGTAGTTATTTGATCTTGTTGTAATTTCCAGAAACTTTCGGCTCACGAAAACAATTGTTAAAAATCACCAGAACGTGATAAAATAGTGATTCCAATTGATGCTGATCAATAAACAAATTGCCTGGGTTTTCCTATTTTGGCTCAAGTTTTTGAGTTCCGGAAGTTTGCGTTAGTTACAGATTACTACAGACTGTTCTGTTTTTGACAAATTCTGTTTTTCGTGTGTTGTTTGCTTATTTTGATGAATCTATGGCCAATAAAATAGTTTATAATCCATGGAGAAGTTGGAATACAGTAGGTTTAACACGAAAATAAATAAAGAATGAGTTCATTTCAGTACCTTATGTGGTGGTTTTGCTTTCTTTCACTAACGGAGCTTATAAGATTTTCGGTTGAGTTTTGTGTTGTGAAGTTTTCAAGTTACTATGGAATAAAGGGTGGTGTCGGTGTCAAAACCGGCGGATCTCGGGTAGGGGGTCCCAAGCAGTGCGTCTTAGGATCAATGGTAACAGGAGGCAAGGGACACAATGTTTACCCAGGTTCGGGCCCTCTCGATGGAGGTAAAACCCTACTCCCGCTTGATTAATATTGATGATATGGGTAGTACAAGAGTAGATCTACCACGAGATCAGAGAGGCTAAACCCTAGAAGCTAGCCTATGGTATGATTGTTGTATATCTATCGACTAGCCTGGCCTCGGTTTATATAATGCACCAGAGGCCTAGGATAACAAGAGTCCTAGCCGAATACGCCGGTGGGGGAGGAGTCCTTATCTTGATCGCCAAGTCTTGTGGAATCTTCCTTGTATGCGGCAACTGTCCGGACTGACCCATGAGTATACGGCCATGGGGGTCCCCGGCCCAATCTAACAGATCGCGAGATGACGTGGTGAGTACCCCCTAGTCCAGGACACCGTCAGGTGGCAAGAGCCTAAGCTTGGGGATGCCCAAGGCACCCCAAGATATTCAAGAATAGCCAAAAGCCTAAGCTTGGGGATGCCCCGGGAAGGCATCCCCTCTTTCGTCTTCGTTCATTGGTAACTTTACTTGGAGCTATATTTTTATTTACCACATGATAAGTGTTTTGCTTGGAGCGTCGTGTATTATATTAGTCTTTGCTTTTTAGTTTACCACAATCATCCTTGTTGTACACACCTTTTGGGAGAAGCCTATGTGATTAGAATTTGCTAGAATACTCTATGTGCTTCACTTATATCTTTTGAGCTTGATAGTTTTTGCTCTAGTGCTTCACTTATATCTTTTAGAGCACGGTGGTGTCTTCATTTTGAAGAAATTGCTAGTCTCTCATGCTTCACTTATATTATTTTGAGAGTCTTTTAGAACAGCATGGTATTTTCTATGGTCATAAAATTGGTCCTATAATGGTAGGCATCCAAGTTGGGTATAATAAAAACTATCATAGGAAGTGAATTGGATGCTATGATCAATTTGATACTTGATAATTGTTTTGAGATATGGAGGTAGTGATATTAAAGTCATGCTAGTTGGGTGATTATGAATTTAATGAATTCTTGTGTTGAAGTTAGCAAGTCCCGTAGCATGCAAGTATGGTTAAAGTTGTGTAACAAATTTGAAACATGAAGTGTACCTGGCTTGTGCATCCTTATGAGTGGCGGTCGGGGACGAGCGATGGTCTTTTCCTACCAATCTATCCCCCTCGGAGCATGCGCGTAGTACTTGATTTTTGATGACTTCTAAATTTTTGCAATAAGTATATGAGTTATTTTGACTAAGGTTGAGTCCATGGATTATACACACTTTTACCTTTCCGCCTTTGCTAGCCTCTTCGGTACCGTGCAGTGCCCTTTCTCACCTTGAGAGTTGGTGCAAACTTCACCGGTGCATCCAAACCCCGTGATACGATGCGCTCTATCACACATAAACCTCCCTATATCTTCCTCAAAACAGCCACCATACCTACCTATTATGGCATTTCCATAGCCATTCCGAGATATATTGCCATGCAACTTTCCACCGTTCCGTTCATCATCATGACATACTTTACTTTTGTTATATTGCCATTGCATGATCATGCAGTTGACATCGTATTTGTGGCAAAGCCACCATGCATTATTTTTCATACATGTCACTCTTGATTCATTGCACCATCCCGGTACACCGCCGGAGGCATTCATATAGAGTCATATCTTGTTCTAGTTTCGAGTTGTAATTGTTGAGTTGTAAGAAAATAAAAGTGTGATGATCATCATTTTTAGAGCATTGTCCCAAGTGAGGAAAGGATGATGGAGACCATGATTCCCCCACAAGTCGGGATGAGACTCCGGACGAAAAAAAGAGGCCATAAAAAAGAGAAAAGGCCCAAATAAAAAAAAATTGAGAGAAAAATAGAGAAGGGACAATGCTACTATCCTCTTACCACACTTGTGCTTCAAAGTACCACCTTGTTCTTCATGTAGTGAGTCTCATATATTGTGCTTCAAAGTAGCACCATGTTTTTCATGTAGTGAGTCTCATAAGTTGTTTTTTCATACTAGTGGGGATTTTTCATTATAGAACTTGGCTTGTATATTCCTATGATGGGCTTCCTCAAATGCCCTAGGTCTTCGTGAGCAAGCAAGTTCGATGCACAACCACTAGTTTTCTTTTATTGAGCATTTATTTATAGCTCTAGTGCATCCGTTGCATGGCAATCCCTACTCCTCATGTTGACATCAATTGATGGGCATCTCCATAGCCCTTTGATTATCCTCGTCAATGTGAGACTCTCTCCTTTTTTGTATTCTCCACACAATCCCCATCATCATATTCTATTCCACCCATAGTGCTATATCCATGGCTCACGCTCATGTATTGCGTGAAGGTTGAAAAGTTTGAGATTATTTAAGTATGAAACAATTGCTTGGCTTGTCATCGGGGGTATAGAAGTTGGGAACATCTTTGTGTGACGAAAATGAAGCATAGCCTAACTATATGATTATGTAGGGATGAACTTTCTTTTGCCATGCTATTTTGAGAAGACATGATTACTTTGATTAGTATGCTTGAAGTATTATTATTTCTTTTATCAATATGAACTTTTATTTTGTATTCAT
>LR880970.1:612770244-612786951 GCA_904067115.1 Aegilops sharonensis
TTTTTTGTCTTCTCCACACAATCCCCATCATCATATTCTATTCCACCCATAGTGCTATATCCATGGCTCACGCTCATGTATTGCGTGAAGGTTGAAAAGTTTGAGATTATTTAAGTATGAAACAATTGCTTGGCTTGTCATCGGGGGTATAGAAGTTGGGAACATCTTTGTGTGACGAAAATGAAGCATAGCCTAACTATATGATTATGTAGGGATGAACTTTCTTTTGCCATGCTATTTTGAGAAGACATGATTACTTTGATTAGTATGCTTGAAGTATTATTATTTCTTTTATCAATATGAACTTTTATTTTGTATTCATCTGGATCTGAACATTCATGCCACAATAAATAAAATTACATTATGAATTATGCTAGGTAGCATTCCACATCAAAAATTCTCTGTTTATCATTTACCTACTCGAGGACGAGCAAGAATTAAGCTTGGGGATGCTTGATACGTCTCCAACGTATCTATAATTTTTTATTGTTCCATGCTATTATATTACCCCTTTTGGATGTTTATGGGCTTTATTTTACACATTTATATCATTTTTGGGACTAACCTACTAACCGGAGGCCCAACCCATATTGCTGTTTTTTTGCCTATTTCAGTATTTCGAAGAAAAGGAATATCAAACGGAGTCCAAACGGAATGAAACCTTCGGGAACGTGATTTTCGGAACAAACGTGATCCAGAGGACTTGGAGTGCAAGTCAAGAAGCAGCCGAGGCCTCCACGAGATAGGAGGGCACGCCCCCCCCCCTATAGGGCGCGCCCCCCTGTCTCGTGGGCCCCTCGGGCGGCCAACGACGTACTTCTTCCTCCTATATATACCTACGTACCCCGAAAACATCCAGGAGCACCACGAAACACAGTTTCCACCGCCGTAACCTTCTGTATCCGTGAGATCCCATCTTGGAGCCTTCGCCGGCACTCTGCCGGAGGGGGAATCAACCACGAAGGGCTTCTACATCAACATCATTGCCCCTCCGATGAGTTGAGTAGTTTACCACAGACCTACGGGTCCATAGTTATTAGCTAGATGGCTTCTTCTCTGTTTTTGGATCTCAATACAATGTTCTCCCCCTCTCTTGTGGAGATCTATTCGATGTAATCTCTTTTTGTGGTGTGTTTGTCGAGATCCGATGTATTGTGGGTTTATGATCAAGTTTATCTATGAATAATATTTGAATCTTCTCTGAATTCTTTTATGTATGATTGAGTTATCTTTGCAAGTCTCTTCGAATTATCAGTTTAGTTTGGCCTACTAGATTGGTCTTTCTTGCCATGGGAGAAGTGCTTAGCTTTGGGTTCAATCTTGCGGTGTCCTTACCCAGTGACAGAAAGGGTTGCAAGGCACGTATTGTATTGTTGCCATCGAGGATAACAAGATGGGGTTTATATCATATTGCATGAGTTTATCCCTATACATCATGTCATCTTGCTTAATGCGTTACTCTGTTCTTATGAACTTAATACTCTAGATGCATGTTGGATAGCGGTCGATGTGTGGAGTAATAGTAGTAGATGCAGGCAGGAGTCGGTCTACTTGTTATGGACGTGATGCCTATATACATGATCATTCCTAGATAATCTCATAACTATGCGCTTTTCTATCAATTACTCAACAGTAATTTGTTCACCCACCGTAATACTTATGCTATCTTGAGAGAAGCCTCTAGTGAAACCTATGGCCCCTGGGTCTATCTCTTATCATATTTGCTCCCAATCTACTTTTATTTTCATCTTTACTTTTTGCATCTATATTATAAAATACCAAAATTATATCTATCTTATCATACTATCTTTATTAGATCTCACTTTCGCAAGTGGTCGTGAAGGGATTGACAACCCCTTTATTGCGTTGGTTGCGAGTTCTCAGTTTGTTTGTGTAGGTGCGTGGGACTTTTGAGGAGCCTCCTACTGGATTGATACCTTGGTTCTTAAAACTGAGGGAAATACTTACGCTACACTTGCTGCATCACCCTCTCCTCTTCGAGGAAAACCAACGCAAGCTCAAGACGTAGCAGGTGGCTGGAGCAAGAAGACCAGAGGTTGAAGAAGCACTACGGCCGTTGGATGGACATCGTATGGTCACTGGAGCTAGAATCGTTCATATTGACTAAGTTGACAAAGCCCTCCGTCCCCGTCAACTTAGTTGGCCCACAAGTCAGCCTCCCACTATTGTGGGTCCTAGCTAGCAGGGGGTATTCATTTTTTGTGCGTAATAAGGAGGCACTTCCTTGCGTGCGAAGATATAGCTGGTGGGTCCGACTTGTCAGCGGTGGGAATGTTTTTCACGAAATACAGAGGCCCTTCCGGTGGGTCCCAGCTGTCAGGTGGAGGAATCATTATTTTGCGCGTAATAAGGAGGCATTTCCTTGCGTGCGGCTGTGGACCCAGCTCTCAGCCTCTCCACGCATAGTCTACTTCCGATGGTGTCGTTCGTTGACCATGTTGACCACTCCGCGCCGAGCGCATCCAAGGTGGTGGACGACGGCGAGGCTGGGCTGGGCTGGGTGAACAAATAATGTAGCGTCCATGCGGCCCATTTATGTTTTTCCTAAAAAATACAGGCCATTTGCACTTTCTCAAAATACACGATTTTGCAGGGCTTATTCTAATTATAATGTTGGGATCGGCACATCAATGTTATCAAAAAATAAACAAGGGCTGAGCATTTTGTTATATATATATATATATATAAATAATAAGTGATTTATTATTACATTAGTCCTTAAATCTTACCAAGCTTTTGTACACAATCACCAGGATTTTCGTTGCCAAAAAAATCCAGGATTTTATTGTTAAGAAATTATTTTTATAAGTTAATAATATGTGGGATATTGTTTTCTTACATATGTAAGTATCTGTTAAATATATGATGACAATAACAATAATATATAATAACATATAAAATAATTTAAATATATATATAATATAGTTAGAAGGGAAACATAAGTTGGACCAGACGTTCCTATTTTTATATAGAAAAATAGAATAGACCTCTGTGTTTTCTTAAAAAAAACATAAATTGGGCTGCCGATGTTTCAGGAAAAATAAAACCTCGAATGGGAGGTCCATAGGCCGGTCGATACATGACGACCCTCAAGAAAATACAAACAGGCCTATGGACCTCCCATCCGAGGTCGTGGGATGCGCATGTTAAAAAACAAAGCCTAGGCGGGGCAGCCCAAAACCCAGCTGATACTTGCTGCCCGAGTGATAATAAATGATAGCTGCCAGCTCCCCGGCTTCGTTGTGAATTTATCTCCTACAATAACTATGTTGAAGCACCTAAAAAATGTAACTATGTTGACAAACCCGTGGGCCCCAACGTCAGTATAGCATTAGGAGCAAGTATTTTTTCGATGAGGCACTTGCTTGCGTACGGCCATAGACCTGGTGGGTCCCGACTGTCCGCCTCTCCACGTACAGTCATCTCCAGATTCCTCTCGTTTGTTCAGCATGTTCACAATGGCAGACAGCAGCATCGCGGCGAGCGCACAAAGGCGCAAGAGGAGATCCGACCACCTGAGGAAGTGCCTTATTAGTAACAAAACAACTGAACTAGCCTAGTGGCCGAGTGACACTACCCGACAGCTGTTCCGCCCAAGTTCGATTCCACCTGTGCAGAGAAAATATCTCCAAATTTTTTGCCTCTGCCTTTATTGACATGTGGGTCCCAATTGTCATCTACGCACACCACGTCCAACACTTGCCAAAACTTCGTCCCTCGTTTTCTCTGTTTTTCGCACACTCGACATTGTGTGGGCATCTTGAAAATAGCATATCTTTTTGACTGTGCATCATATGAAGATGTGCTATGCATGAATGTTGATCAGCATGATGTTAACTGGCTGGTAGTTCCAGATTCGACCATGAATAAAACTTCTAGCATGATGTTAACATTGTTTGAAAGGCCGTGTTAATATAAATGCTCTGCCTCTGAAAGTTGCAGTTTCTTATCTGAAACTGAACTTGGAGTTTCTTATCTGAAACTGAAACTTGCAGTTTCTTCTCTGAGAATCACATTGTCTGCACTTTTATACTCCTATGAAACTACATTTTTAAGTGCTAAAAATAGATCTCTAGAATTCATAAAATACTTCATATGCTCAATACTGCAAATCTGAAATTCGAAAGACATTTATATCCGAAAGTACTCTAAAAATACACAACACAAAACACAATTCAGAACCTGCAAATACTAACAACCCTAAGCTCCTCCTGACAATTCACAACCTGTCCAACTATTGGTCTGGGGGGGGGGGCAATCCCTCCTATTCCTCGGCGACAGACAGCCGCCCCGTGAGACGATGTGAACGGCGAGGGAGAGATGGCGGGGAAGCATCGTCGGGCCAACTGTTTTTCTCCTCTTGCAGTTGGGTTCGGTCGACGAAGACTCCACCGGCTCGCTCTGGCACGACACCCTCACAAACGGCACCCTGTAGATGCTCGATCCTTCAATCTCTGGTGGATGCTCCATCTGGGATCGACACTCCCACCATCGCTCCCTCACGATCGGATTCGGTGAATCTGTTTGCTCCATCGCCCAGAGGAGCAGCTCTATGTACTCCCGCGCGACTCCCTCCGGGAGTATCGCCGCCTTTTCGCTCTGTTGCAGATATTTGGCCATGGATGTTGCCGTTGCCGCTAGTTGGTCCTTCTTGTCAAACCAAGATTGTATCTCCAACATCCTAGCTAGCTTCACAGGGTCGCCGTCTGCGATCCTCACATATCGGTTGTACTCCTCCATCGATCTACTTCTCCACATCACCTTCACTCGCCGACGGTGGTTTTTGAATGGAAGAGGAGAGGAGCAGCGCTGGTTTTGGTTTAGAACGGGAGATGAGCGACACTGGTTTTGGATTGGAACAGGAGAGGAGGGGCGGTGGTTTTGAAATGGAAGAGGAGAGGAGCGGCGCTGGATTTAGATTCGAACAGGAGAGGAGCGACGGTGGTTTAATAGGAGAAGAGTGGAAGAGCGGAGCTGGTCTTGGAAGTATTTTTTTGTTTTGCGTATTTTGGGTCAAAGTTTGACCACGTACTGTATTTAACAAGCAAAATGTGAATGCATGTCACCAAAAATTGTATCGTTTAGTTTGTATCTGAATGTACTTTCAAATTATATTATTTTTGCAACGTATAACATATATTTTATTTACGAAAATCATGGTCAATTATGACCCAGAATAAAAGGGAGACTAGTTAATGTGGGGTCTCTTTCTTAATTGAAGGGTAAATTGATTTTGATTTTGATCCAGTCACAGCGCGTCGGCCCTCTTGTCCAATCCTAAATCACTGTCGCATGCTCCTCTCCCTCTTCTCCATTGCAAAACCACCTCCTCTCCTCTCCATCATCTCCATTCCAAAACCACCGTCTCGCCTCTCCCTCTTCTCCATTGCAAAACCACCTCCTCTCTCCTCGGACGAGGATCCCCTGACGTGGCCCATCCTGCCATTGAGACACTGACACATGGGTCCCACCAAGCGTAGGGCCCACCTGTCAGCGACCGAAAGGCAGGGGAACCTCTCCTCTCCATCATCTCCATTCCAAAACCACCGTCTCGCCTCTCCCTCTTCTCCATTTCAAAACCACCCCCTCTCCTCTCCATCATCTCCATTCCAAAACCACCATCTCGCCTCTCCCTCTTCTCTATTGCAAGACCACCGTCTCTCCTCCCATCTTCCAAAGCTAGCACCGGACCACTCAGAAGGACATCTATGGAGGGGATGCAGCAGCGAATCAGACAGATCGCCAGCGGCGACCAGGCAAAGTTAGCCAGGTTGAAGGAGATCCTTACTTGGTTTGACAATGAGTGGGAGATTTCGAGGACGGTGAGGGCCATGTGGCAATGTATGCGAAAGAGCGAGACGACGACGATGAGGGCAGCGATGTACTCCTCGGCGACAGTCACACCGCAGTCCTTCGAGTTCATCGAGTATCTCCTCTGGGCGATGGAGCAGACAGATTCGCCTGAGGCGGAAGTCAGGCCGAGGTGGTGGGTGTACAGGTTGAAGGTCAAGCACCCAGAGGATAACGAATAAATCGAGTACGGTGTGCCGTTCGTGAGGGTGCAGAGCCGGCCGGAGCCACAGGAGTATTCGTTCTCCCACCACAAGAGGAGGCCGGATGGCGCAACGTCGCTTCCCCGCCGTTCTCCACGGTTCCCTCGACGCTCGCCTTGTTTCAACGGCATCGGTAGGGTTTAAGGTAAGCTTCGCACTAACCTAATATTCCATCTGCTCATGCTTACAATTAGTGTGATAACTAATAAAAAACATGCTTACAATCAGTCTCCGAGTACTACGCCAATCACCCTAAAATAGCTCTGGACCTTTGGGTCAAAGTTGTGACACTGTGTACAAGTAAAGAAAAATAGATTGGTGCTTCTTTCAGAAAAGAGTACACCCCTAGAAAACTGCCAATATAAGCTACTAGTATTTTTTTAAGTCTAAGCTACTAGTATTTGGTTAGAGGATTTGCTGCCGAGAAAGACCCGTCCACGGTGAGCGCCACACATCCCACTGATGGTGGTGGATGCCAATGCTTAGATGGAGAAGGGTTGGTGTCGGTAATTTTTACTTGACACCTCGCACTCTGCATATATGCCGGTTCCATCCGTACATTTGTGCAATTCCACCAAAATGCAGCTGAATAACCCTGTTTGCACAGATAATGAAAATGCGTGATTACATTATAGTGGCACTAGTTGATGAAACATACACAAATAAACAGAAGAAAATATTACATCATACTAGAAATCGACCCAAGTCTCCCCGATACACCTTCTGCCAGTGATGAACATCAGTGTATAGTGGTAGTACTAGGAGGGGCCTTGAGACATTCAGATCTCTATTTTTGTGTAGATCAACTAAAATTAAGCACCCCAGTTTGCAGAAACGCTTAAACATTAACAATGGGACTAGTTGATGAAACATACATTAACAAAGAGAAGCACTTTCTTTATCTACATTGGAAATGAAATGATAGAGAGGACACTCGCTCTATTTTAACTGTATTATTACTTCAGTTTATCAGTGACACTAGGGTCGAGCAGGTGGCAAACGAGGTGTACTGTGCGTCGCAAGGATGAAGGCCGGGGGTGCTTAGCCTGGGATGCTGAAGCTGGCTCTTTCAGTCCCTATATTCCCCCTGATGTTTCTGTGGTAGCATTTGGGTTGTAATCAAAACTTGGTCGAGCTGGTGTTGCATCCCCCTACCTGCCTAGCTTATGTGGAGAACTTGTATCCTGCTAGTACTCAGTCCATTCTAGTAGTAGTTGCATAACTACCCATTTACACTGAGATGTTGTCGGATAATGGTTCTCTATGGTTGGGTTTCTTTAATAAAATCGGAGGGAACCCCTTCTTCAATATAAAAAAAATAGTGGCACTAGCGGTGCCAAAACACTGCCTCAAATTAATAATGCCACTAGATTAAGGTGCAAAATAATAACATTACTACATTATCATGGCAGTGCCAAAACAGTAGCACAAGAGCAGGATCAACATGTAGGATCTTTGGCAAACGGTCAGACCAAAAAGGAACATACCTCGTGATGGGAACCATATCTGCAGTCAACGCCATCGTAGAAGGGATGACACCAGTCACCAACATGCATGATTCAATTCATGGGACCTTTTGGTGCAGTTCACCTAAAATGAAGCAATATCCCATGACCTAGCAGCTTCTTCTTCTTCTTTTTTTAGAAAAGGGCTACAGCCCCGGTTCCATTTCCATCAGAAAACGAAACCCACAGAACTTCTTCTTCATTAGTTGCAATAAAATTGAGCAACATCAAGGTTGGTTGTGAAGCTCCTGGAGAGTAGGCGGACCAGGACAGTTGCATCTCTAATGACAAGAAGCAACTTATCTTAATGGGAAATTTAGCATGACATGAAAAAGAGTGCCATTGATTCATATTACTGGAGGCATTACATTGAAAACAACATTGGTTTAACGTGTCCTTACTTTTAACAGTGCGACTGCTACATTTTACCAGTGGCATTACATAAGAGCGGCTCGGGGCAAAAACATCAGAATAGGATATCTGGGTTGGTCCCATTTTTGTTCGGTATATACCCACCTTATACTGTGTGAGGCTAGCAAATCTAGTGCTGGACTTACTCTGTTGACTTGTCCCCCAGTCCCCACTTTCTTTCCTTTTTCAACCAATAGATCGGGTTTATATTGAGTTTGTACTACGTTCCCTTTATTTTCCTATTAGACCTAGAGACCAGTTGGATAGCGAGTCTCTGCTACTTTTTGCCCCCATTATTTCCTCTTTCGACCAAGTCCTAGATTCAGGTAACAAATCTTCCCCCACCCCCACCCCCTTTCTTCCTTGTTAGAACCAAGTACTACTAGATTCGAGTGCATGAACTAGTTTTACCTCTTAACAGTAAAAAAAAGGTGGTTTTCGAACAGCCGATCGATCCTATCTACACGAGGGGCCCTGAGAAATAGTAAAAGATACAAATGCAACGACGTCAGGAGCTCGGGAAGTAGAGCAAGGCCGGTTTCGAAGGAAGTTATACCCGAGGGTCGCCGGGATGTCGCTACGTGGACGGTAGGAGGCCGGATCTACCCACACTACGACAGCGAGGAAGAAGGGGTGGGAGGCCCTCCCTCGCCAGCCATGCTTGGGAGAGAACGGCAAGGCACGCTGATCGGGACGCGCCGACAGTGGGTAAGAGCCGTCGCCGAGGACGACCACGTGAACGTTGCACCTTCTCACCTTCCCCGGCGGAGAGGATCCGGCTGGATCTGTGACCAGCGGTCAGTAGAGAGAGAGAGTGTGGCCACCACTGTCGTGTTTAGATCTGGAGAGGCCGAGATAGTGTGAAGAGAGCAACACTAGCAAGCAAGCGCGGAGGCTCCTGCCTATATAGTGGAGTACTAGTTTTCTTTTGTCTACCGGACGGAGCTAGCTTGACCTCGGCAATGACTGTCGAGAAGTCTTCATGCACGTGCCCTGGAGGCGCAGTCGTCGTCATTTTGATCTGAAGCACCGGATTATAACATATAACATGAAAAAATGCCACATGACAAGAAATCATAACCTCATTGCCCAAAGGAGACGAGATGAATCCCGACGGACAAACTAGACGAGGATCAAAGCTCAAATTAAAGATAAACTCGTAGAAAAGGGGTCCGTCGATAGATGTCCTAATTAACATAGCCGGCTTGACCTAGATGGCAGCCGAACAGTCTTCGTGCATGTGCCTCCAATGACTAGCCCAACTCAGTTGTCGCTGTTTAACCCTGATAGTGATCCGAAGCACATGACACCTAATTTTGCGAGATGACAAGAAACCTTTTTTTAGATTTCTCACCAGAACTACAGCCCTGTACAACATAGCCTGCACGATATGTAGACGATAGCCAATCCAGGCGTGTCTGCTGGAGTCTGGTCACATGCATGGACGAACTGATCTTCCGTGTCTTGCAGGGATCATCCAGGTACCAACGTATGTACTTCTATTAACTCACCCGACTTGCGAGGCCGGGGAGTGTGCCTATGGTCGGTTCTTAATTGTGGTCCCACATGTGTGTGCAAACACAATATGACACATGTTCCATTCTGAGAGCGGCGTGCCCGCCCGACCGACCGTCTGGGGTCCGACGCGAACGCGACGGGCGTGCTGTATACTCCATACATGTGTACCGTCGTTTTCTTGAGGCTTTGCTCCATGGCACAATCCATGGATACAAAATTAGTATATTGTACTATTTAAAATTCGAGGGTGCGACTTTTCCCGCGCGGTAGGCGGGGCTGTTCCACCTAGTCGGTTCGACAGAGACGCGAGAAGATGAGGGAGTAGGCTGCTGCAAACATAGGGCTGTGTGATTTGACAGTGAGTTACTGCTCGACAGGTGGGGCCTGGTGATTTGACTTGCCATTATCATTTTAACTGCGTCGCTACGACCGGCTTGAGTCTCCCGATTCCTGACCACCTCCATACAGGTGCCTCTCCCGATGCTCCACCATGTAGAGGCTGGCTCTTGCTTGAGAGCCCACTCCTCCACTTTTTCCTTGCCTCTTTCCCCCACATATGCAAAAATGCCATGTAAAGCAGGCTTATAGCCCACTATTGTACTTGATCCTATAGGTGCTAAGCCTGCCACATAGGCATAAAGTCTGATGTGGCAAGTTAATTAACAAGAGAGAGACTAGTTTGGTGACCCCAGGAAGAAATGGTGATAAGCGCGTGTACCTAGATGAAGCAAACTTAGCAACAAAAAACTAAGCACCTATGCATTGGGGACTTGAGTTGCTAAGCCATTTAATGCCCATAGCACCTCATCTAAGCACCATTTCATTGGAAGAGGTCACTCCTTGGCAAATGCAATAAATACTACGAAGAAAGAGATAGAGAGAAGTAAACAAAAAAATTACTCTTGTAGCCAACCTTATAGCTAACCTTGTTGTATGAGTGACTAAGTGATGACTATGTATGACATGCCAACATCAGATAGCCTAACGCACCGTGTTAAATTTCCAAGGGCGCGACCACACGAGCGAGGCGACGGTCGTGGTAGGCGTGACCATCATATGGGCTGCTGGCAGCCCATGGATCTGAGATCGAACGGTCGCATGCTAAGTCGCTGAAAATTTGCAGAATAACCCTCCAGGATAGGATATTCACCCATAGGTCTAGGATCACGCCATGCAACCGTTCGATCTCAGATCCAAGGGCTCTCTGAAGCTCGTATCATGGGAGAACGGAAAGCTTTGTATCACCTGTAATTTTCCAGACGCTTGACATGACATCGAAAGCCATTTAATTGGGCGTCGAGTAAACATGCCATCTAATTGGGCCCCCATAGTACTGTGCATGAATCCATTTATCCACCAGGCAAGCCACTACCCTGCCATTCGCACGCGCTCCCCCACTCGACATTTTTACAATCGATAAACCGCTCCTAGTCGTCCCGTCCTTTCACATTACGTCAATTCCACTAATCCTAACCCTCCTCCAAAATCCATGGCGTCCCAAATCTCCATGACCGGCGATGATTGCAAGGTTAGAACCATCACCGGCGATGAGTTCGACGTCATCTACACCCGTTCTTCCGCAACGGTGAAAGAATGCCTTGCTCGCTTCAAACGCATGTTCGAAAACTCAAATGATGAGTGGGTCGCTGGGCTAGATGTTGAGTACACCACAATCCTGGGAAGCGAGAAGAAACTAAAGGAGGCAGAGAAGAAGAAGCCCGCCGTGATCCAGGTTTGCGTGCATGACTTATGCTTGGTCTACCACATATGCCATGCCGACGTTGAGTGCGAGGAATTTAAGAAGTTTCTCAAGGGCGGCCGAGTCAAATTCGTTACTGTAGACTTTAGGAACGACAAGGAAATCCTGGGTCGGATAGACCTCATTGTAGGCGACCCCTTCGACCTCGAGAAGGAAGGGTTGGTGCCCTCCCTTGATCAGCCTTCAATGCTGACCCTAGCAGGAGCCATGGTTCATTCTTTGTACGGTGAACTGAAGAAACCTCCGCACACGTTTCATCGTGCGTGGCAGTGGACTGTACTAGATATAGACCACATCTACTACGCTGCAATGGATGGATACCTTTGTTTCAATATCTACAAGGGTTGGATGAAGAGGAAGAGTCAAATGTGCGGTTCAAGCAAAGAAGTATCGCCCAAGAGGAAGAGGGACAAGGACGAAGTCGAGGACGTGGACGAGGACTCCGAGTAAGGTGGCAGTGTCGTTGCTCATGGTGGTTCTAATGCAGTGTCTACCGGATTAGTTGCTTAGTTTAATTTCTGGCGTGCTTAGTTTTATTTGAGGGGTGTGTTGTGTTGAGCCCCCAGCAGAACTATGTTATGTTTCTTCTCGTTATATTTCGTACATTTCATCTTTTAGTTGGTATTGTACCACCACTCGTTTCTTGACATTATATACGTAAAATATATATGGCCAACATCATATAGCCATCAGTTTAGTTGTCAAAGAATTTTAGGGTGCTTAGTTTTGTCAAAGAATTCCAGGGTGCTTAGTTTTATTTGAGGGGTGTGTTGTGCTGGACACCATTAACTTATCATTGTGAATCAGCTTAATTTTGTCATGTAACATGGTCAACGGGTTTCACGTGAAAATAACAATGTCTAATGGCATTTCTGAGCAAACATCTAACTCAACGATGGCATTTTTTTAGATATCTAATTGCATTTTGAGCAGGCATCTCACGGATCGATGGAATTTTTTGAGTAGTTGTAACTTCTAATGGCAAAACTGAGTAGTGATACACAACTAGTGGCATAGATAATAGGAACCCAAGAATTAAATAGGTACGCTAATTTCTTTATTTCTTTATACCTTTGTGTGCGAAACAATATACGTAGCCTCCCCCCAGATTTTCTTTACAGAGGCAACATAGAACTATATGAGCGCCCTGTTAAATTTTGGAATTATTCCGGTTCGTTTGGCCTTTTTTATACATTAGTTGAGTTTCTGGTCATTTTAATGTGCATAATTCAAATTTGAACTACACGCACATGCTCCCGTGCACCAAAGTTGACTGAGAAATCACATGTGTGTCCTCGGGTGAATTTCTAGGTCCCATGCAAGAAATGGGAATGAAATTCAAACATCTGGGCATCGTGGTTCAGCCGAGAACATTGAGAAGCTTGGTTTTGAAATTCTTGTGAATCCAAAACACGCCTGAAAATCACAAAACTTGGCATGGTGTCATGTCATGTACTACCATGCAGTGGTAAAAAAATGCAGAATAGGAACAAGTTTTGGTATAAGTTTCTTGCAAACCGGAGCTTCTCACAAGAAGGCTCGTGGTTATGAGAGGGAAACATGTCACCTTTGTGTGCATAATTCAAGTTTTAAATACAAGCACATGCTCCAGTGCACCAAAGCTGGTTTAAAATCACATGTGTGTCCTCGGGTAAATTTCTAGGTCCCATGCCAGAAATGGAAATGAAATTCAAACATCTGGGCATCATGGCTCGGCTGGAAACATTGAGAAACTTGGTTTTTTTATTCCCATAAATCAGAAACACGCATGAAAATCATGAAACTTGGCTTGGTGTCATGACATGGCACCAACATGTTGTGGTAATTTTGTTGTCCTATTTGCGAAGGCGCACACATTAACAATCAACAAAGTCATTTTGGAACAAGTGTTGTCACGTTACAATCGGAAACACAAGTATTATTGAAACCGTGGGCGTTCTATTTACCATTTACGTGCCGCCACGCGTCCCCTTTTTTATATTAGCTAGGAGGCCCCGTGCATGGTAGCTATTTGAGTACGGGAGGCGTGCGATCAGACCCCTGTTGTACGTCTCCAACGTATCTATAATTTTTGATTGCTCCATGCTATATTATCTATTGTTTTGGACTATATTGGGCTTTATTTTCCACTTTTATATTACTTTCGGGACTAACCTATTAACCGGAGGCCCAGCCCATAATTGTTGTTTTTTGCCTATTTCTGTATTTCGAAGAAACGGAATATCAAATGGAGTCCAAACGGAATGAAATCTTCGGGAACGTGATTTTCTCATCGGATAAGATCCAGGAGACTTGGACCCTTGGTCAAGAAAGGAGGGAGACGACCACGAGGGTGGAGGGCGCCCCCCCTAGGGCGCGCCCCCTGCCTCGTGCCCCCCCCCCCCGAAGCTCCACCGACGTACTCCTTCCTCCTATATATACCTACATACCCCCGACAGATCAGATACAGAGCCAAAAACCTAATTCCACCGCCACAACTTTTTGTATCCACGAGATCCCATCTTGGGGCCTGTTCCGGACCTCCGCCGGAAGGGGATTCCACCATGGAGGGCTTCTACATCACCATCATAGCCTCTCCGATGAAGTGTGAGTAGTTTACTTCAGACCTTTGGGTCCATAGTTAGTAGCTAGATGGCTTCTTCTCTCTTTTTGGATCTCAATACAATGTTCTCCCCCTCTCTCGTGGAGATCTATTCGATGTAATCTTCTTTTTGCGGTGTGTTTGTTGAGACCGATGAATTGTGGGTTTATGATCAAGATTATCTATGAGCAATATTTGAATCTTGTCTGAATTCTTTTATGTATGACTGAGTTATCTTTGCAAGTCTTTTCGAATTATCCGTTTGGTTTGGCCAACTAGATTGGTAGTTCTTGCAATGGGAGAAGTGCTTAGCTTTGGGTTCAATCTTGCGGTGTCCTTACCCAGTGACAGAAAGGGTTGCAAGGCACGTATTGTATTGTTGCCATCGAGGATAACGAGATGGGGTATTTATCATATTGCATGAATTTATTCCTCTACATCATGTCATCTTGCTTAAGGCGTTACTCTGTTTTCATTAACTTAATACTCTAGATGCATGCTGGATAGCGGTCGATGAGTGGAGTAATAGTAGTAGATGCAGGCAGGAGTCGGTCTACTTGTCTCGGACGTGATTCCTATATACATGATCATACCTAGATATTCTCATAACTATGCTCAATTCTGTCAATTGCTCAACAGTAATTCGTTCACCCACAGTAAAATACTATGCTCTTGAGAGAAGCCACTAGTGAAATCTATGGCCCCCGGGTCTATTTTCATCATATTAATCTTCCTACGCTTTATTATTGCTTTGCTTTTTTACTTTGCCTTTTATTTTACTTTGCATCTTTATACCAAAAATACCAAAAATATTATCTATCATCTCTATCAGATCTCACTCTCGTAAGTGACCGTGAAGGGATTGACAACCCCTATTCGCGTTGGTTGCGAGGAGTTATTTGCTTTGTGTAGGTACGAGGGACTTGCGCGTGGCCTCCTACTGGATTGATACCTTGGTTCTCAAAAACTGAGGGAAATACTTGCGCTACTCTGCTGCATCATCCTCTCCTCTTCGAGGAAAACCAACGCAAGCTCAAGACGTAGCAAGAAGGATTTCTGGTGCCGTTGCCGGGGAGTCTACGCAAAAGTCAACATACCAAGTACCCATCACAATCCCTTATCTCTCGCATTACATTATTTGCCATTTGCCTCTCGTTTTCCTCTCCCCCACTTCACCCTTGCCGTTTTATTCTCCCTCTCTTTCCCAATCTCCTCCTCTATTTTTGCTTGCCTTTTTCTGTTCGCTCATGTGTTGGATCGCTTTCTTGTCGTTATGGCTAGTATTATATCTTCTCCATTGTCTCCCGAGAATGAAGTTCTAAATTTTAAGCAAAGGGAGGGAGAAAATCTAAAAGACGCTTGGTATAGAATTTGCAATGCTCAAAATAGATCTATCAAAAAGCAATCTACTTCAGTTCTTCTCTGCAATTTTTATGTAGGTGCTAATCCTTGGTATAGATATTTCATCGATACCATTACCGGAGGGAATTTCTTGGGTAGCCATACTTTTGATTCTTACAATGCTATGATAGATTTATTTAGCTCACCACCTCTTTTGGTTAATGGAACTATGTTAACTTTGGAGCATGTAATGCAAAGACTTGAAATTATTGAAAATAAAGTTGCTACCGTTGAGTTAATTGAAAATCTAGATAAAAAGATCCACAATCAAATTACCCAATATGGATCTAAGGTAGGAGTAACTTTGAAAAATATTAAGGAGAAGGAACCCATAGTTAATGAGAAAATAAATCAAGATTCCTCTAGAATTGATAAACTTGAGGGCATCATTACCAACTTGGGAACCGTTTTTTCTTCCGTAAAGAATACTCCAAGTCCACCTACTAATATTGCTAAGCTCATGTATGTTCCTAAGAATAAGGGTGAATCCTCTAGTAAGGAAACCGCAGATCTTAAATCTATAAGTATTCATCCCAATCTTTTTGCTATCATTAAGGAACCATTTGCTACAAATGAATTTTTCGATCTTTTGCCTGAAAATTTGTTAATTACTAGAAAGAAAGAAATTTCTAAGGAAGGTAGATTCCTCGTTGAAGGATTGCCCGCCAAAGATGGCAATACCTAGATCTATCCTTGCTTTTATGCCTAGCTAGGGACGTTAAACGATAGCGCTTGTTGGGAGGCAACCCAATTTTATTTTTAGTTTTTTTGTTTTTGTCTCTGTTTAGGAATAAATAATCCATCTACTGTGACGCCCGGGTAATTACGCTACAATAATCCCTGCTAATGATGCCACGTCACCTCGGTTACTGTGGATAAACTCGCGCTAGTTCGAAACCTGTTCGAATTCAAATCCAAAAATCAAGCAAACAATTAAGGTTTTTGAATATTGAAACTAAAATGTTCGGACTGAACCAATTAATGCATAGGTAATTGTGATGGAGAAATCACACTTTTATAAAATATTTATATACTCTAAAATGAACAAAACAGTAGCAAAAAGAATTATTTAAAAGCTTTTTAAATAATAAAGCATCGCAAACTATTTTACTTTATGTGCCAAGTTAAATGTGGTCGGGATCGGGCTTGAACGCCCGCCGCCCGGCGCGCCCCCCCCCTCCGACCTCGCCTCCTTCCCCCGTGGCCGTCGCCCTGTGCCGCCTCGCAGGCCCCCGCCCTCGTCCTCGCGCCCCCGCCCCCTCTCCCTCGATGACTCCTCTCGCTGCGCCGACCGCGACCGCGCCCTCGACGTCATCATCTCCTCCCCGCCGGTCCTCACCGACCCACGCCGCGCCCGAGGACCCTGCGCCCGCCCCCGACGCGTCCTCGCCGACGCCCTTCCCCACCGGCCTGCCTCCTCAACCCCCCTCCTACGTGGATCTGGTCGGGGGTAATCGA
>LR880970.1:612801391-612811814 GCA_904067115.1 Aegilops sharonensis
TTTTCTCACCCTTCCACCATTGCTAGCCTTTCTAATACCGCGCACTTCTCGCCGGTATCATACACCCACCATAAAACCTTCCTCAAAACAGCCACCATACCTACCTATCATGGAATTTCCATAGCCTTCCGAGATATACTGCCATGCAACTTTCCACCGTTCCGTTTATTTTGACATGCTCCATATTGTCATATTGCTTAGCATGATCATTTAGTTGACATCGTATTTGTGGCAAAGCCACTGTTCAAGATTCTTTCATACATGTCACTCATGAATCATTGCATATCCCGGTACACCGCCGGAGGCATACACATCGAGTCATATTTTGTCTAAGTATCGAGTTGTAATTGTTGAGTTGTAAGAAAAATAAAAGTGTGATGATCATCATTTTTTAGAGCATTGTCCCAAGTGAGGAAAGGATGATGGAGACTATGATTCCCCCATAAGTCGGGATGAGACTCCAGACGAAAAAAAAGAAAAAAGAAAAAGAAAAGAGGCCATAAAAAAAGAGAGAAAAGTCCCAAAAAAAATGAGAGAAAAAGAGAGAAGGGACAATGTTACTATCCTTTTACCACACTTGTGCTTCAAAGTAGCACCATGATCTTCATGATAGAGAGTCTCCTATTTTGTCACTTTCATATACTAGTGGGAATTTTTCATTATAGAACTTGGCTTGTATATTCCAATGATGGGCTTCCTCAAAATGCCCTAGGTCTTCGTGAGCAAGCGAGTTGGATGCACACCCACTTAGTCTCTTTTATTGAGCTTTCATATGCTTATAGCTCTAGTGCATCCGTTGCATGGCAATCCCTACTCACTCACATTGATATCTACTGATGGGCATCTCCATAGCCCGTTGATACGCTAGTTGATGTGAGACTATCTTCTCCTTTTTTGTCTTCTCCACAACCACCATTCCATTCCACATATAGTGCTATATCCATGGCTCACGCTCATGTATTGCGTGAAGATTGAAAAAGTTTTGAAAATGTCAAAAGTATGAAACAATTGCTTGGCTTGTCATCGGGTTGTGCATGATTTAAATACTTTGTGTGGTGAAGATAGAGCATAGCCAGACTATATGATTTTGTAGGGATAACTTTCTTTGGCCATGTTATTTTGAGAAGACATAATTGCTTAGTTAGTATGCTTGAAGTATTATTATTTTTATGTCAATATGAACTTTTGTCTTGAATCTTTCGGATCTGAATATTCATACCACAATGAAGAAGAATTACATTGAAATTATGCCAAGTAGCACTCCGCATCAAAAATTCTCTTTTTATCATTTACCTACTCGAGGACGGGCATGAATTAAGCTTGGGGATGCTTGATACGTCTCCAACGTATCTATAATTCTTGGTTGCTCCATGCTATATTATCTATTGTTTAGGACTATATTGGGCTTCATTTTCCACTTTTATATTACTTTTGGAACTAACCTATTAACCGGAGGCCCAGCCCAGAATTGTTGTTTTTTTGCCTATTTCAGTATTTCGAAGAAACGGAATATCAAACGGAGTCCAAACGGAATGAAATCTTCGGTAACGTGATTTTCTCATCAGATAAGATCCAGGAGACTTGGACCCTCTGTCAAGAAAGGAGGGTGGCGGCCACGAGGGTGGAGGGCGCCCCCCCTAGGGCGCGCCCCCTGCCTCGTGGGCCCCCCGAAGCTCCACCGACGTACTCCTTCCTCCTATATATACCTACGTACCAACGACAGATCAGATACGGAGCCAAAAACCTAATTCCACTGCCGCAACTTTCTGTATCCATGAGATCCCATCTTGGGTCCTGTTCCGGAGCTCCGCCGGAAGGGGATTCCACCACGGAGGGCTTCTACATCATCATCATAGCCTCTCCGATGAAGTGTGAGTAGTTTACTTCAGACCTTCGGGTCCATAGTTAGTAGCTAGATGGCATCTTCTCTCTTTTTGGATCTCAATACAATGTTCTCCCCCTCTCTCGTGGAGATCTATTCGTTGTAATCTTCTTTTTGCGGTGTGTTTGTTGAGACCGATGAATTTTGGGTTTATGATCAAGATTATCTATGAGCAATATTTGAATCTTCTCTGAATTTTTTTATGTATGATTGAGTTATCTTTGCAAGTCTCGTCGAATTATCCGTTTGGTTTGGCCAACTAGATTGGTAGTTCTTGCAATGGGAGAAGTGCTTAGCTTTGGGTTCAATCTTGCGGTGTCCTTACCCAGTGACAGAAAGGGTTGCAAGGAACATATTGTATTGTTGCCATCGAGGATAACAAGATGGGGTATTTATCATATTGCATGAATTTATTCCTCTACATCATGTCATCTTGCTTAAGGCGTTACTCTGTTTTCATTAACTTAATACTCTAGATGCATGCTGGATAGCGGTCGATGAGTGGAGTAATAGTAGTAGATGCAGGCAGGAGTCGGTCTACTTGTCTCGGACGTGATGCCTATATACATGATCATACCTAGATATTCTCATAACTATGCTCAATTCTGTCAATTGCTCGACAGTAATTCGTTCACCCACCGTAAAATACCTATGCTCTTGAGAGAAGCCACTAGTGAAATCTATGGCCCCCGGGTCTATTTTCATCATATTAATCTTCCTACACTTTATTATTGCTTTGCTTTTTTACTTTGCCTTTTATTTTACTTTGCATCTTTATACCAAAAATACTAAAAATAGTATCTATCATCTCTATCACATCTCACTCTCGTAAGTGACCGTGAAGGGATTGACAACCCCTATTCGCGTTGGTTGTGAGGAGTTATTTGGTTTGTGTAGGTACGAGGGACTTGCGCGTGGCCTCCTACTGGATTGATACCTTGGTTCTCAAAAACTGAGGGAAATACTTACGCTACTCTACTGCATCATCCTCTCCTCTTCGGGGAAAACCAACGCAAGCTCAAGACGTAGCACCCTGCGCGTGCTTATTTGGAGGAGAGCCCTTTGACCTTCATCTGCCGTCCACCTCTCTCCCAAGGTCTCCATTAATGTCGCTCGCGCCTCTTTTTAATGGCGTGGCAGTGTCTCACTTGACTGAGATTTAAGAGAGAGAGAAAAATCTAAAAAGAAAATTTTGCACGGATCTTGATGTAAGATCCGACGGACCTATGTAGCATCTACTGCAACTTATAGCAAGACTGATGAATATATATAAGGACAACGAGAGTGGATAATAAATGTCTTACATAATTAGGAAGATAATTTAAAAAATCCACATGCGGCTACGCCCGAAATACACAAGGGCAAAAGAAGAAGGAAGACGCATACAACGATCTGGCTCGCTGATCTCTACTTTCTTTATGCGCTGCAGGTCGCGGAGACTAGTTCTCGCGATGGGCGATGATCTCTTTCATCAGTTTCATGTTCTTAATACGCTGCTTGGCAGCATCCATGGATTCCTCCACCAGCCTGTTGCGCTCGATGCGGAGCATGACATTCTCGTCCATAAGTTTCTTGATGATGACGCCCGTCCTCTGCAACAAGGCAGCAGTCTCCTCCTCCTGCTTCGCCCTTCCGGCGATCTTCGCCCTTAGCAGGTCACGCTCGCCCCGGAGCTTCGCATTGCCCTCCCCTAGTTGCCGGATGACGCCGGTAGCCTCGTCCTGCATCCTCGCCCAGCCGGAGATCTGATCCATCTGGCTATGGACTATCGCATGCATGTGCCTGTAAGAGTCCTCGCCTGCCCGCGAGAAATTTTCCTAGGCCGCCGTGGCGCGGCGGGACCTCCCTGCTGCTTCGGCAGCGCGGCGGGACATCTCTACTGCTTCCGTGGCGTGGCCGTACCATTCTGCTACATCGACGGCGCGGCGGGACCTCCGTGCTGCTTCGTCGGTGCGGCGGGACCTCTGTGCTGCTACTGCTGCGCGGCTGGACATGTCAGCTGCTTTCGCGGCGAGGCGGGACATCTCTCGTGCTTCCTCTTCCATGCTCACCTCTACCTGGTGGAAGTCTCTCGACCCAGAACTCACGCTGGCTATGGCTTGATTGACTTGAGTGTTTTTTGTGGATGAGGAGTTGAGGAGGAATGTGCAGTCATCTTAGCATAGTAGTATTTATAACCGAGTACTACTAATACGCTCCTAAGTGGGAAACCGTTTAGGTTGTGATCGGTGTGAACAGGTTTGCAATTAAATATAGCGTGGTAGTAGTAGTAATTTGGAATGTGACGAGAAGCACTCAAAATTTATTGACGGTTCTAGTTTCGAAATGCGGCACTATTCCCGGAAGGCGTAACGTCGGCACGTTTTCTGGGTCGTGGTGTAGCATATGTCATGGTACTAGTTCTTTTTCTACTGTTGTGTACGTGCAAAAACTGGAAACGTCGGATACATATCTTACGCTTGGTGTTCGACAGGAATAGCCTCGTGGCGAGCTATAGACTAGTCTTTTTTTCAGACGCACACCTATCTCTCGGGACTTCTCGCACGCACCATCACTGCTCCCTAGGTCGATGCCACCCACATACAGTTGTACTATGAGAAGAGGTGCACACACGCACTTGTCCTCTCTCACACACGCATCTATAGCTACGAATTGTAGTGTTCTCAACCATCCGATTGGCTCTATCATAGGTTTCACGTTGCTCCTTGGCCTTGAGATTGAGAAGTTTAAAACGCAGAGGCTAAGATGGAGGCGTGAGGTTTTGGTTAATGTGCGGGCCGCACACGGCACCAACACGACACGAGCTTCGTCTTCTTGGTGCGCATGCAGTCGGGTGAGTTGTCCAAGTACAGACACAACCAGGCCCTCGTTGGTATCCGCGCCTCGACTTTGGCTGGTCATAGTGGAGAGTAGCATAGACTAGCTACTAGTCTATGTTACTAGTACCTTCATAGTGGGTAGTGTCATATAGTATATGCATAATTTGGCGACGAGCGCTCTCTATATTTACCACCTTTTTTCTTTAATTACATCTTGTTAGTTTTGCTCCATGGCGCAATCCATCGATACTACTACTGTACAAATGTATACATTTTTTAAAAGGCTAGAGGGCGGGGCAGTCTAGCTTGGTCCTTTTCATGAGAGGCGAGGGCCTTTGTGATTTGACGGCTCATTACTACTAGAAGGCGGGGCCTTGTGATTTGACTGCTCATATAAATGTGCCGATGACCTGAGGAGGAGCAAAGAATCGTGCGGTATACTCAAGTTTTTTTCCACTAGAGTACGATGGAGGAGAACGAAACACGGCAGCCCAGTGCCATATCCTCTACTCTCTACTCTTATTATATATTACTAGCAAGAGGCATTGTTCTATTGGCAATAAAGAATGATCTAATTTGCTAGTCATCTCATTTCTAGCATTGTTCTATTCATGCCTCGCAGAGAAGGTGACACGTGCGGCGAAACGCCCGAAGCAAAATAAGAAACACAGGAGCAAAAGAAGAAGGAGGATTATCACCCCAAAAAAAGAAGGAAGACACACACACAAATCTGGGGCGCTGCTCTCACTACATGAAGGGTTGCTAGCCGCGGAGTCGTAACTGCTTCTTCATCGCCTCCACGACCTCCATCTCCTTGCGCGTCTCCTTCGCCATCTTCATCATTGTGTCCATGACGCGGGATTTCTCGACGCGAGCCTTCATCATCTGTTCCACGGCCGCATTACGTACCTTGACAGCAGCCGGGTGCTCGATGCGGAGCTTCGCCAACTCCTCCTTCTGTTCCATGACGAGGGCCTGCAACATCTTCATCGAGGAACTAATATTCTCATGCAGCTTATTCTAGCCGGCGTTCTCCTCCTTCAGCAGGTCGAGCTCGTGGCAGAGCTTCGCCTTGTCCTCCTGAAGTTGCAGGATTTCGCCGGTCGCCTTCTTCTCCGAGGCAATGCTCTTCTTCAGCAGCATCACCAAGCTGGCGGTCAACTCCCCCTGCTCATTGAGCTCAGCGGGCATGTCGTCGAGGCTCTCCTTCAGCAGCTCCACCAAGCCGTGGATGAACTCCTTCTGCTTATTGAGGTGCTTATTGATCTGATCGGGCATGCCATCGAGGGATAACGACTCCTGCGCCGCCAGCTCGGCATGTTCGCCTCCGCGTCTAGGGCGCTCTTGGGAGCCATCGCCTGCCCGTGAGAGATCTTTTGAGGTCTCTGCGTGGCGGTGAGCCCTCTTTTTTTCCCGTAGCCTTGGTTGCCGCTCCCTTGTTACGAGTAGTTCTCGACCTAGAGCTCTGTACACCGGCCATGGCAAGGACGGACGAAGAAGGAGGACTTATGAGGAGGAAGGTAGAGTAATTTTCGGTTAGGTAGTTCCCCTTTTTATAACCTAAGTACTAGCACTAGTACTAAAACCTGCATAGTGGAAACATGTTCAGGTTTGGTACATACAGGTAGGTGTGAGCAGGCTTGCACTTAATTGTAGCACTAGTACTTTCGAATGTGATGGGAACAAGGTAAAGATTAATTGATGGTTTTTGGTTTCGAGGCCCGAAACGGCTCCCGATGAGTTTAGTGGAACATAAATTTCAAGTAGACTACACTGCTCAGATGCGTAAATATTATGTTATTGTCAAAAATTGGCACAAAATACGAATGAGACCAATGGAAGTACTACTAGCAACCCATGATTTAACTACTCGCATGCGCACAGTGGAGTAGTAATGTCTTTCTTCCGCCCTCACGTCCACTCAATTTGCATGCGCTGTATTAATTGACCATCAATGAAGTGAAGGACTTTACACACGTCAAATTATCACATGGGGTGGATCTTGGTACAAAATCCACCTGTGTACCCGCGTGTGCGTGCAAGGGAATGAGTGCGTGCGTTGCGTGCGTGCACATCTTCGCTTCATGCATGTACCGCCAGTGTGGCTCAGGGAGGACGAGTACATTCTTTTGGAACCAGCAACACGTCACTATGATCAATCCACACAAGGATGTCGCGACAACGCCTCCACATGTGCCATGTGGCTTCATGAACTGTAAGAGAGACACTGTGTAGCATGCCATTGTGTTTTGCACATACTCGAAGTACTAGTAAGGTACACGTGCATTGCACGCGTCAAATTTTGCAACCAAATTATGAATAAATACCACACTGTAGCATGTAAGCTCTGAGTCATATATGCCTGATGTAGACCTTCGTTTAATTCTTATAGTTCATCTCATTCAAAATCAATTAGTTTTTATAAAAAAACCTAGGGCCTCTTTGATTCGTAGGATTTCCAAAACGCGGGAATAGGAAGAACATGGGATTAGAGTGGAATGTCGTCTTGAATCCTATAGGATGGTACGAGTGTTTGATTGTGCATAGAAAAACGCATAATTCTTTCAAAGAGGTTTGTGTGGATGGGATGTTTCCTATGAAATCTAGTGCAAATGAATCATATGGAAAAATTCCTATGGTTTACAATCCTATGAATCAAACAACCAAGATAGGAAAATTCCTAAGGATTATAATCCTCCAAAATTCCTTCGAGAATCCTTTGAATCAAAGAATCCCTTAATCTATTTTATGATTCATGGAGTTGTGCATTGTAAAGCATAAAGTAAAAACAAAAAATGGCAATTCAACTAGAAAAAAAGTTTGGGCAGTTATGATACGGAAGATTCTAAAACAAAGGAGAACCACTGTTGTTTTGAGATTTGTGCATTATGCTTAAGTTCAACCATGGAGTCTCCTAGATTGTACATGTAGCAAAATCCGGTGGGGGGGCTAGAAGATGGTGCGAGGGGCCGAGTGGAGGGAGACTATGAAGGAGTGCACAACCGCGAGATCGATATTTAGAGAGAGGGGGCGAGAATGTGTGTTGTTGCGCGCAGTGGCGGAGCCATGAAAAATGTCCCATGAGCTAGGGGGCCAAGCATTGCTAATCCTTTACGAGGAGGCCAATTCATAAACTTAAACCATTTTACCAGCAATTGTCTAATGATCACATTCATATTAGCCTCAATATATAGTGATGTTAGGGGGGGGGGCAGGGCCCTTGCTGCCCCCTGTCTTCGCCATTGTGCGCGCGTCTGAGAGATGAAGCGGAAGGCATGGATGATGAGAGGGGGGCGTTGGATATATAATTAATGTGGGTGTATTAGCTATATATGTAATCCTATATAGAGAGGTATAGATTGATCGATGTGGACGTGGGAAAGAGGGTGAGACCTCACTAGATATATAGATTGACCAGTTTATGTGGAAAACTATGAAAGGCCTAGCTATATACACACACACACATAGAGGAACATCGATCGTTGCGCATGCACGTGAGAGATAAAGATGGAGAGGGGGATGTGTGTGTGTGCCTTCATGGGAGACCGACTGAAGAAAAAGATTGAATGTGTGCGATGGATAATGCCGACTGGTAGTGTGTGTGCATGCATGCACGAGAGAAAGTTAGTGGTACAATTATAAAGAGAAGACCAATGTGTGGGTGTAAAAGACTAGGTGAGGTCATAATTAATGTAAAGTTGAATTCAAATATTTGAATAAGAGATCATGATGTTTGAAACCCATGCATGCATGAATATAATGGAGATCTGCGTGGTGTGGTTTGGAAACGAGCATGTTGTAATGTATACACATTGAACAAGGTCAGACTGGTTTGAATTTGAGATACCGATGGCAGGCATCGTTTGGCCACATTGCATCCGTGCATGGACACACTATTCTACTTGGAGATGATGGATGGCTTTCGCATCACATATCTATATCTATACCCCTATATATATATTATATTATATATTTTTTATATAGTGTGCGGATAACTTTAACTTTGAAAGATGGTCGTTGGATGAGGCCAATCCGATGGTGCAGAGCTGGCAAACTTGACCACTACTGGCAGTTGGATATCATCTAGATTCCACCAGATTTTGCCACATGTACAATCTAGAAAACTCTATGGTTGAACTTAAGCATAATGCACAAACCTCAAAACACAAGCACTTCTTCTTTGTGCTAGAATCTTCCGTATCAGAATTTCCCTAAATGTTTTTCTACATGATTTGTTTTTACTTTATGCCTTACAACGCACAATTCCATGAATCTTAAAATATATTAGCTTTCTTATTAAAACTAGATGATTTTGAATGAAATGAACTATAAGAATTAAACGAACATCTACATCGTGCATATATGACTTAAAGCTTACATGCTATAATGTGGTATTTATTCATAATTTGGTTGCCAAATCTCATGCGTGCAATGCACATGTACCTTACTAGTCTAAATGGTGTCTGTGTGTGTGTTGTCGTGTTATACACATTGTACGTAGTATATCATACTAGTCTAAATTGTCTTTTTTTCTTTTGGGTACATGTTAAGCTTGTTCTCCCGAAATTTCAAGCCGCGCCTTGTTATGCCAAAATTTCAAGCCAGCGTCTCTGTCTATCGTGCTGCGAAACTCCCGCCTCTTCAACCCGCGCCTTGTTACCCCGAAATATTTAAGATAAATCTTTGTCTCATTGTGCTCCGACAACTCCCTCCATCTCAACCCGTAGCTTGCTATTCCAAAATTACAACGCGTGCGAAAACTCCCACCTCCTGTGAAATCCTGAAACGCAAAATACCCGTGGTACCCCTGAACCGAAAGAACCGCCTCAAATCGGTGGGGGTACTTTCGTAACTTACCCACATTTCGGACAAGCGCGTCCCTAAGCCATGGTTCCCCACTCCCATCCCATCCGCCCATCCATTCGTGCACCGAGGCCGGGAAAACCCGCGAAACCCCACACCCTCCTCCTTCCGCCACCCAGCCGGAGCCTCTTCCCCGACGACGTCGTCCACAACAACACCTCAACGTCCCTCATCCACCGTACCAGATGCGGATCCATCGTCGATCTGGTCATCCCGCCGGTTCAGCCACCCCGTCCTACACCTCCATGGAGCTGCCCCGATGTTCCCCTCGTCTTTCGCGCCACCTCCATTCCCACACCGCCGTCTTCACCTGCACCATCGGAAGAGCATCATCATCACCATTTCCTCGGATGAAGCTGCGGCCTAATCGGCGCCACCAAAGAGGTTGTACACTAATCGCCGCATTTTCTTCTTGATTCGATCTCACGGTGCTGCCGGCGCTCGGTCCCGAGCCGACATGGCACAGCTCCATCCACGGCGGCGTCGCCGGCCACTTCCTCCATGACGTCTCTCCCTCGGCGGCGACGTCCACATCAGTAGGAGATGCTTCTACTTTAGCTCTCGCTCGCGCTGCTGCTCTGTTCTTGCTCTTGGTCCCCTGCCTGGTCTGCTTTTGCTCGCGCTGCTGCTCTCGCTCTTTCTTGCGATGCTGCTCCGATTTAGCTACACTTCAGTCGACTGAATCAACTTTTGGGTCAGTCAATTTTCAGGGGGTGGGGGGCTCGCCGAAGTTAAGGAAGAACCAGCCGCAGCGAGGAGGGGGGCTTGCCGGAGAGGTACCCCACTATCTATTTTAGGGTTCAGGGTGGGGGTTGTGGTCGCCGGCGGTGGTGGGGCGGTGGCGTGGGGATCGCCGGAG
>LR880970.1:612841323-612854794 GCA_904067115.1 Aegilops sharonensis
TTATCAGTTTTGTTTGGCCTACTAGATTGATCTTTCTTGCAATGGGAGAAGTGCTTAGCTTTGGGTTCAATCTTGCGGTGTCCTTTCCCAGTGACAGCAGGGGCAGCAAGGCACGTATTGTATTGTTTCCATCGAGGATAAAAAGATGGGTTTTATATCATATTGCTTGAGTTTATCCCTCTACATCATGTCATCTTGCTTAATACGTTACTCTGTTCTTATGAACATAGTACTCTAGATGCATGCTGGATAGCGGTCGATGTGTGGAATAATAGTAGTAGATGCAGAATCGTTTCGGTCTACTTGACACGGATGTGATTCCTATGTTCATGATCATGCCTAGATATTCTCGTAACTATGCGCTTTTCTATCAATTGCTCGACAGTAATTTGTTCATCCACCGTAAAATATGCTATCTTGAGAGAAGCCACTAGTGAAACCTATGGCCCCCGGGTCTATCTTCCATCATATTAATCTCCTGCCAACGTGCCATTTCTGTCGCCGTCTATTTTGCAATCTTTACTTTTCAATCTATACAACAAAAATACCAAAAATATTTATCTTATTATGTTTATCAGATCTCACTTTTGCAAGTGGCCGTGAAGGGATTGATAACCCCTTTATTGCGTTGGTTGCACGGTTCTTAATTGTTTGTGCAGGTACTAGGGATTTGCGTGTAGTCTCCTACTGGATTGATACCTTGGTTCTCAAAAACTGAGGGAAATACTTACGCTACTTTGCCGCATCACCCTGTCCTCTTCAAGGGAAAACCAACACATGCTCAAGAGGTAGCAAGAAGGATTTCTGGCGCTGTTGCCGGGGAGATCTACGCACAAGTCAAGACATACCAAGTACCCATCACAAACTCTTATCCCTCGCATTACATTATTTGCCATTTGCCTCTCGTTTTCCTCGCCCCCACTTCACCCTTGCCGTTTTATTTGCTCTTTTGTCGTTCGTCTCTTTTCACTTGCTTCTTGTGTGCTTGTGTGTTGGATTGTTTGTCACGATGGCTCAAGACAATACTAAATTGTGTGACTTTTCCAATACCAACAACAATGATTTTATTAGCACTCTGATTGCCCCTATTACCGATGTTGAATCTTTTGAAGTCAATGCTGCTTTGTTGAATCTTGTCATGAAAGATCAATTTTCTGGCCTTCCTAGTGAAGATGCCGCAACCCATATAAACAACTTTGTTGATTTGTGCGATATGAAAAAGAAGAAACATGTGGCTAATGATATTGTTAAATTAAAGCTATTTCTGTTTTCACTTAGAGATCATGCTAAAACTTGGTTCTCTTCTTTGCCTAAAAATAGTATAGATTCATGGAATAAGTGCAAAGATGCTTTTATCACTAAGTATTTTCCTCCCACTAAGACCATCTCTCTTAGAAATGATATCATGAATTTTAAGCAACTTGATCATGAGCATGTTGCACAAGCTTGGGAGTGGATGAAATTAATGATACATAATTGCCCTACACATGGTTTGAATTTATGGATGATTATACAAAAAGTTTATGCCGGATTGAATTTTGCTTCTAGAAATCTTTTAGATTCAGCCACAGGAGGGACTTTTATGGAAATCACATGAGGAGAAGCTACTAAACTCCTAGATAATATTATGGTTAATTATTGTCAATGGCACACCAAAAGATCTACTAGTAAAAAGGTTCATGCAATTGAAGAGATTAATGTTTTGAGTGGAAAGATGGATGAACTTATGAAATTGTTTGCTAATAAGAGTGTTTCTTCTTATCCTAATGATATGCCTATGTCCACTTTGATTGATAATAATAATGAATCTATGGATGTGAATTTTTTGGTAGGAACAATTTTGGTAACAACGCTTATAGAGGAAACTTTAATTCTAGGTCATTCCCTACTAATTCGTCTAATAATTATGGTAATTCCTATAATAAGTCTTATGGAAATTTTAATAAGATGCCCTCTGATTTTGAGACTACTATTAAAGATTTTATGATTTCGCAAAAGAATTTCAATGCTTTGCTTGAAGAAAAATTGCTTAAGGTTGATGAGTTGGCTAGGAATGTGGATAGAATTTCTCTTGATGTTGATTCTTTGAAACTTAGATCTATTCCACCTAAGCATGATATCAATGAGTCTCTCAAAGCCATGAGAATTTCCATTGATGAGTGCAAAGAAATAACCGCTAGGATGCGTGCTAAAAAAGATTGCTTTGTGAAAGCGTGTTCTTCCAGTTTTCATGATAATAATTGAAAGGATCGAGAAGAGGTGTCTAGAGGGGGGGGGGGTGATTAGACACTAAGTACCAAAAGTTGCAATTTTTTATTTCTTTAAGTTGAAGTGGAGTTTTGGCACAAGTTTAACAAACACAATACATATCAAGCAAGCATGCAAAGAGTATATGAGCAGCAGAAAGTAGAGCATGCAACTTGCAAGAATGTAAAGGGAAGGGTTTGGAGTGTGCAAACGCAATTTGGAGACACGGAGATTTTTTATCTGTGGTTCCGATAGGTGGTGCTATCGTACATCCACGTTGATGGAGACTTCAACCCACGAAGGGTAACGGTTGCGTGAGTCCACGGAGGGCTCCACCCACGAAGGGTCCACGAAGAAGCAACCTTGTCTATCCCACCATGGCCATCGCCCACAAGGACTTGCCTCACTAGCGGTAGATCTTCACGAAGTAGGCGATCTCCTTGCCCTTACAAACTCCTTGGTTCAACTCCACAATCTTGTAGGAGGCTCCCAAGTGACACCTGGCCAATCTAGGAGACACCACTCTCCAAGAAGTAACAAATGGTGTGTTGATGATGAACTCCTTGCTCTTGTGCTTCAAATGATAGTCTCCCCAACACTCAACTCTCTCTCACAGGATTTGGATTTGGTGGACAGAGGATTTGAGTGGAAAGCAACTTGGGGAAGGCTAGAGATCAAGATTCATATGGTAGGAATGGAATATCTTGGCCTCAACACAAGTGTAGGTGGTTCTCTCTCAGAAAATGTAAGTTGGAAGTGTAGGTTCGTTCTGATGGCTCTCTCCATGAACGAAGAGGAGGAGGAGGGGTATATATAGCCTCCACACAAAATCTAACCGTTACACACAACTTGCCAAACTCGGTGGGACCAAATTGATAAACTCGGTCGGACCGAATTGATAAACTCGGTCGGACCGATTCAGCAAATCTAGTGACCATTAGGATTTTAGGTGGGACCGACATGCAACTCGGTAGGACCGATATGGTTAGGGTTAGGGCATAACATAATCTTGGTGAGACCGATTACACAAACTCGGTGAGACTAATTTTGGTAATAAACTAACCAGAGAGTTGGTCAGGTAAACTCGGTGGGACCGATTCGCTCATCTTGGTGAGACCGAAACGTTACGAAAAGGAAGCAGAGAGTTTACATTGCAATCTCGGTAGGACCGATTACGCAAACTCGGTGAGACCGATTTTGGTGATGGTTCCAGGCAGAGAGATTGCAATCCCATCTCGGTGAGACCGAGATCCCTATCGGTGAGACCGATTTGCTTAGGGTTTGTGGCAGTGGCTATGACATCTGAACTCGGTGGTGCCGGATAGAAAGAATCGGTGGGGCCGAGATTGACTTTTGGTTTAGGTCATATGTGGATGTGAGAAAGTAGTTGAGGTCTTTGGAGCATATCACTAAGTATTTTGAGCAAGAGCCTCATTAAGCAACACCTCATCCCTCCTTGATAGTATTGGCTTTTCCTATAGACTCAATGTGATCCTGGATCACTAAAATGGAAAATTTAGAGTCTTGAGCTTGGAGCTTGAGCCAATCCTTTTGTTCTTAGCATCTTGAAGGGGTTCCACATCCTCTAGTCCATGCCACTTCATTGTTGAACTTATCTGAAACATACTAGGTAAAAGTACTAGTACAACAAGAGATATGTTGACATTAATTACCAAAACCACCCAGGGAGCACTTGTGCTTTCAATCTCCCCCTTTTTGATAATTGATGACAACATACATCAAAGCTTTAGATAAAGATATAGAGAACAGTAAGTAAAGCTTTGGAAAGACATGTAACATGCATAGGCTCCCCTTACATGTATGCAATCATGTGAATATGGAATATAGGAGCATGTGAATGCATAAACATGATAGAGTAAGCAATGTGTTACATGTATCTTGGCTATATGCATCAGAGCAAATGATGTGAATAAGAGAAATGTACCTTCATGCTCATGAGTCCTTCTTGCAAATAGTATGTACATCAGCAAGAATTTCTCATTCACATGACTGTGATGCATATACTTACCTTATGGTCTTGAGTTGGCTTAGGATGGGATGAACCTACGTAAACAAGGTTAGATAACACAGATACACCTACTGGCCAGATCAAACAAGAGAAACCACAAGAGTACCAGGACTGGGATGACATGTAGAGTGAGTACTAAGTACCACAATGGAAATAGACATGTCCTCAAAGGTAAAGATGTGCAATAAATTCAATGATTTCCTTCCCTTAGATGTCTTGCTCCCCCTGAATCTAGCATGGGATACTAGGAGAAGATAGGGAACAGAAAATCATAGCTCAAAGGAAATAAACAGAGCTAATGCAAGCGAGAAAATATGAACATGTCTTTCCCCTCTTGAAGACATGTGACTTCTCTCCTCTTGAACACCAAGCATCTAGGGTCCTTGATGATTACTCTTTCTTCCCTTGAGTATTCTCTCCCCCTATAGATATAATTAAGCTTTGATGTGATCTCTCTCTCCCTTTGACATCAATTTCCAAGAAGGGCTCTTCTGGATTTTTGTCATGATGGGTTTGGTCCTTGAGTCACAAAACAAAGCAGCAAGTTGAATGGGATGCTGGTCGAGGACAAGATTCATTGAGTGGAGCTGGATCAAAAAGAATGCAGAAACAAGTGGCAAGATGTCTTTCCTGTAATGAAATCGGTGACACCGAGTTGTATGGTTCAGTTGTACCGAGAGGATTCGGTTGGACCGAGAACATCAGAACGGTGAGACCGTGTTCATCACAGAGAAAACACTTGTCACCTCAGCTCACTAGACAAGTAAGATCTTACAAGGATTTGCAAGGAATTAACTGAAAGATTTGCAATGAATTGGATGCAAGAAATGCAGAACAGAAAATAAAAGAGAAGAAACTAAAAGGAGTCTAGATGAAGTTTTTTTTGTTTAAAGAAAGAAAAGAAGAGGGAAACGAATATGCATGAGACAAATGCAAGAGCACAGAAAAGAACACAAGAGAACTTCATCTAGAATTGGTCAGCAACAAAGTCACCTATGTTAGAGTATATTGACTTAGGAGTCAAGTGAGATCACTTGATCGTAGGTCATACTCATTGTTTAAGCTCAAAATGGGGTTTCCATTTTTCTTTAATCTTCTTGATGTATTCACATCTTGTTGAGTTGCTTTATCCCATGAATTGGAGTAAAGCTTCTCTAAGATGGAATAACATACCTTGGGTGGTGGTGTTGATCATGATCATGTAGTTGTTGTGCGGGTTGCTCAAGGTTGATGTAGCTCATCAAGTGTTAGGAGCACCACTTGGAGTTTGAGTCCATCTTCCTACATGGGTTAGTTTTTGCAAGGAAGAGCACTTGTGTATCAAAAGTGACAATCATGAAACTCAACATAGAAATTGTCAAAGGATATGTTTGAATGTTTGCGTGCTTCCTTGTCTTCATCCACCATTGTGTAGAGACTTGGTGATATAGAAATTGCTCAAGAAGTGAGTGAGTTGCAATCTCATAGATTTAGATTCATCCAAGTACCTACACGGGTTAGATAACATGCAAGGTGCAAATATATCCAAGACATGAGATAGTCAACATAAGAGAAATATCAAGGATTAGTCATAGGCTCATGCCTTGCATGTATCAAATGGAGTTCCTACTCCAAGTTTGAAGAATCAATGATGTTCAATTCTCCTCTTAACCCGCAAAACACTTTCTCATCAAGTGGTTTGGTAAATATATCGACTAATTGCTTATCGGTGCGAACTTGCTTAAGATTAATGTCCCCTTTGGCAACATGGTCTCGAATGAAATGATGACGAACTTCAATATGTTTAGTTCGAGAATGTTGCACGGGATTGTGAGCAATCTTAATAGAACTTCCATTTTCACACAATAATGGAACATGTTTCACATATATCCCATAATCTTTAAGAGGTTGGGTCATCCAAAGTAATTGAGCACAACATGATCCACCGGCAATGTATTACACTTCGGCGGTGGATAAGGATACCGAGTTTTGTTTCTTGGAAGACCAAGACACAAGAGATCTACCAAGAAATTGAAAAGTACCCGAAGTGGACTTTCTATACACCTTGTCACCAGCATAGTCCGAGTCGGAGTAGCCAACAAGATTAAAGGAGGCCCTCTTAGGATACCAAATGCCAAAATTTGGTGTATGGATTAAGTATCTCATTATCCTTTTCATGGCCTTAAGATGACATTCTTTCGGAGCGGCTTGATATCGTGCACACATGCACACACTTAGCATAATATCGAGACGTGAAGCACATATATATAACAATGAACCAATCATAGAGCGATAAACCTTTTGATCAACCAGTTCACCATCTTTGGTTAAATCAAGATGTCCACTAGTAGGCATGGGTGTAGTCATACCTTTGCATTCTTGCATATTGAACTTCTTGAATAAGTCCTTGGTGTACTTCGTTTGAGAGACAAAGGTACCTTCCTTAGTTTTCTTGATTTGCAAACCAAGAAAGAATTTGAGTTCACTCATCATCGACATCTCAAACTTCTCCGACATAGCTTTCCAAACTTTTCACTAAAATGAGGATTAGTTGATCCAAATATAATATCATCGACATAAATTTGGCACACAAATAGTTCTCCATTAACCCTTTTAGTAAAAAGAGTATAATCTATTTTTCCAATTTCAAAGCCTTTTTCAATACGGAACTTGGTCAAGCATTTATACCACGCTCTAGGAGCTTGTTTAAGACCATAAAGAGCTTTGTGAAGTTTGTAGACATGATTAGGTTTCTTAGGATTGACAAAGCCGGGAGGTTGCTTAACATAAACTTCCTCCTCAATTTCACCATTTAGAAAAGCACTTTTAATGTCCATTTGGTACCAGGTGATATCATGGTGATTAGCATAAGCAAGTAAGATGCGAATGGACTCAAGTCTAGCAACGAGAGAATATGTCTCACCATAGTCCATACCTTCGACTTGAGTGTAGCCTTGGGCGACTAGGCGTGCTTTGTTGTGGACAACTTGACCATCTTCATCTTGCTTGTTGCGAAACACCCATTTGGTACCGATGATGTTGTGGTTGTTGTCGGGCTTCTCAACCAATGTCCATAATTGATTTCTCTCAAAGTTGTGTAGCTCTTCATGCATAGAATTTATCCAATCCGGATCTTCCAATGCTTCTTCAACCTTCGTAGGTTCAATGCTAGAGATGAATGAGTAGTGTTCACAAAATTTAGCTAAACGAGTTTTAGAGCGAGTGATTCTCCAGGTTTGGATATCATTGTAGATTTGCTCGACGGGATGATCTTTGGCGATTCTTGCTCGAACTCGTGGGAGCTTTGGCTTGGCTCGTGGTGGAACATCTTCTTCATCTTGTTCTTCTTCTTGGCCTTCTTCATTGTTGACGTTGTCATTCTCTTGTCGTGGTGGAGAAGGATGTTGTTGATGTTCATCTTGGTGTGTGTCGGTGTCAAAACCGGTGGATCTCGGGTAGGGGGTCCCGAACTGTGCGTCTAGGCGGATGGTAACAGGAGACAAGGGACACGATGTTTTTACCCAGGTTCGGGCCCTCCCGATGGAGGTAATACCCTACTCCTGCTTGATTAATATTGATGATATGGGTAGTACAAGAGTAGATCTACCATGAGATCAGAGAGGCTAAACCCTAGAAGCTAGCCTATGGTATGATTGTTGTTATGTCCTACGGACTAAAACCCTTCGGTTTATATAGACACCGAATAGGGTTAGGGTTACACAGAGTCGGTTACAATGGTAGGAGATCTACATATCCGTATCGCCAAGCTTGACTTCCATGCCAAGGAAAGTCCCATCCGGACACGGGACGAAGTCTTCAATCTTGTATCTTCATAGTCCAGGAGTCCGGCCAACGGTGATAGTTCGGCTATCCGGACACCCCCTAATCCGGGACTCCCTCAGTAGCCCCCGAACCAGGCTTCAATGACGATGAGTCCGGCGCGTTGATTGTCTTCGGCATTGCGAGGCGGGTTCTTCTCCAAATTCCATATACTTGTCAAATAGTGTCCGACTTCTGATAAATGCTGCGCTCCTCGGCTTCTACGCCCATTAATGGCCATCTTCCACGTGTTTGAATGAATGCGAAAAGCCAGGGTATTTTTACACTTACCCCCCTAGTTGCGCAAATGAGCCGCCCATAAAAGGGGCGAGGATCTAGATCTGAGTCACACATCCTCCCTCCACAAGCTTTCATCGGAGCGCCTCCGACAAAAAACCCATTCCATCATGGATAGTCGACGTGGCTCCTCCTCTCGCGCTCCCGGCCCTTAGCCTGGAAGTTGGGAGAGATGCTCAGTCCCGCATAGCGAGCTAGTTATACTCCAAACCAAGGGATTTCTTCCCCCGGCCTTCATGGTTCCGGTTCGAGCCGGACTTGCCACCTACAAGGGCGGAAAACAGGCAGAGAGCATCCCCAGTCCCTCTAAAGGAGAGCGGGTATGCTTCGTCTCTTATCTAGTAAGAGGACTCGGATTTCCAATTCATCCGTTTCTCCGGGGGCTACTGGAGTTCTATGGCCTCCAGTTGCACCACCTTACGCCTGCCTCTATTTTACACGTTGCGGGCTTCGTGGCCCTTTGCGATCTGTTCTTGGGTATTGAGGCTCATTTTGCGCTGTGGAAGAGATTATTCTGCCTAGTGCCCCGTTCTCATGAGGGGTCAATATATCAAGTGGGCGGAGCCGAACTATGGCGCATCGCCAGGACCGGATATCTATCCGGAACCCCGAAGAAGGCGTTCGAAGTCTAGCCTTCGGAATGGTTTTACATAGAGGACGTCCCGCTGCCGGACCCTGTTCGGATCGGCCTTTCGGAGTTTAGCAATGCTCCCCTGAAGAAACGCCTAAGTTGGCACCCGCGGAGCCCCCAGAGGGAAAATGACCGGGACGTCCTTTACTTGATGAGCCGAATAAGATTACTGGCTCATGCCGGATTGACCATGCCAGGAGTCATGGCAATCTGCATTATGAGAGGAGTGCAGCCGCTTCAATATAGGGGCCACCCCATGTGGGATTTCAACGGGGAGGACGATGCCACCCGCCATGGCCGCAAAGGGCCAGGATCGGTCACCGAACTGGTGAAGACCTTGTCTGCCATGTATAAAGGGGAGGAGGAGGATTTTCTCCGCGTCAATCCATTGAATGAGTTTTCTTCGAATAATCCTCGAAGCTGGGTAAACAAACACCTTAGTGGCCTGTCCGATCCATGTTCCCGTGGTTAAATATCTCATTTCATGGTTTTTACGCAGGAACTGCGCCGGGCCGTGGAGAAGATACACTGCCCGCCCCCACAACCCGAGGATCCGGAAAGGTCCCTCGATCCGGCCTCCTAAGAGGACCCGGATATAAATGTGGAGTTGATCGACGGGGTGTTCCACCAACTCAGCATCGACAATGCTTTGGTCGCCATTACGGCTGACTATCCCGGAATACTTCCAGCCTCACAGGTAACTGAGACCAAGGTCCCAATACTCTGATAATGACCTATCTGTGCTTATTTCCTGATAACCATATACCAATGGTGTTTCGCAGGGGGTACCTTCGAGGCAGGAAGCCGAACCCGCGGTGGCTGGACAACAAGGGGCAGTACTGCCCCGCAGGCTAAAAAGAAGTGTGGTCCGGATCGAAACTCCGCCGCAAAGGTATGGCGTGTCACCATATTCCCAGGATTGATTCCAGAGAAGTGTGCTAACGCTGGTGCTCCTTTCAGGAAAAAGAGCGCTCGCCGGACTGAGTTCGGAGAGATTGCCAATCGAACCTCCTACGGCCGGGTTCCAAAGCCGGGTCTGGAAGCGGAGGCGAGCACGAGGCGTGCGTCGGATGTTCCTCCGACAGAGGATGCCGACAGATTGTCCATCACCAACTCCGAGGTGGAGAGCGCCATGAATCACAGGCGCCGCCGGACAGTTCTTCGTGACGCATGTTTCTCCCCAGAGGCCTTGAATGCCTTCAATTCGGGAGATGCGCACCTCCGTGCCGCTCAAGATGGTCTAGCCAGAGCCACGGAGCAGTATGTAAAGGACATACGGGTAAGGAAATTTGACAGTTATATATGCCAGTAGCCCCCGAGACTTAAAATAGTTAGAATAACTGATTTAAGGATCATTTGTTGCGCATGATCTTACAAAAAACAATACCCAACTGTCCCAGGAGCTTGAAGAATGCAAGGCCCAACTTGAGGCCGCACTAGCCGCTACAGGGGGAGCCGCAGAGACCCCCCTCTGGTAATATATGCTTCAAAAGATAAATAGGTTACAAAGTGCGGCGTGTGTGTAAATCTGATAATAATATTGCAGATGGCGCCGGACTAGATCCGGACAAGCAACAGCTCATGCGCCAGCTAAAGGCCGGTGAGAGTGTGCTTACAAGGGTGCGGCAGGAGAAAAATAGCCTCCAGGATGCCAACACCCAACTGGGTGAGGAACTAAAGGATGTTCGGGCCCAGTTGTCTGACTCCGTAAAGGAGAATCAACGGCTTTGTCGCGGCATTTTCAGTAACTGCTTGAGCGAACTTTGAAAGAGTTCGGCGAGGAAGGCGACTAACATAAACATGTCTGTAGGTTTGCTCACAGGTCGTCCGGAAGAGGAGATGCCTAGTTCTTCGGGGGATCTTCTTCCCGAACTGCGCCAGCTGCACGAACGAGTTCGGCAGGTGATGAAAGGCGTCGGCCAGGCCTTGTGGCCATCTATCTCCCTGCCCGAAGGCATTGGAGAGCTGGCAGAGCGGCTTCAAGGAGCACGGCGGCGCTTCCGACTATGGAAGATATCGGCCTGCCGTCAGGGCGCCAGGGAGGCCTGGGCCATGGTGAAGACGCGGTACACGAAGGCTGACCCAAACCACATGGCCGAGGTCGGACCCGTGGGACCTGATGGGGAGGATATCCCTGTAAGCTTAGTGTACGGCCAAGTTGAATTGGCCGCCAAGTATTCCCAGCAAGATTGTAAATTAGATAGCCTATTAGATGGCATTGAGGAGGAATAGATGAGTCGAGTTGACTATGTAATTAAATATGACATGAAAAAATGTCTTCTAGCCGGATTGTAGATCGTTTGTCATAGCGGACCTTTTCGCTTCAACCTCAGGACCCAATAGTCTGGAGTGTGTCCGAACACCCTCGTGGTTATATAAGAACCGGGGCATGCATGGAGACAAGGCGTAGGGGTCATTATTGCTGTATCAGACAAGTGCCCAACTAGTTATGTTATATTACATGGATAGTAAGAAACATCTTCCAGGGAGAATAGTTCCATTAAGGGTTCCTTTCGCTGGGATGCATGCCCTAAAGTGCATGTTAAAACTGCTAAGAAAGCAGAAAATCATCTGGGGGCAGATGGATAAATAGTCAAAAAATCATCTTTCAATTCACCGACCAAATATTCCCTTAAGAACGCTAGCTTTCGGCTTCACCCAGTCTGAGGTACACATCCGGCTGACCCGGCAGTAACAATCGCAGAGGTGCTCCCTTTACCACCTAGCCGAACAATCGGGAACGTAGGGGTAAGCACAGGAGCCAGGCAACCCAGCTTGGCCAAAACTTAAGTCATATCGATTCATATAATGGCGAATAAAAGGTACATGCGGAAGTTTGACACATGTAATGGGCGTGAAGCCCGTACAAATAAGCTTCTGTTAAAGAAGCCCCCAGGTATGATGAGCGCGGACAGCGTGTCAACTATGTGCGAACAAAGCGCAAGCGAGCCTCTAAAGGCTTTTAAAAAGAAAGGGGAGGAAGGAGAGAAATAAAAGACAACAAAAAATAGAAAATGCGGACGGAGGAAGGAGATGAACTTGGAGTCCGGCGCTTAGGCGTAGAATCTTCGTAGACGGGCTGCGTTCCATGGGTTCAGCTCGATTCGGTTATCCGATGCGTTTCCTTCCTGCATAAGAACACCTCCAAGTCCCAAGCGAGAGGCATCACAATACACTTGAAACTCCTTATGTATATCCGGCAAGGTCAGCACTCGGGCTGTAGTCAACCGTTTCTTCAACTCTTGGAAGCTTGTCTCACAATCCTTTGTCCATTTGAACTTGGTATCCTTCTTTAGCAACTCTGTCATTGGTTTAGCAATCTTGGAAAAATTCTCAATGAATCTCCGATAATATCCTGCCAGTCCAAGGAAACTGCGAATCTCGCTGACTGAAGTGGGTGCCAACCATTCAGTGACTGACTGAATTTTACTGGGATCTACTGCTATACCCTCTCCCGATATAACATGCCCAAGAAATCCAACTTCCTTTAGCCAAAACTCGCACTTGCTGAATTTGGCATATAATTGGTGTTCCCTTAGTTTCTCAAGAACCAAACGTAGATGTTCTGCGTGCTCCTCTTCGTTCTTCGAGTAAACCATAATATCATCGATAAACACCACAACAAACTTGTCCAAATACTCCATGAACACTTTGTTCATCATACTCATAAAATAGGCAGGGGCGTTAGTCAGTCCAAACGACATGACCGTATACTCATATAATCCATATCGAGTGGTGAATGCTGTCTTTGGTATATCCTTCTCTCGGATCTTCAACTGATGGTATCCTGATCGTAGATCAATCTTAGAAAACACCTTAGCTCCTTGCAACTGATCAAACAGATCATTAATCATCGGTAAGGGATACTTGTTCTTTATCATTACTTCATTCAAAGCTCGGTAATCAACAACCATCCTCAGGGATTTATCCTTCTTCTCCACCAAAAGTACTGGTGCTCCCCAAGGTGATGAACTTCTTCGAATGTAACCCTTCTCCAATAGCTTCTTGATCTGCTTTTTAATTTCCTCCAGATCATTTGCGGGCATCCGATAAGGTCTCTTTGATATTGGCCCTGTACCTGGCATTAGCTCTATCAGAAACTCGATGTCTCGATCTGGTGGCATGCCTGGTAACAATTCCGGAAAAACATCTGGATAATCCTTCACTATAGGTACTTCCTCTTGCACAACTCCCGTGAGGGTATTCACTTGGCTCCTTCTAGGCACATGCCTAGATACATACTTAATCCTTTTTCCCTCTGGGGTGGTAAGATAAATTGACTTGCTAGCACAGTCGATACTTCCTCCAAACTTCGACATCCAATCCATACCTAATATCACATCCAATCCTTGCGACTCCAAGATAATTAGGTCAGACGGAAAAACATGTGTGCCAATGATTAGGGGTATCTGGGTGCACCATCTGCTAGCCATATACTCTGCTCCAGGCGAGCTCACTAAAAGAGGGGT
>LR880970.1:612855177-612903896 GCA_904067115.1 Aegilops sharonensis
GATAAATTGACTTGCTAGCACAGTCGATACTTCCTCCAAACTTCGACATCCAATCCATACCTAATATCACATCCAATCCTTGCGACTCCAAGATAATTAGGTCAGACGGAAAAACATGTGTGCCAATGATTAGGGGTATCTGGGTGCACCATCTGCTAGCCATATACTCTGCTCCAGGCGAGCTCACTAAAAGAGGGGTCCTAAGGGTCTGGGTTGGCAACTTAAACTTGTCCACAAATCCCCTTGATATGTATGAATGCGATGCACCAGTATCGAAAAGAACAATAGCGGTAAATGACTGAACCAAAAACTTACCTATTACCGCATCCGGCTGCTCTTCAACTTCCTCCACATTAACGTGGTTCATTTGTCCTTTGTTGAATGGATTGGGCTTCTTCCCAGCGCTCCCATTTCCGTTTCCATTCTTTCCTTCAGGGCAGTCATTGGCATAGTGCCCTGTCTTCCCGCACTTAAAGCAAATAACTTGGCTCAAGTCTCTCTTAGCGGGTGTAGCTGGGTTAGAGCGATTCTGATTATTGTTGGCTGCATTTCCATTCCCATTCTTCGCACCATTTTGCGATCCTCCTCCAGTATGGTTATGTTCTCCATGATTATGAACTAGTCCTCCCGAGTTCGGGGTTAAGCGAGGTTTCTGGTGAGCTCCTGAGTTATACTTCCCTTGTCCATACTTCCTCTTACGACTCTCAATTTGCTGCTGCTTTCCTTCAATCATTAGGGCCTTATCTACCAACTCCTGGTAGTTGTTGAAAGTTGCCACCATTAACTGCATACTCATCTCATCATTCAGCCCTTCCATGAACTTCCCTTGCTTCGCGGCATCCGTGGCCACATCATCAGGAGCATAGCGTGATAACTTGCTAAACTCATCCACGTACTGGGCCACAGTACGGTTCCCCTGGCGTAAGTTGCGAAACTCACGCTTCTTTATCTGCATGGCTCCAGTTGAAACATGGGCCGTGCGAAAAACTTGTTGGAACTGATCCCAAGTGACATTGGCTATAGGAAAAGTAGCCATGTAATTCTCCCACCATGCGGCTGCTGGTCCATCCAATTGATGTGCGGCAAAGCGCACTCTTTCAGCATCCGTGCATCCTGCGGTGGTTAACTCCCTTCCAATACGGCGTAACCAGTCATCGGCAACTATTGGCTCGGTGCTACTGGAAAACACCGGCGGTTGTAACCTCAGAAAGCGGGCTAAATTGTCCACGGGCGGCGGGTTGTTGTTGTTGTTGTTGGCATTGCCCTGGTTCTGAACTAACAATTGCATCAAGGTATTCTGCTGTTGGATCAACTGAGTGAGCTCCGGTGGGAAAGCAAAACCGGGGTCACGTCTCGGAGGCATCTGAGGGTTTAGAGGGGAGAGATTAGAAATAGAAAGAGGTCTAGTGAGAAAACACTACCCTTATGCACATGAGGCAAAACACACATTCATTCAATCAAACAAACAAGGGCATACAAAACGATCTAGGACTATCGCATAAGTGCTCAACTACTACTAGTTACATGGGAAAAATACTACTAATATTTGGTGGTCATCTAGAAATTTTGATCGGTGGAAGACTCCATGATGTATGCTCCAGCTTCGTCTTCATAGTCATCATCACTTGGATCTGAGTCGGTGTCGTCGATGATGATGTAGTTGTCTGGACAGGCGGGGTCTTCTTCCTCTTCTTGCTCCTCTTCCTTGGGTGCTGGTCCTCCCATGAAAACTCCAATATTCTTGACTAGGTCGTCGTTCTTCTCCAGTAGTATCTTGATTTCTTCCTCATATCCATCGCATGTAGACTTCAGTTCTTCCTCTAATTCGATGATCTTAGTTTTCGCCTTCTTCAAATCCAGCATGTCTGCGCACATCTGGTTCTCATGACGTCGAATGTGCTGGTTTAGCTCCTGGATGTAAGCTGCAATGGATCTATCCTTCTTGGTGCTAATTACTTCCCATTTCTCATCTCGGCGCCCACATATTTGGTATATGGTGTCTTTAAGCTCCTTGTTGTAGACTTCTCCAATGCGTCCCATGGTAATGTGAGCTGCCATACTCTTTCCTAAACTCCATGTTGGTGCATTGAAAACACATACTATGGGCTCCGTGCTTGGTGCAAACGTCCTTCCGGGAACTAAGGCTTGAATCTTCCAGCATTCTTCTTCTGGTAAGGTGGCGTTGTACGTCCCGGTGAAGCTTGGTAATCCAATATTCAGGTACCTAGTGACTTCCTTCAAGTGGCGTCCGAAAGGTGTGTCTTCATCCGGTTGGGCAAACTTGTACTTCATCTCCGTCATCCTAAAGAGTGGAAAAATGGAGAGAGGTCGGAAATGAGTAGAGGAGAGTGACCTATGGTTTTATCTAGTGGTCGTGTCCTACACTCAGCGTGTGCTCTGATACCATCTTGTAGCGACCCGACCTCAGATGGTCAAGTCTCTGTGCTTCTGTGTCATCCCTGGATCGGTAATGCTGACACACACAGTACTCGAAGGATTTATAACAGAGTAGCAATCACACACTTACTACATCGAATGTCTCAAAAGAGAACTTATTACAATAATATGGCTTAAGGCCATCTAATGCGATAATAGCGGAAGGCTTGGAAGATAAAGTGAGTCCATCGACTCCAACGGCATAACTGAGCTGCACGGCAACGACCTACAATCCTTACTCCTCGTCTGAAAAGTCTGCAACATAATACGTTGCAGCCCGAGAACGGGTCAGCACATGGAATATGCTGGCAATATAACACATAGAGTAGTGAAAGAATAAGCTATACTACATGCATATATGGCTGGTGGAAAGCTCTATGGTTACTGTTTTGCGAAAAGCCAATTTTTCCCTATATCAAAGGAATAAATTTTACTTTAACTATCATGGTGGTTGAAACATCATTGAGAAGGTATAACCCCAACTCAATACCAATTAAAGTGATTTACAACCCAGCAATATTAATTTAGAGTGATGAGATACATGTGAATACTCAAGTACTAGATACTCAGAATCGTCCATAACCGGGGACACGGCTAACCATGATTAGATTGTACACTCTGCAGAGGTTTGCGCACTTTTCCCCACAAGACTCGATCGCCTCGGTTGGTTTCTCGCACTGCATGGTGTTTGAGAAATGGATGACCGAGACACAGTCTTTCAGAAACATTAACTCTCTACTCCGGATAGATCATACCAAACCTATAAAACCCACTACCTGCTGACCTACCTCTTCGAGAGCTTCACGTAACTTACTCAACTATGCTAGAGCCCATAATAGCTTGTGGCTGCACACGGAAGTTTCTAGCATGAATAATCTCAGTTCCCTTTGAGCCTGGGTGGTGGTCCATAGGAAGATCACACGGGTACCCTGGGATTTCCAAAAAAAAACAGACAACACTGGGTTCCCCAGGTGCCTCAGTCCACCCAGATGTGTATTTAAGTTGCCACCTTAAAGTAAACCATTAATTAACAATCTCACATCTGTCGTGAATATCTCTCAAACCCAAACCACGTCTACGAGCATAGCATGGCAATATAAGCATAACATAGAAGTAACTCCCAAGGGTTTGAAAGTAACAGGGCAATAGGTTCCTACCTCATCATCTACTTCCCAACCCACAAATTAATGCCATCCTAATCATGCAATGTTTGAGGGTTGAAACTAATGCATAAAAACTGGGTATGGAAAGATATGATCAAGTGTTACATGCCTTGCTGACGATCGGTGAATCCTAGAGACTCGTAGTAACACGCTTCGCACTCCGGGAATTCTATCACAAGCAAACAATACATACATAAGCAAACAACAAAGATGCACAAACAAAACTTCAACTGAAAGAGGTTGACCGGAGAGTTCAACTTAAGAACTCCGGTTTGCAAAAAGAATCAAACCAAACGAAACAACGAAACTCAAACTGCGAAAGAAATAGGGTCCGTTTACTAATCTGAACTAGAGTCAAATTTTACAATGATAAAAATTGGTTTCAGTTGATTATTCGGATAGAGGGTTTCAAGATGAAACTCCAGGCGCTTGAATCACCTGATTCCGATAAACGAGCGAAAAGATAAACAGGTTTGAAAATTGGATCAGAAATCGCGATCAGAATAACCGCGGAATAAATCTGATAAAAGAAAAGCAACGAACTGCTAAACGAACGAACTTTCGTTAACAGAACCTAAACGGTGAACATGTTCGTTAAAACGAACGGACGAACGGACGTTCGCTAATTAAATAAACCGACGAAAATAAACCGATATATATAAAAAAACGATCTAGGGTTTAAAAAAACCCGAAGGGTTTTAAAAAAACCGGCGGCGGGGTCGGGTACCTCCGGCGAGGCGCGTCCGGTGAGGCGGGCGGCTCTGGCGGGTTCCGGGGTTGGGCGGGGGTCGGCGAGGGGCAGCGGCGACGGCGAGAGGCGGCGGCGACAACGCGGGGCTCCGGGGCGGCTCGGGCTCCGGCGGGTTCCGGCGGGGCGTGGTCGGGTGGTGGCGGGTGGTGGTGGCGGCGGGGGTGGCGGCATATATAGGGGGCGGGGGCGGGCTCCGGCTTGGGGAAGGGGGCGCCCGGGGGTGGAGTCCGGCTCGGACTCGCCCTCGGCGTCCGTGCCACGCACGGCGGCGGCGCTCGCGGGCCGGCCTGGCTCGGCTGGGCCTTTGGCCCAGTCGGGCGCGGGTCCGTTTTTTTTATTATTCCCCGAAAGAAAAATTCCTAGAAAAACAAATAAAAATATAAAAATTCCAAAGTAAGTTTCCTCCGTCTAAATAAAATATTTAGAACTAGATGAACTTTTCTTGGCCCCTAAAATGCAACTTTTTAAAGCGTGCAAATTTTTCTAAGGCAATTAAAATTCCAAATAAAATCAAATAAAAACCGAATAATGATTTTAACATTTTTCCTCCGTTATTTCAATTATTTTGGAGAAGTCATATTATCTCCCCTCATTTTTTTATTTCAAATGAAATATTTTCTGGAGAGAAAAATAATTAAAATCCAATATCCTCGTCTTCACTATTTGATAAAATCAAATATGAAAATTGAAAACTCCCCAACTCTCTCCGAGGGTCCTTGAGTTGCTTAGGATTTTCGAGGATGGTAAACGAGAATGCAAATAAATATGGTATGCATGGATGACCTATGTATAACATGCCAAATTGAAAATTTGGGATGTTAAAGTATATAACAATGCATGGTCTGTTAGTTTCCTTGAAGAATTTGTTTGTGAGGACAGAACATGATTACATAACATGCATGACATGGTAGTTTCCTGTGAAGAATCGATTGTGAGATAACATGAGTATAAATATGCATGGCACTTCTATATTTTCGAACCCAGTATAAATTTCCCTGTATTTTCCTCCCAGTTCCATCAGGGACATATCAATGTTGTTTCTTGAATTATCCTACTCATACTCTGAACAATGCTGATCTTATATTAACAATGCATGTCCTTTTTTATATGATGCAGTGTCCCTACAGTTACTGTCCTTTGTAATCACACCACCTTTGCTAAAAACAGGGAAGCACAACTGGTTCCTCGCTCGATCAGACGACGACAAAAGACTGATGATCATTTGGACACATGAGCTGGAAAACTTATATTGCAAAAAACCCACTGTATGCAAGCACCGTGAAATACGTGAGTATCCGGACAGTGGCTGTTACGTCTATGAGCAGGATACCAGCTTGTTGGGGCCTTCAGGATTTTTGAGTTGGAGGCGGGTAAACAGCCTTGGTTCACACTCTCTGTTTCTCGGACTCAATTATTCAATTAACCAGGAGATCACCGTTGGCAAGGACCTTGATGGCGGAGATGCTATGTTTGCTATGGAGACTGTGTCTACACGGCGAGCCCTAGGAGTTCGGGAGAAAACTCCCCTGATTGTCAATGATACATCCTGCAGCCAAAAGAAGGTGAGAATTATAAAGTTATCTGGATTAACTTTGATCCTTGGATGTGTCGAGTCCGACAGGCAGTGATGTAGTTCAAGCCTTCGGGTTGATAGGTAATTGGGCTATTGCATTGAAAGGGTCGAGTACTGGTGTCTCTGGATTACTGGTGGCTGAACCGGGGCTGCAAATTATGATGGTGTTGGATCATCCCTCTTCGAATGACTTGTTGTCTTTGTTGCTTGTTCTGGATGGGTAGTTCTCTTTTTTGTTATGCATATTCCTTTCATTTGGTCATCCTCATCTATGTCACTCTTACTATGTAATAGTTGCCTCTATTTAGAATGTCCTTCTCGTCTGGATGACGAGAGTCTGAGCGCTGCAGATGGGTGCGTTTTGGTGGTGTAGCAAGACTTCTTATGAACTTTCATGTCTTGCTGTTTATGTCAGTAGTAGTCACTAGTCAGTGTTTGAATGTTGTATATATCGTTGTTTTGAACTGTTTATTGTCTCGAACTGCTGGTGGGCTAAATGAGGGAATCACCATTCTCCAGTGTTCAGAGTATACCTCCTGTTTTAAGTTATAATTTGAGCTCAGTGTCTTTTGGATGACGTACACTTGTTTGGGCCAGTGAGGTGTCGTTGAATATGGGCCAAGTAGTAACGCAATGCCAAATAGGTCAATTATGACTCTCAGGCGGGGCTCTCAAAAGATCCTCAAAAAAAGGCCAGGCTCTAAAAAAGAATAGGGACTCTTAGACCGACATGTGGGCACCACTGGTGTTTTCGTGCGCTTGCGCGCCGAGAGCATATTGGCGCATGTTTGAAATTCATGCTACCTTTTCATCCCCAATCTACCGCCCCTCCCCCACCTCTGGAATGTCGATTCCTACTCCAGTTCCCCCAAATACCCCTCATGTACTCCCTGTAATCAACCGCACTATCATGTCGCATGTCAACGCGGATCTCCAAGCCGGAGATCCTGAGGTCCGTCCTGCCTTCGGGTGCTGCGTGCTGAGCTCAACAATGGCATGGCGGAGCATGACGACCAGTTCGCCAACAAAGTGCTGATGGTAACTGTCGATGTCAAAACCGGCGGATCTAGGAGAGGGGGTCCCGAACTGTGCATCTAGGCGGATGGTAACCGGAGACAAGGGACACGATGTTTTTACCCAGGTTCGGGCCCTCTGATGGAGGTAAAACCCTACTCCTGCTTGATTAATATTGATGATATGGGTAGTACAAGAGTGGATCTACCACGAGATCAGAGAGGCTAAACCCTAGAAGCTAGCCTATGGTATGATTGTTGTTCGTCCTACGGACTAAAACCCTCCGGTTTATATAGACACCGGATAGGGTTAGGGTTACACATAGTCGGTTACAATGGTAGGAGATCTACATATCCGTATCGCCAAGCTTGCCTTCCACGCCAAGGAAAGTCCCATCCGGACACGGGACGAAGTCTTCAATCTTGTATCTTCTTAGTCCAGGAGTCCGGCCAACGGTGATAGTTCGGCTATCCGGACACCCCCTAATCCAGGACTCCCTCAGTAGCCCCTGAACCAGGCTTCAATGACGACGAGTCCGGTGCGCATATTGTCTTCGGCATTGCAAGGCGGGTTCCTCCTCCGAATACTTCATAGAAGATTTTGAACACAAGGATTGTGTCCGGCTCTGCAAAACAAGTTCCACATACCACCGTAGAGAGAATAACCTTTGCACAGATCTGCTGACGTATTCCACGGCGTGACATCACACCACGGCCAGGCCTTTATACGAATCGTTTTTACTGTCCCACCTCAGCGCGTTTAGCGAGGCGGTTTCTTCGGCACGTCTTATCAGAGCGGAGACCGTGCCCCCCTTATTCGGGGATCCTCATTAATACGGGCGTGGGTAACCCAGTCGTGCCCGTTGGCACGCCTCCTCCATCGAAGGCGAGTCCCGAACGGACACGGGGAGGGCTCTTGGTATTCAACCTCTTTACAACGAGACTAAGGCCCGCTCCATTCTTTCAAACTCAATCGAATCCGCCCCTCACCTCGAGTTCCAACACCCAAAGCTCCAGATTTAGGTGCTTCGGACCTTCAACGATGTCTGACTCCGACCTGCACGGCCGGTGGATGCCTTCCTCCGTCACGGAAGAAGATGTGCTAAAGCTGAGAGACGCCAGGTATCTAACCGGCGAAATTTCGCATAGGCTGCCTGCCCAAGGGCAGGTTATTCCCACTCCCGAGCCTGGTGAGAGCGTGGTGTTCGTGTCTCACTTCCTTCAGGGTTTAGGCTTCTCGACGGACCCCTTCGTGAGGGGGCTCATGTTTTATTATGGGATGGAATTCCATGACTTGGATCCGGAGTCCATCCTCCACATCTCGTCGTTCATTGTCGTGTGTGAAGCCTTCCTCCGCATTACCCCTCACTTCGGATTGTGGCTCAAGACCTTCAAAGTGGAGCCGAAGATGATCAAGGGGCATCAGGCAGAGTGCGGAGGGGCTGTTATAAGCAAGAATGCTGACGCTCCATGGCCCGAGGGCTCTTTTCAAGAGGAGCTCAATTTATGGCAACATGAGTGGTTTTATATCACCGCTCCCAGGGGCACCAAATGGGCGGCGCCACCTGCCTTCCGCTCGGGTCCTCCACTGTGGCGGGCGTCATGGGTCAATAAAGGGCTCGACTGGGGACCATCCAAGGACGTACCTCTGTTGCAGGGTCGTATTCGAGACCTCCTAGAGAGAGAGATCAATCTGGTGGTAGTAGCGCAGGTCATGCTGGTTTGTCGCACCTTGCCCTGCAAACGTCGCCCCCTCCGCCTGTGGGAGTTTAATCCGGAGAGACCACGAGCTCTCCAACATTTTATGGGTGCAACGCCCGTGGAGATGTACCAACTGTTCTTCGGATCACAAGCAATGTGTCCGGACTTAACCGAGGACGCAGGTCTGAGCTGCAATCGCCCGGATACTCAAGTAACTAGTCCTGTACCCGGACATGCTATCCGCATATTTACCATAAACTAGCCATTAAAAGAGCTATCCTTTAAACAGGAGTGGATAGCAAAAGCAAAACTGATCAGGTGTCCGGCCTCCCTCCCTGAGACCACGCCGGATCCTGTATTAACCAAGATGCTAGAGGTTGTGCCTTTTGAAGAAGGCGAAGGGGGGAACAAGGGAATTACTACCTCCGTGAAGGAGGCTATCAAGAAAGTGGGGATCGAGAATCCCTCACTCCAAGGGGAGAAGAGGACCGCTTCTGTAGATCCGGAGACCAAAGCCTCGAAGCGGGGGAAGAAATCTTCGCCAGAGGGTCCTGCGGCGGGAGATGCCCCGGTCGTACTATTTCCCCAAGGAGATCAGCCCTCCAGCGAGCCATAAGTAAAGGGGGGCGTTTTTTTTAAAGAGAGACATCCCCGTTTTATTTCTGAAGGTAACCGAAAGTTTACCTTGTAGTTCGGATCTCAGCCCATCATAGCAGAGCTCGTCTTCAGGGGATCTTGGTCCGGAGATGATGGAGAGCGAAACACCTTCGTCTGCCGTACCGTTATGCGAGGCGGACGACCCTGAGGTGTCGTCGTGGAGGGCTTCTCCGAATCCGGCGGGGCCAGAAGGCAGCCATATGTCCCCTCAAAGCCCTCCGTGTCCGGCCTTCAAAAAAGGCCACCGGACGAGTCCGGCACGAACGGGTGTACGGTCGGAGGAGCTGAAGGATCTGCTCGGGCGAGCGTCTATCTCAGAGGATCACCGTACGTTAATGGGTACGGTGAATGAAAGGATTTCATCCGCTGAGAGCGGATTGCATGAAGCCGTCGTAAGTTTACTGACGGGTTTTGAGGTACGCAAAATGATGTACCTTCTGACAGTTTTGCATATAAAATGCGCCCTGTATAGATAGTATCCCCTGAGACTTGGTGCGGTGTCAAAAATGACGGCGCGCCGAGGATCATAATCCCAGGTATAATATGCGCTCTTCCTATGTAGGTGGCGAAGCGTCCGGTGGCTAGCCGGGCTGATGAATTTGCCGAACTGAAGCGGCAACTTGACGCGGCGGATGCGGACATCACGCTTGTTAATAAGCGGCTTGACGAGTCACAAGGTATGCAACTTCTCCGCGGACACCTGGTAAGGGAGCTTGACGCCCATGCTTTACAACATGTATGCTTAATGTAGATGGTGCCGCTGCTATGGAGAACCTTCGGGCGGAGCTTGCCCGAGCCAAGGAGCAAGCCATAAAAAGTGATGCGGCTGCCTTAAAGGCAGCCACAGAGCTAAAAGCCGAACAGGCTGCTCACTGCCAAAGCAAGAACGAAATGGCCGAGATGGCCGTGAAATTGAAGAATGGAACAAGAGGACCTGAAAAAGGCCGCCACCGAGGCCAAGGACACTCGCTCTGCGATGAGAGCTATGAAGGAGGAGCTACGTCAGGCCGGAGATATTGCGGCTGGAAAGCCCTTTCAGCTGCAGAGGAAATTCACGGATCCTAAGTACACTCAATTGGAACGGCTGTGGGGTGCGGAGGATGCTTATCTGGACTTGGCGGCGAGTGCCGCAGACGCGGCCGAACACTTCCGAGGTCAAAAGGATCACGGAATGGAAGAGCTTTTTTGGTCGTAGTTCCATAGTCCGGAGCGTCCACTTTCATTAACCGAACGTTTGGCCAAATGGGCTGAGTTGAATAGGTTGTCCGGATTTGCCATGAAGGATGTCGTGGCTCATTTGTGGCCGAACAGGCCCGAGCCGAAGAGTTATTTTTGCTTGGTGCAACAGTTCCTTGGTGCGGTGCCGCATATCGATGCAATGAAGCGGTCAGCATGCATAGAGGGTGCGCGGATGGCTCTTGCCGTGTCAAGACATACTGGGCGGAGATGAAGGCCACCGACATTGCATCCCAAGATTCGGACAGAAACCGAGTACCTGCCGAGCACTATTTTGAGGAAGTCCTGCAGGGCGCTCGTTTAATAGAGATGCAGTGCTCGAAGGGTTATGTTTTATTGACATGTATGATTTGTGAAAACAATGTTTCAGTATAATATAAGAGCTTTTTATACTTGTGCGTTCAAGTATTAAAACACCTCCTGTGTGGCCGTTGATGTATATGTGTATATAACCTGAAAGATGGCAGTCTTCGGCTTCAGCCCCCACGCACATAATGCGGGGGTGTTTGCAAAAAGGCACGTTTTCACACTTAATCCAACGTCTTGGTCCTGTAAAGGAGGTGATAGCGTAGCAAACTAGGCAACCGGACTATAATGCTTTATCACTTTCACTTAGCCATAGGAGTTCAATGGTGGGGCTACTATATAGCCCCTAGGGGCACCGCGCTCTCCCGAATTCGGAGCGTGTATGTGCCTGATCGGGAAACGGTCCTTCGTTAATGCAGGGGAATTCTAAACATTCTGGTGGGTCATCGAGTGGTTGACCAGTCTCATGCTATATCATGACAGTCAGTTTTTGGCTTTCTCTACTGAGGTGCTCACCTGGCCGAACCGGGGCACAATCGCAGTAGTTCTCCTGGTGCCGCGTTAGCCGATAGAACGGAACGTAAGGCAGCAAAACACAGGAGCCGGGCAAACCCAACATTTGACCAAAGACATGATTCGGAGCTGATGCATATAAGGCCTAACTCGAGAAGCCGAACACTCCTTAAGGTATTCGGTCTTTATGAAAACGGGCAGAATAATGCCCTAAGCCCCTGGTGTCTAGGTACGCGCAAAAATTCTGGTGCGGCCGATGCCAAAATGCCAGCCTCCTCCTCGGTTATAGCAAGAAACCGGGGGATGTGTATCAACAAGAGACAGTAAAAAAGGTTTACGCAGGGTCTTAATCTGAAAAGAATCCTTGCAACGGGTCCCTACTGCACGTCTGCGCCTGTGTCTCCGTTGTGCCGTATCCTGGACGGGTGTAGCACGGTGTTCATCTGTAAAAGAGAAGAACTTAGTTGAAAAGAAAAAAATATCGTGCGAAAAATGTACTTTATGTTAAATAAACAGAGTACGGTTCGAAAAGTGAATAAAATTGAGCTTTATTGTCTCTTGTTGTACATGCGTGCAGCCCCTTGTACGGGGGTATGCCGCTAGTAGGCGTTTATATGTTTACGCCGGACTCGTCTAGCCATGTCCGGGGTCCGAATGACCTATTCAGGTGCTTTGATTAGCGGAGCCGGATTAGTGTGGGGCTGTCAAGGAAGTCTCACGTTCTCCCGTGCTCGAGTAACACTTGATACTCCCTTTTAATGAGATGATGCCGCGTGGACCGGGCATTTTAAGTGTAAGAGATGCATAATGCGGTATTGCGTTAAACTGGTCGAAAGCTTCACGTCCCAGTAGTGCTTGATAGCTACTTTCGAATGGGCGATATGGAAGGTTAACTTTTCACAGCGGAAGTTGTCGGATGAGCCGAACACAACTTCTAGCAGTAGGGAGCCCGTACAATGGGCATATAGGCCTGGCATTACCCCTTTGAAGGAGGTGTTGCTATGGCGAATTTTGGTTGGGTCTATCCCCATTTTGCGGATTGTGTCCTGATATAGCAGGTTTAGATAGCTACCTCCGTCCATTAGGACTTGTGTAAATTGGAGTCCGTCGATTATAGGATCTAATATCAAGGTAGTCCATCCTGCGTTCCGGATACTTCCGGAATAGTCTTGATGATCGAAGGTGATTGGTTTTGACAACCAACGTTGGGACTCTGCTGGGATAGACCGTGCAGCGCGTGTTTCTATGGGCGCCGCTCTGTTTTTCCCTTTTGTCACTTGAAGTGAGTTCACTGTTTTGACTTCTTGTGGGAAATTCTTTTGTTTTCCGGTGCTCTGCTTGTGGGGTTCGTCATCGTCCTCGCTTGGTGTGTTGAGCCCCTTGTGTTCGGCATTGAGTTTGCCGGACTGCTTGAAGACCCAACAATCTCTGTGGGTATGGTTTGCAGGCTTCCCGGGAGTACTGTGGATTTGGCATATTTTGTCCAAGATTTTGTTTAGGTTGGATAGCTCGTCGCTGTTGTCCTTGAGGGGCAGTTTTTTATGATTCTGCCGGGAGCTTCTGAATCCGGCGTTGACTGCCGTGCTCTTTGGGCTGTTTCCCTTTGTCCGGCGCTGGTCCTTGCTGCGTCGTGGTTTTCCATTTCCATCCCTGACTTCGGATGTACTTGGGTCGCTGGTATTGCATCTTGCCAGCAAAATATCCTCTCCCGCGCAAAAGCGGGTCATGAGGCTTGTTAATGCAGCCATTGTTCTCGGCTTCTGCTAGCCGAGGTGTCTGGCGAGCCATTCGTCTCGGACGTTGTGTTTGAAAGCTGCTAAGGCTTCGGCGTCTGGACAGTCGACTATTTGGTTCTTTTTGGTGAGGAACCTGTTCCAGAATTTGCGGCTCCGGGATGTTGAGTTATGTGACTTAAATTGTCTGCATCCGGAGGGCGGACATAAGTCCCTTGAAAATTTGCCCGAAAAGCATCCTCGAGCTCTTCCCAACTTCCAATGGTATTTTCAGGGAGGCTTTTGAGCCAATGTCGGGCTGGCCCTTTGAGCTTGAGGGGTAAATATTTTATGGCGTGGAGATCATCTCCTCTAGCCATGTGTATGTGGAGGATGTAATCCTCAATCCAGACTCCAGGGTCTGTTGTTCCGTCGTATGCCTCTATGTTTACGGGTTTGAATCCCGCTGGGAATTCGTGATCCAGCACCTCATCCGTGAAACAGAGGGGGTGTGCGGCACCCCTATATTTGGGTGTGCCGTGATGTTCGGATATTTGGCGTGTTGCATTGCTTGAAAGAGCTTGCTTTCTCGGCCCATAGATGGACATAACTGGGCCATCCTTTTGATGCGAATCCTTATGCGGATCGCGTGCCGTCTTGTGTGCGGCGCCGCTTGCCGCTCCATGTTTGCCATGTGGTCTTCTATCCGACCGGGCGGCCTCTTTGTTCTTTGATTGCGGGGGCTCTAAGGCCTCCTCATCGAATTCGGGCAGTAGTTTGTGCTTCGGGTAGCTCTTTGTTTGGCGACCGTCGCCGTATTTCTCTGTGGTGTTGAGTACTTTGCTCCATCTGATTCTGAGTGCATCTTCCGCTGTTTTGAGCTTCCGCTTCTGCTTTTTCAGGCTACGCACAGTGGCGACGAGCCTTTTGTGGAGGTTCTTCTGCTCCAGCAACTTGTCCGGCATGAGATCGTCCAGACTGTTATCTTCGCCGGGGACGGGTTGTTTATCCAAGTTGTCCTGTTCGGACGGTTGCTCGATAGCATGTTCGTTTTCCACCGGTTCGCCCTGCTCTATGGCTGGGTCTGTGTGGCTGTCGTCTTTGTTGAGGAGGGACTTGGTCCAGCGTTTACGTTGCCGTTTTGACTGCTTTTCGAGGGATTTATCCTTCGTAGCGTCCCGTTGTTCCTCGTCATCACTTCCTTTAGGTGTATCCACCATGTATACATCGTGGGATGAGGTGGCTGTCCAGTATCCTATAGGTGCTGGTTCATGGTTGTCTCCTACATCGTCATCCATACCGTCGATGTCTTCGGAGTCGAAATCGAGCACGTCGTTTAAGCTTTCGACGGTGGCTACAAAGTGGGTGGTGGGTGGGCATTGAATTTCTTCGTCGTCCGCATCCCAACCTTCCTGACCATAGTCCGGCCAGGGCTCCCAATAAAGAGAGAGACTTTAGTGAATTCAGGATATCGCCAAAGGGCGAGTGCTGAAAGATGTCCGCGGCAATGAACTCCATAACCGGCGCCCAATTGGATTCGATTGGCAGGGGCGCGGAGGGTTCGAAGTCCGGAGAGGAGTCCGACACCTCGGAGTCACGGTCTTCGCAAAGGACAGGGATGGAGTTCGGCTCAATTGACGTGGAGATCGTAGCCCCCGAGGCGGTGTCCAGCCACCCATCCTCGATCGGCGGAGTCGGCTCCGAGCTAAGGGTCGGAGCGGACGCTGGTGCGGCCTCCAGGGCACTGTTCGGCGGCAGAGCTAGATCGTGCCCATTGAGACAGTGCGGCGCGCTTGGCTGTGGCTCGAATCCGTCGAAGATCAAGTCTCCACGGATGTCGGCCGTGTAGTTCAAACTCCCAAATCTGACCTGATGGCCAGGGGCGTAGCTTTCGATCTGCTCTAGATGACCAAGTGAATTGGCCCGCAGTGCAAAGCCGCCGAATACGAAGATCTGTCCGGGGAGAAAAGTCTCACCCTGGACCACGTCGTTGTTGATGATCGAAGGAGCCATCGGGCCTAAAGATGACAACACAGAGGAACTCTCAATGAAAGCACCAATGTCGGTGTCAAAACCGGCGGATCTCGGGTAGGGGGTCCCGAACTGTGCGTCTAGGCGGATGGTAACAGGAGACAAGGGACACGATGTTTTTACCCAGGTTCGGGCCCTCTCGATGGAGGTAAAACCCTACTCCTGCTTGATTAATATTTATGATATGGGTAGTACAAGAGTGGATCTACCACGAGATCAGAGAGGCTAAACCCTAGAAGCTAGCCTATGGTATGATTGTTGTTCGTCCTACGGACTAAAACCCTCCGGTTTATATAGACACGGATAGGGTTAGGGTTACACATAGTCGGTTACAACGGTAGGATATCTACATATCCGTATCGCCAAGCTTGCCTTCCACGCCAAGGAAAGTCCCATCCGGACACGGGACGAAGTCTTCAATCTTGTATCTTCATAGTCCAGGAGTCCGGCCAATGGTGATAGTTCGGCTATCCGGACACCCCCTAATCCAGGACTCCCTTAGTAACCATCAACGGAGACCGGCCTCCTGCCTCGCCGGACGACCTTGTCAAAGCTCTTGGCATTGCGCACGGCATCCAAATATGTGACTTGCTCGTCGAAGTCTGTCCGCCACCGACTGATTTCTTTGTCAGGTTCCGGACAACTTTCGACTGCAGTCGTGTGTTCGAATCTTCCCGGCGTTTGTTCTGCGATGGCGCGCTGGTGAGCTTTGATCGGTGGTACCCATGATGGGGCTCGGTGCCCTCTAAGCTTGAGTTTTTATCAAAGCTTACCTTCCACGGCATGCCTCGACGTGCTTGGAACAACGATTCCATGAATGAGCTTATCAACGACCTTGGAGGTGAGCTCGTAAGTATGTTTGTTCCTCCAGACAGCTGGCTCTGACGGTTATGGCATGGATGAAGAAGTCGTCCACCATACGAAGGTGATTGGTTTTGAGATACCGGTGCGGGAACCGCGGTTGTACTATTCCTTGCCACCAAGGCTGCCGCGGACCACGTTAGGGATGTACCTGTATCGAGTGTTCGTGCATGTCGAAGAAGTGGTCAATCCATCAATCGAAGTCCTGCCGCCGCCCCTGGTGCCCGAGTCCGCCGACGATGTCCATTACAGGAGTCAACGTCAGACTTTCCCTGTGTTGCTCGGAACGATGGATGGCACAGGGCCTACTCCATCGCCGGCGGAGGCCACTGCTTCTTTGGGAGAAGAGGCAAGGCTGGCTGCCTGGATGTGCTCTAATTTGAGGTAACAACTAAATCTTGTCAGATACTGGTTAAATCCGAGCTATGGGTGTGAAGCACTGATGTGCCAGTACATTTGATTGTGACCTGTTCTATTTTTTTACCTGAACTTTTTTTAGAAAGGGTTGTACGTCAACTTAATGTTCTAGCAGAACTTATATATTGTGTTGTTTATCTGTTTTCTTTGCACATCATTCAAGATATTTCCCCGTCATTGATAAAGACGATGAACCGTTATGTACGAGTTCGTTGGTTTCAACATAGCCCTACCCATAGCGATCCACTGCTTCCACCCTGATTGTGCCGCCTGCGTGAAATTATTGTATGCAAGTTCAATGTGCTATGATGTTCTATATGATTGTGTCAATTATATAAGTTTTTACTGAGTATCATCAATGCATATGGATGAAAGATGTATTTACGAGCATCGACCAATGGGTCTCTCTCTCTCTCTCACACACACACACACAAACACACACACGCACATACGCACAAGTGGGACCCGTTGAATTATTCTTCGCTCATGACAACTTTTTATTAGGTTTCACTGTACTCTAACTTTTCTCTTAAGTTATTAATTGAGCTCAGTGACTTCAAAAAGTTGTACAGAAGCCTTGTTTGGGCCTTTCCGACGTCGCTGAATGTGGGCTAAGTAGCCATGTAAGATTGTACTGTACTACACATGCCTTTTTTTCAACATCAGCAATGCAACTGGGCCAACAGTTGTACACAATCCGGGTCAACTTGTTATTCTCCGTCCCGCTGGGCTGCAAATCTTTCCTAGGAGGGATGCATTAGGCTTACCAAGAAAATGGAATTTAAGAAATAATAAATGGGATGTAATTATAAAAACTAGGCAGTAACTCTAAAAAAAATGCACCAAACACGTAATTAGTTTATAAAATATTGCTTTTGGATTTTGAAAATTTTAATTTCATTAATTGTTGCGCGAGTAATGTTTCGTTGGATTTTTACGTAATACAAATTTATATTGAAATTGTATTTAATATGACTAGAAATTTTGGGACAAAAATATTTCGGATCCCATCAAAATGTGGGAATTTTTATTGAATTCTATTTTGAACGGTTGGTTGAAATTATTAATTGTTGTCCTAGCTAGAAAATGGGTTGTACTTTTAACAAACTGTAAATGGGTTGTAGTAAATTCCATCAGAATTCACAAATGGGTTGTACATTCTTACAAATTGCAAATGGGCTATAAGTTCTCTGCCACACACTTGTGGGCCTACTAAGTTGACGCGTATGCAAGGCTTTGTCAACTTATAGTCAACACACGTTCTAGAAGCAGTGTCCATTGGATGTCCATCCAACGGATGTCGTGCTTCTTCATCAATCTTGGATATTATAGCTTTAGCCGCCCAAAATATGATTCCTCCACCTGACATCTGGGGCTCACCATTTTAGAGGCTGACCTGTGGGCCTACTAAGTTGACTCGTACCAAGGGCTTTGTCAACTTAGTCAATATAAATTATTCTAGTTGTAGTGACCGTCCGATGTCCATCCAACGGCCGTCGTGCTTCTTCAACCTCTGGTCTTCTTGCTCCAGCCGCCCAAAGCAGCACCGGTCGTGCCGCCTGCTCTTGCCTCCCGTGGCCGGTTGTGCTGCCGTGGAGGCCTCATCGCCCCTACCACTCCCACCGCTGGCCAGGCCCTGCGGCGACGCCATCCTCACACCGCATCTGAACCTGTGAACCCTCGTACTCCTCTCCACGTGGGCATCTACTGCCGCGTCTTCCCCGGCTCCGCGTCGTTCCCTTCCTAGGCCTCGCCGTCATCCACCGTCTTGGTGCTCTCGGCATGGCGTGGTCAATGTGGTCAACGACCGACTTCCATCGGAAGAGTACTGTACGTGGAGAGGCTGACAGCTGGGTCCATGGCCGCATCAAGGAAGTGCCTCCTTATTACGCGAAAAATAATGATTCCTCCACCTGACAGCAGGGACCCACCGGACGGGCCACTGTATTTCGCGAAAAAAAGTTTTCCCCCTGACTGCTGGGACCCACCAGCTATATCTTCGCACACAAGGAAGTGCGTCCATATTACGGGCAAAAAATGATTCGCCCCCTGACTGCTAGGACCCACCAGCTACATCTTTGCACGGAAGAAAGTGCCTGACAGTCGGGACCCACCTAGTCGAAGCGTACGTAGCGTTGTCATTCTGGTCGCGAACGTGTACATACATACTGGTCGATGTAGAGGCGCGCATGTGTCAAAGTAGAGGCGCGCATGTAGCATTTACATGTATGTACAGCAGCCAGGGTGCAAGAAAGTAAAAATATGACCACATACGTACATACGGGCGGGGTCTCGAACGCCTACTCGCGCATACGTACGGCCAGGGCTCGTGTACATGGCTGGGTCAGAACGGAGAAGTTGCGCTGTCGTCGTGTTTATGGGGAGGCAACGGAATGCGTGTTGTTCATCGGGAGGCAACGGAACGCGTGCTGTTCATCGGGAGCCAACCGGCTTGGACGGAATAGCCGATGGAAACGAGGCCTGCCGTACCGCAGAACGGAGGAAATGGCCTTGTGTTCGACCGGCCATGGTTGAAACGGGATCCTGTTCATCGGGAGGGGTCTGGCGTACCGCAAAATGGAGGAAACTGGCCTACTACGTTCGAAACGGGGTCCTGTTGATCGGGAGGGGTGTGGCGTACCGCAAAACGGAGGAAACGGACTTGTGTTGGAGCTCTACGGTCGAAACGGGGGTCCTGTTCATCGGAAGGGGTGTGGCGTACCGCGAAACGGGACTCCACGGGATACTGTTCATCTCCACCATTGACTGCCTCCACGGGCTACTGTTCATCCAGCTCTCCACTGGCTACTGTTCAAACAGCCCTCCACCGGCTACTGTTCAACCATCCCTCCACGGGGTCATGTTCATCCAGCCCTCCATGGGGTCCTGTTCATCCAGCCCTCCACGGGGTCCTGTTCATCCACCAACTAGATCGATCGGGGTACTGTTCATCCAGCGGCAACGGCCTCTACTACCACGGGTTCCTGTTCATCCAACCCCCCACCAAGAACTATCATCCAAACCCTCCAACAACACTCATTGTTCATCCAGAGGCAGCATCGATCGGCTTCAGTTAGCAGGAGTAGTGAAGGAACCACTCGGGTTCAATTAACAGCAAGGAATTGATCAATCGCTCGGGTTCAGTAACGCGTAGCCTGCAGCGCAATCGCTCGGGTTCAGTTAGAGCCCAACGCCTCGCTCGGATTCAGTTAGAGCGCAACGCCTCGCACACATGCGCGCACGTATGAGAGAAACGCGCATCGCTCGGCCCCCGATCACCCACCGTAACCGGGAACTCCCCGATATTTTCCTTGCCCTCGCTTCTACCACGGTTTTTTCTGTCATGGACGGCCCAAAGAATGTCATGCAGCTGCGTCTCCGGCCTGCCCAGGACGAAAATCCCATTTTCTGTCATGATTTTTTGTCATAGAAGTAGGACCCCACCACATCTATGGTGATACCGGGTTTTGTCACAATTATTGTCATAGAAGTTTCATAAGTATGACAGAAAAGTTTTTCGTTCGGCCCAAAATGTCACGGATGTGTCTTTTTTTGTAGTGCATCCGTTAGCTTAGTATATTGATCATTCAGTTTTATTGTTATAGCTTTCTTCATGTCATATACATATTCCTTTGATTATGAGATTATGCAACTCCCGGATACCGTAGGTATACCTTGTGTGCTATGAAATGTCACAGCGTAACTGGGTGATTATAAAGATGCTCTACAGGTATTTCCGAAGGTGTTTGTTGGGTTGGCATAGATCGAGATTAGGATTTGTCACTCCAAGTATGGGAGCGGTATCTCTGGGCCCTCTCGGTAATACACATCATAAGAAGCCTTGCAAGTAATGTGACTAATGAGTTAGTTGCGGGATGATGTATTACAGAACAAGTAAAGAGACTTGTCGATAATGATATAGAACTAGGTATGAAGATACCGACGATGGAATCTCGGGCAGGTAACATACCGATGACAAAGGGAATAACGTATGTTGTCATTATGGTATGACCAATAAAGATCTTCATAGAATATGTGGGAACCAATATGAGCATCCAGGTTCCGATGTTGGTTATTGCCGGAGAGGTGTCTCGGTCATGTCTACCTAGTTCTTGAACCCGTAGGGTCCGCACGCTTAACGTTTGATGATGATTTTGTATTACATGAGTTATGTGATTTGGTGGCTGAATGTTGTTTGGAGTCCCGGATGAGATCACAGACATGACGAGGAGTCTCAAAATGGTCAAGAGGTAAAGATTGATATATAGGACGATGGTATTCGGACACCAGAAGTGTTCCCGTGGTACCGGGTACATATCGGGTCACTGAAAGGGGTCCCGGGCACCCCCCCGGCAACTACATGGGCCTAATGGGCCAAGAGTGGGACAGACCAGCCCCTAAGGGGCTGGTGCGCCCCATGTAGGCCGAAATAGGGGGGAGGAAAGAGGAGAAGAGAGAAAGAAAGGGGAGGGATTCGGCCTCCCCATTCCTTCTCTCCCCCTCCGGGAATTATGGTAAGGGGGGCGAATAGGATTAGGGCCCCAAGTAGGATTCCACCTACTTGGGCGCCCCCTTGGTTACCCCCTCTCCCTTCCACCTATATATATGAGGGGGGAGTCGCCTAGAACACACAACAACAACTATTAGCCGTGTGCGACGCCTTCCTCCATAGTTTACGCCACCGGTCATATTCACGTAGTGCTTAGGCGAAGCCCTGCGCGGATCACTTCACCATCACCATCACCACACCGTCGTGCTGATGGAACTCTCCATCGACACTTTGCTGGATCAAGAGTTCGAGGGACGTCATCGAGCTGAATGTGTGCAGAACTCGTAGGTCCCGTACGTTAGGTGCTTGATCGGTTGGAACAAGAAGAAGTTCGACTACATCAACTGCGTTGTCAAACACTTCCGTTTTCGGTCTACGAGGGTTCGTGGACACACTCTCCCCCTCTCGTTGCTATGCATCTCCTAGATAGATCTTGCGTGAGCGTTGGATTTTTTTTTAAATTGTATGCTACGTTTCCCAACAGTGAGGGATCGAGAGCCAATAGGAGACCCTAAGGCGCGATGCTCAGCCCCCCCCCCTTTAATGTGCAAGCGAATTGTGTGAAAAAGGAGTGGCTGGCCTTGCGAGGGTGCCTTGGATGGGTCTCGACTCGAGGTGCTGGCGGGGCCACTCGTGGTCCCGACTCCGGAGGTCCATGCGAGTTAGCTCGAGAAAGAGAACATAGCACATAGCCGCGCTTGATGTCCTACCGGTGAACTTTCCGCAAGAAGACGAAGGCACCGAGGACCCGGTGAGGTGACGTGCGCAGGGCAGGCCGCGATCCAAAGCTCATTCTCTCAGGTTTATCAGCGCCGCAGGGACGGACCTGAGCATAGGCTCTGTGTCAGCAGCCCCCGTTGCAGAATGAGCAAGTGGCGGGTTAGCAACGTGTGGAGGCCACGAGGGGCGATTCCATAGATAACGAGACAGTAAAGGTAATGCCAACAATCATGATGACACAGGCAAGCATACTGGTCTGGAGTACATGAAATAAAATGGTGTGGCCGCAGGACTGGCCCTGGCAGCTTGAGGAGAATGCAGCCCGAGGGGTTCCCTCAATTGAACAAACCAAAAAAGGTCACCTGGCACCGTCGCCGAAGAAGTGTTGGAGTAGCTGAAGACGCGTGCCGCAGAAGTCGGCCCTCACGAGTCGTCCAGCTCCTGAGCCTCATGAGGCTCTGGGGTCCCGGGGAGCTGGCAAGGGTCTGTCACCTCCTCCATCTGGACCACATTGTGCCTGACCTCATTAGCCTCCAGGATGACCCGCATGTGGCGCTGGTGCGCAGCCACTGCATTCGGCAGACCGAAGGGCATGCGAACATAGCTGTGAGGGGGGGGGGGGAGCTCCTGAGACGCGACTTTATTGAGCCATGGGACGTTGACACATACATGTAGCTCGCTGGCCTCGTTAGGGGAGGGAGTTGCGCTGGGTGGAGCCGGGCGACGCTTGATACGTCTCCAACGTATCTATAATTTTTTATTTCTCCATGCTATTATATATTCTGTTTTGGATGTTTAATGGGCTTTATTATACACTTTTATATTATTTTTGGGACTAACCCATTAACCCAAGGCCCAGTGCAAATTGCTGTTTTTTTTTGCCTATTTCAGTGCTTCGCAGAAAAGGAATATCAAACGGAGTCCAAACGGAATGAAACCTTTGGGAGCGTGATTTTTGGAACAAACGTGATCCAGAGGACTTGGAGTGGCCGTCAAGAAACGAACGAGGAAGCCACGAGGCCGGAGGCGCGCCTACCTCCCTGGGCGCGCCCTCCAGCCTCGTGGGCCCCTCGTGGCTCCACCGACCTACTTATTCCTCCTATATATACCTACGTACCCCAAAACCATCGAGGAGCACCACGAAACCCTATTTCCACCGCCGCAACCTTCTGTACCCGTGAGATCCCATCTTGGGCCCTTTTCTGGCGCCCTGCCGGAGGGGGAATCGATCATGGAGGGCTTCTACATCAACACCATAGCCTCTCCGATGATGTGTGAGTAGTTTATCACAGACCTTCGGCTCCATAGTTATTAGCTAGATGGCTTCTTCTCTCTCTTTGGATCTCAATACAAAGTTCTCCTCGATCTTCTTGGAGATCTATTCGATGTAACTCTTTTTGCGGTGTGTTTGTCGAGATCCGATGAATTGTGAGTTTATGATCAAGATTATCTATGAACAATATTTGAATCTTCTCTGAATTCTTTTATGTATGATTGGTTATCTTTGCAAGTCTCTTTGAATTATCAGTTTGGTTTGGCCTACTAGATTGATCTTTCTTGCAATGGGAGAAGTGCTTAGCTTTGGGTTCAATCTTGCGTTGCTCGATCCCAGTGACAGTAGGGGAAACGACATGTATTGTATTGTTGCCATCGGGGATAAAAAGATGGGGTTTATATCATATTGCTTGAGTTTATACCTCTACTCATGTCATCTTACCTAATGCATTACTCTGTTCTTATGAACTTAATACTCTAGGTGCATGCTGGATAGCGGTCGATGTGTGGAGTAATAGTAGTAGATGCAGGTAGGAGTCGGTCTACTTGTTGCGGACGTGATGCCTATATACATGATCATGCCTAGATATTCTCATAACTATGCACTTTTCTATCAATTGCTCGACAGTAATTTGTTCACCCACCGTAATACTTATGCTATCTTGAGAGAAGCCACTAGTGAAACCTGTGGCCCCCGGGTCTATTTTCCATCATATAAGTTTCCAATCTATTTTTACTTTGCAATCTTTACTTTCAATCTTTATCATAAAAATACCAAAAATATTATCTTATCATCTCTATCAGATCTCACTTTTGCAAAGTGGCCGTGAAGGGATTGGCAACCCCTTTATCGCGTTGGTTGCAAGGTTCTTATTTGTTTGTGTAGGTACGAGGGACTTGCGTGTGGCCTCCTACTGGATTGATACCTTGGTTCTCAAAAACTGAGGGAAATACTTACGCTACTTTGCTGCATCACCCTTTCCTCTTCAAGGGAAGAACCAACGCATGCTCAAGAGGTAGCAAGAAGGATTTCTGGCGCCGTTGCCGGGGAGTCTACACACAAGTCAAGACATACCAAGTACCCATCACAAACTCTTATCCCTCGCATTACATTATTTGCCATTTGCCTCTCGTTTTCCTCTCCCCCACTTCACCTTTGCCATTTTATTCACCCTCTCTTTCCGTTCGCCTATTTCTCGCTTGCCTCTTATGTTCCGTGTGCCGTCATGGCCAGTCCTTTATCTGCTCCTTTTTCTCCCGAGTTTGAAGTTCTCCACTTCAAACAAAGACAAGGAGAAAACTTAAAATATGCTTGGTTTAGGATGATGGAATCTTATCGTAATTGCACCTTAGTGGTGAATTTTAGAATTTTGCTTCGCAATTTTTATGTTGGACTAAATATGCCCCATAGACAACTTTTGGATTGCGTTGCCAAAGGAATTTTTATCGAGATTGATCCCAGTATTGCGCATGAAATTATAGAGGGAATAGTGGGAACACTACCTCAACAAAAGGGGCCGCATCATACCCAAGAAGAAACACAAGTTTTTGAGAAAATTTAAGAAGTAATTAAGATTTTACAAAAGTCTCTTGAACCTCTTAAGAGTGTTAGCGGAAATCTTCACCGCATGAATATGTTGATTACCCTTTGAAATAAGCCATTGGATTCTCTAGATCAAAAAATTTCCGAATGTCAAGGGAAACGTAAAGAACCTCCCGGATTCGAGCATGATTCCGCTAAAAAAATTAAAACGAAGGTGGCAGTACCTAGATCTATCCTTGCCTTTATGCCTAGCTAGGGGCGTTAAACGATAGCGCTTGTTGGGAGGCAACCCAATTTTATTTTGGTTTCTTGCTTTTGGTTTTGTTTAGTAATAAATAATCCATCTAGCCTCTGTTTATATGTGGTTTTATGTTTTAATTAGTGTTTGTGCCAAGTAAAATCTATAGGATCTTCTTGGATGATAGTTATTTGATCTTGCTGAAAAAAGTCAGAAACTTTCTGCTCACGAAAACAATTGTTAAAAATCACCAGAACGTGATAAAATACTGATTCCAATTGAAGTAGATTAATAAAAAAATTATCTAGGCCTTCCTGTTTTTGTAGATTTTTCTCAGTTCCCGAAGTTTGCGTTAGATACAGATTACTACGGACTGTTCTGTTTTTGACAGATTCTGTTTTTCGTGTGTTGTTTGCTTATTTTAACGAATCTATGAATAGTAATGGAGTTTATGAACCATAGAGAAGTTGGAATACAGTAGGTTTAACACCAATATAAATAAAGAATGAGTTCATTACAGTACCTTGAAGTGGTGTTTTGTTTTCTTTCGCTAACGGAGCTCACGAGATTTTCTGTTAAGTTTTGTGTTGTGAAGTTTTCAAGTTTTGGGTAAAGATTTGATGGATTATGGAACAAGGAGTGGCAAGAGCCTAAGCTTGGGGATGCCCAAGGTACCCCACGGTAAAATCTAAGGACAACCAAAAAGCGTAAGCTTGGGGATGCCCCAGAAGGCATCCCCTCTTTTGTCTTCGTCCATCGGTAACTTTACTTGGAGCTATATTTTTATTCACCACATGATATGTGTTTTGCTTGGAGCGTCTTGTATGATTTGAGTCTTTGCTTTTTAGTTCCCCACAATCATCCTTGCTGTACACACCTTTTGGGAGAGACACACATTAATCGGAATTTATTAGAACACTCTATATGCTTCACTTATATCTTTTGAGCTAAACAATTTTGCTCTAGTGCTTCACTTATATCTTTTAGAGCACGATGGTGGTTTTATTTTATAGATATTATTGATCACTCATGCTTCACTTATATTATTTGGAGAGTCCTTTAGAACAGCATGGTAATTTTCTTTGGTTATAAAATTGGTCCTAATATGATAGGCATCCAAAATGGATACAATAAAAACTTTCATATAAGTGCATTGAATACTAGGAGAAGTTTGACACTTGATGATTGTTTTGAGATATGGAGATAGTGATATTAAAGTTGTGCTAGTTGAGTAGTTTTGAATTTGAGAAATACTTGTGTTCAAGTTTGCAAGTCCTGTAGCATGCACGTATGGTAAACGTTGTGTAACAAATTTGAAACATGAGGTGTTCTTTGATTGTCACCCTTATGAGTGGCGGTCGGGGACGAGCGATGGTCTTTTCCTACCAATATATCCCCCGAGGAGCATGCGCGTAGTGCTTGGTTTTCTATGACTTGTAGATTTTTGCAATAAGTATGTGAGTTCTTTATGACTAATGTTGAGTCCATGGATTATACGCACTCTCGACCTTCCATCATTCCTAGCCTCTTCGGTACCGTGCATTGCCCTTTCTCACCTTGAGAGTTGGTGCAAACTTCGCGGGTGCATCCAAACCCCGTGATAAGATACGCTCTATCACACATAAACCTCCTTATATCTTCCTCAAAACAGCCACCATACCTACCTATTATGGCATTTCCATAGCCATTCCGAGATATATTGCCATGCAACTTTCCACCGTTCCGTTTTTTATGACACGCTTCATCATTGTCATATTTCCTTGCATGATCATGTAGTTGACATCGTATTTGGGGCAGAGCCACCATGCATATTATTTCATACATGTCACTCTTGATTCATTGCCCATACTGGTACACCGCGGAGGCATTCATATAGTCATATTTTGTTCTAAGTATCGAGTTGTAATCATTGAGTTGTAAATGAATAGAAGTGTGATGATCATCATTAATAGAGCATTGTCCCAAAAAAAGAAGAAAGGCCAAATAAAAAAAGAAAAGTCCCCAAAAAAAGAGAAATAAAAAGGGGCAATGCTACTATCCTTTTCCACATTTGTGCTTCAAAGTAGCACCATGATCTTTATGATAGAGAGTCTTGTTTTGTCACTTTCATATACTAGTGGGAACTTTTAATTATAGAACTTGGCTTGTATATTCCAACAATGGGCTTCCTCAAATGCCCTAGGTCTTCGTGAGCAAGCAAGTTGGATGCACACCCACTTAGTTTATTTTGTTGAGCTTTCATACATTTATAGCTCTAGTGCATTCGTTGCATGGCAATCCCTACTCCTTGCATTGACATCAATTAATGGCCATCTCCCTAGCCCGTTGATTAGCTGCGTCAATGTGAGACTTTCTCCTTTTTTATCTTATCCACACAACCCCCATCATTATATTCTGTTCCACCCATAGTGCTATATCCATGGCTCACGCTCATGTATTGCGTGAAAGTTGAAACAAGTTTGAGATTACTAAAGTATGAAACAATTGCTTGGCTTGTCATCGGGGTTGTGCAAGATGAGAGCATTCTCGTGTGACGAAAATGGAGCATGACCAAACTATATGATTTTGTAGGGATGAACTTTCTTTGGCCATGTTATTTTGAGAAGACATAATTGCTTAGTTAGTATGCTTGAAGTATTATTATTTTTATTTCAATATTAAACTTTTATCTTGAATCTTTCGGATCTGAACATTCATGCCACAATAAAGAGAATTACACTGAAGAATATGCTAAGTAGCATTCCACATCAAAAATGCTGTTTTTATCATTTACCTACTCGAGGACGAGCAAAACTTAAGCTTGGGGATGCTTGATACGTCTCCAACGTATCTATAATTTTTTATTGCTCCATGCTATTATATATTCTGTTTTGGATGTTTAATGGGCTTTATTATAAACTTCTATATTATTTTTGGGACTAACCTATTAACCCAAGGCCCAGTGCAAATTGCTGTTTTTTGCCTATTTCATTGTTTCGCAGAAAAGGAATATCAAACGGAGTCCAAACAGAATGAAACCTTCGAGAGCGTGATTTTTGGAACAAACGTGATCCAGAGGACTTGGAGTGGACGTCAAGAAATGAACGAGGAAGCCATGAGGCAGGGGGCGCGCCTACCCCCTTGGGCGCACCCTCCACCCTCGTGGGCCCCTCATGGATCCACCAACCTACTTCTTCCTCCTATATATACCTACGTACCCCAAAACCATCGAGGAGCACCATGAAACCCTATTTCCACTGCCGCAACCTTCTGTACCCGTGAGATCCCATCTTGGGGCCTTTTCCTGTGCTCCGCCGGAGGGGGAATCAATCACGGAGGGCTTCTACGTCAACACCATAGCCACTCCGATGATGTGTGAGTTGTTTATCACAGACCTTCGGCTCCATAGTCATTAGCTAGATGGCTTCTTCTCTCTCTTTGGATCTCAACATAAAGTTCTCCTCGATCTTCTTGGAGATCTATTTGGTGTAACTCTTTTTGCGGTGTGTTTGTCGAGATCCGATGAATTGTGGGTTTATGATCAAGATTATCTATGAACAATATTTGAATCTTCTCTGAATTCTTTTATGTATGATTTGTTATCTTTGCAAGTCTCTTCGAATTATCAGTTTGGTTTGGCCTACTAGATTGATCTTTCTTGCAATGGGAGAAGTGCTTAGCTTTGGGTTCAATGTTGCGTTGCTCGATCCCAGTGACAGTAGGGGAAACTACACATATTGTATTGTTGCCATCGGGGATAAAAAGATGGGGTTTATATCATATTGCTTGAGTTTATCCCTCTACATCATGTCATCTTACCTAATGCGTTACTCTGTTCTTATGAACTTAATACTCGAAATGCATGCTGGATAGCGGTCGATGTGTGGAGTAATAGTAGTAGATGCAGGCAGGAGTCGGTCTACTTGTTGCAGACATGATGCTATACATGATCATGCCTAGATATTCTCATAACTATGCACTTTTCTATCAATTGCTCGATAGTAATTTGTTCACCCACCGTAATACTTATGCTATCTTGAGAGAAGCCACTAGTGAAACCTATGGCCCCCGGGTCTATTTTCCATCATATAAGTTTCCAATCTATTTTTACTTTGCAATCTTTACTTTCAATCTTTATCATAAAAATACCAAAAATATTATCTTATCATCTCTATCAGATCTCACTTTTGCAAGTGGCAGGGATTGACAACCCCTTTATCGCGTTGGTTGCAAGGTTCTTATTTGTTTGTGTAGGTATGAGGGACTTGCGTGTGGCCTCCTACTGGATTGATACCTTGGTTCTCAAAAACTGAGGGAAATACTTACGCTACTTTGCTGCATCACCCTTTCCTCTTCAAGGGAAAAACCAACGCATGCTCAAGAGGTAGCAACGCTCGCCTCGCATGGATCTCGCCTCCTGAAGCTCCTCGATTGCCTTGGTGATGAACTCCTGAGCGCTTGGCGCCTCATGCCCTGCACCATTCTTGCGGAAGCGCATGTTGAAGCACACCTCCATATGGTGCCCGAAGCCTCCCTCGTGACACTGGCCAGGTCTGAGGCCCTCCAGAGGATAGCCCCCGAGCCCAACCTAAGAGGGGCGCCGGGCATCCCTTCCTATGCGAGAGGGGAAGACACCCCATCAGCAGGCGCAAGGCCTGGGGCACGGTCGTCGGACGCCCCATCCTCCTGAGATCCTTGGCGGAGCAGCTGCTTCTTCTTCTTGGGGACGACCTCAGGGGGGTAGATGACGCCTTCGTCATCTGGGTTCTTGATCACCGCAGCCTGATAGGCTCGATCGAGGGAGCACACTACATCCTTTTCATCGCAGGTGATCGTTATGATGCTGTTGCTTCCTGGCATCTGGAGGACATTGCAACCATGGTGGGTCGCGGCCATGAACTTGGCCAGGGCTGGATATCCAAGGATAGCGTTGTACGGGAGGCGAATGTGGGCGATGTCGAAGTAGATGAGCTCAATGTGGTAGTTGCCGCGCTTGCTGAAGGTGACAAGGAGGCGGATATGTCCCCTATGGGGATGGTGGAGCCATCGGTCACCTCGAAAAAGGCTTGGTAGGCTGAAGCTGGTCGTACAACACCTGGAGCGTGTCAAACATCTCGAAAGAGAGGACGTTGAGCCCCGCGCCACCATCTATTAGCGTCTTGGTGACGAGGACGTTGCTGATGGTGGGCGAGCAGAGCATCGGGAGCGCACCGGCAGTGGCCGCGCACTTGAGCTGGTCAGTAGAGTCGAATGTTATAGCGTACTTGGACCACCAGCGGACGTGACGCCTCGAGCTTGGGGAGGGCCACGTTCACCTCACGAGCGAACTTCTTGAAGATGCGATGGGAGGCGGGGGCCTGAGCGCCGCCTAGGATGCAAGCAATGGCATAAGGCTCTTGGAAGCCCCCGGCCCCATCATCATGGTGGTGGTCGTCATTCCTCCTTGGCGGCGGCGGCAGCGGAAGAAGGCCAGCGTTGCCATGAGGATGGTCCTCACGAGGCTGATCCTTCCAGGGGCCCTCGCGAGGCTGGCCCTACCAGCGATCCTCACGAGGCTGATCGCGCCAGTCCTGGCGGGAGCCGCGGTTGTCCCAACGTCCCCTACCTCGGCCTCTTCCATGGTCGTAGCCGCGGTCGTTGCGCTCGGAGCGGCGGCCAAGGCGCCCATCTCGGATGGCCTTGAGCTCTTGGCAGTCGTTGGTGTTGTGGCTGTGTACATTGTGGAAGACGCAGAATGGGTGGCTGCCCTTGGAAGACTCGAGGTGGTCGCAGCCGTGCTTCATCTCCGGTTTGGCCGCGAGCACAGCCGGGCCCTTGCGCTTCAATTCCTTGGCCTTGGCCTTCTTATCTTCTGTATCGGCCTCCGGTAGCTCAAGGAGAGAGAGAGAGAGAGGCAACCTTCCTCAGCCCTCGCGCATCTGGTTTCCATATTGAACATCTCCAGAGCCGAGCACAGGTCCTCGTGTATGGCGAGCTCTTCCTTCATCTTGACATCCCGGACGCCATTAGTGAATGCCAAAATGATGGCCTCATCCGACACCTTGGCGATCTTGAGGCGAATGTTGGTGAAGCGCTGGATGTATTTGTGCAAGGTCTCCCATGGCTGCTGCTTGATGCGCCGCAGGTCGCCCGCAGTGATACGTATCTATAATTTTTTATTGTTCCATGTTGTTATATTATCATTCTTGGATGTTTTATAATCAATTTACAGTCATTTTATATCATTTTTTGGTACTAACCTATTGACATAGTGACAAGTCTCCGTTGTTGTTTTCTGCATGTTTTTTACATCGCATGAAATCAATACCAAACAGAGTCCAAACGCAATGAAAATTTTTGAGGATTTTTTTGGACCAGAAGACATACAATGGGCCGGAGAAGTACCTCGGGGGTGCTTCGAGGGGAGCACAACACACCAGGGCGCGCCTGGAGGCCCAGGCGGGCCCTAGTGGGTTGTGTCCACCTCGAGTGCCCCCTAAACCGACTCTTTGCTCTATAAATACCCCAATATTCCAGAAACCCTAGGGGAGTCGATGAAAATCAATTCCAGCCGTCGTAGAGTGCAGAACCACCCGATCCAATCTAGACACCATCACGGAGGGGTTCACCACTTCCATTGGTGCCTCTCCGATGATGCGTGAGTAGTTCTTTGTAGACCTACGGGTCTGTAGTTAGTAGCTAGATGGCTTCCTCTCTCTCGTTTGATTCTCAATACAATGGTCTCTTGGAGAAGTATATGATGTAACTCTTTTGCGGTGTGTTTGTTGGGATCCGATAAACTTTGAGTTCATGATCAGATCTATCTTTTTATTCATGAAAGTTATTTGAGTCTTCTTTGATCTCTTATATGCATGATTGCTTATAGCCTCGTATTTATTCTTTGATATTTGGGTTTTGTTTGGCCAACTTTATCCATTTATCTTGCAATGGGAAGTGGTGCTTTGTAGTGGGCTCGATCTTACGGTGCTTGATCCCAGTGACAGAAGGGGAACCGACACGTATGTATCATTGCTACTACGGGTAAAACTATGGGGTCTATTTCTAAATAGATCTTGTCTACATCATGTCATCATTCTTATTGCATTACTCTATTTCTCCATGAACTTAATACACTAGATGCATGCTGGATAGCGGTCGATATGTGGAGTAATAGTAGTAGATGCATGCAAGAGTCGGTCTACTAATCTTGGACGTGATGTCTATATAATGATCATTGCCTGGATATCGTCATGATTATTTGAAGTTTTATCAATTTCCCAACATTAATTTGTTCACCCACCATTTGCTATTTTTCTCGAAAGAAGCCACTAGTGAAACCTACGCCCCCCTGGTCTCTTCTTTAATATATTTGCCTTCGTGATCTATTTTCCTTTGCTTTTATTTTCAGATCTATTAAACCAAAAATACAAAAATACCTTAATGCACTTTATTTTATTTGGCGTTCGATCTATCAATATTTACTACTCTCTCACGTCTGTTTGCCAATTTCTTGCGCTGTTGCCCGAAAGGGATTGACAACCCCTTTTACACGTCGGGTTGCGAGTATTTGTTATTTGTGTGCAACTGCTGTTTACGTAGTGTTGCTTACTGGTTCGATAACCTTGGTCTCATCACTGAGAGAAATACCTACCAACGTTGTGTTGCATCATCCCTTCCTCTCTGGGGAAATACCGACGTAGCTTCAAGCCACATCAAAAATAATTTCTGGCGCCGTTGCCGAGGAGACATCATCAACATCTACCAGGTTCCTAATCACAAATCTCATCTCCTCGCAATTTACATTATTTGCCATTTGCCTCTCGTTTTCCTCCCCCCCCCCACTTCACAAAAATTTGCCTTTTTATTCGCCTTCTTTTTCGTTTGCCTTTTCTCGTCAGATCTCATGTTTGGTTGTGTTGCCAAGTGCCTTCTATTTGCTTGCATTGTCGCTTGCTAAAAATCTATTGTTATGGATCCTCATCCACTTGCTAATCTTTTCAAAAGATCCAATATTAATGAACCAATTGCTAGTGAATTGAGTGCACTAGATTATCTTTATGAAGTTTTGCTTGAGATTCGTGAATCTGAAAATTGTGATGAAGAAATTTATGAAGTGATTCATGATAGCTCCTTGAATGAAAAGCATGATTGCAATGATTTTACTATATCTATTAATGTCAATTGTGCTAATGATATGCAAAACCCCAAGCTTGGGGATGCTAATTTTGATATGTTCACTACTTGTTGCAATGATCATGATTGGGGTGATTCTTCTTATGAACTTGTAAATTTATTTAAGCCTCATGATGAATATGTTTGCGATAATATTGAAAGTGGGTTTGGAAGAGTGTCAAATCTAGGTAATAATGGTCCCATTACTTTGTAGAATGATCAATCTTATGAATTTTTTGATAAAAGTGGGCTTGGAGAGGTCATGACTTTCTTTGATGATCCCACTATTTTGGAAGAGTGTCAATTTTGCATGCATGTGGGTCATAAAAAGAAAATTCTATTTGATAGCTATATTGTGAATTTTATTATGATACTACATGTAATTATTATGAGATAAGAAAATATGGCTGTAGAAATTTTCATGTTACTAATTTACGTCTCGTTATGTTGAGATTGCTATTGTTTCTTTGTTCTTCCTTGCATATGCTAGATATTTCTTGTCTTGATAATTTGTTTGATTATAAAATGCCTATGCATAGGAAGTATGTTAGACATAAATGTGTTTTCACATGCTACATGATGCTCTCTTCGTGTTTCAATTACTATCTTTCATGTGAGCATCATTGAATTTTTTTGCCTAGCTAGGGGCGTGAAACTATAGCGCTTGTTGGGAGGCAACCCAATGAATAAATTTTATTTTTGCTTTTTTCTTTATGTTCTTGAGTGTTTGCAAAATTATGCTACTTTTATGATTGTGTTTTTTGTTTTTTACTTAGTTTTTGTGCCAAGCAAAGCCTTTAGGATCTTCTTGGGTGATAGTTGTTTGATCTTGCTGAAAACAGAAACTTTCGCACCCAGAAAAACAATTGTTACAAATCACAGGAGCATGATAAAATACCCATTATTTTTGAACAAGATTAATATACAAATTTCTCACATGGTCTTAATTTTTTCAGAATTTTTGGAGTTACAGAAGTATTGGAAATATCCAGATTACTACAGACCGTTCTGTTTTTGACAGATTCTGTTTTCTTTGCGTTGTGTGCTTGTTTTGATGATTCTATGGTTTTCTTTGATGAGTTTTTGCCATAGAAAAGTTGGAATACAGTAGATATAATGCAATAATAAAATATGAATTGGTTTGACACAGTACTTATAGTAGTGATTTGCTTTCTTATACTAACGGATCTCACGAAGGTTTTGTTGAGTTTTGTGTGATTGAAAATTTCAAGTTTTGGGTTATCTTACGATGAATGAAGGAATAAGGAGTAAGAAGAGCCTAAGCTTGGGGATGTCCCGAGTGGCATCCCCTCTTTCTTCTAACGACCATCGGTATTTTACTCGAAGCTATATTTTTATTCGTCACATACTATGAGTTTTGCTTGGAGCGTCTTGTATGATATGAGTCTTTGCTTGTTTTGCTTTGTGTTCTAAGTCATGAATCCTAGCTGGACACACCTATTTGAGAGAGCCAAAGTTATGCCCTGACTTGTTAGAATTGCTCTCTATGCTTCACTTAAATTTCTATGAGCTATGGAATTGCTCTAGTGCTTCACTTATATCTTTTTGAGCACGGTGTGCTTTAGTATTTTTGAAGAAATGCTCTCTTGCTTCACTTAGATTTGTTTGAGAGTTAGCAATTTTTTTAAGAAATTCTCTCTTCGTTCACTTAAATTAATTTGAGAGAGAAATATTATGCTCATGATTTTCACTTATATTTGTTTGAGCTTATCAAAAGCAACACATGCAAATTAGTCCCAAAGTGATAGATATCCAAGAAGGATATAATAAAAACTTTCATGAAGATCATTGGGCAAAATAAACTTGATTCTGTCGGTGTACAAAAGTAGGTGCTCTCCTTTTGACCCCTTTACTTGTGCACGGGCAGTCAGAGCCACCCGCCACGACCACGCATAACAGGGTAGGAAAGGGAAGCCGGAGAGAAGCCGAAGGCACAAGACAAATAAAGCAACGACAAGGACCAAGGCCACAAGGATCGGATGGGCGAAGCAGGTTTCCCCGGCAAGGACCCTTGCCGGGGCAGCCTCAGCGGCCCCAGCAAGACCCTTGACGGGGCAGCTCGCCCACGCCAGCCGAGCGAGCCACCCTTGAGCCCACCAACGCTCGACAAACACATTGGGACAGGGCTCGGGAGGCACCTCCGTGGTGGCATGCAGATCTTTGTGAAGACAGAGAACAGTCAAGACCAGATGAGGATAGGAAGGCAACCATCCTCACCAAAGAAACCCACAAGACCCCTGGCAAGATCCTCGTCGGGGACGCCTGCGCGCCACGCAAGACCCTTTCCGGGCCACCCGACAAGGCCCTCGCCAGGCGCGCCGGCAGGGCCACTGCCAGGCCCACACCAGCCAAGTCTCCGCCGCCGTTCACATGCAGCTGCCGACCCAACCAGCTGGGCAGGCACCTGCATGGAAACATGCAACCCTTCGTGGAGGCTCCACCACCGCGCCACCTCAGCTGCCTGCCTGCCTACATGACACCTAAGCCTCGTATTAAATGCGCTTTGTCTTGTAACACCAGCGATAAGCTCACAACGCTGTAGCACTTTCCACCTCCTGTGTGCCACTGTGGCAGCCCCTTTCGCCTATAAAAGGAGGCCCATGGCGCACTGGAGAAGGATTCAGCTCTTTTGAACCCAGCAACACCTAGAGCTAGTTCAAGAGTTCAAGAACACTAAATACAACCACCAAAGCAGGATCGTAGGGTTTTACGCATCTTTGCGGCCCGAACCTGGGTAAATCCCCTTTGTGTTGTCTGCTAGTCCCGCTCTTCTCACGATCCCCGCGCCCCGCAACCGTAGAAGGGATTCCAGTGATCCCATAGGTGTCGTTTCCCACCGACATCTTTGGCGCGCCAGGTAGGGGGCGCAATTGTGAGAATCCGGTCTAGCAGTCGACCCAGCTGTTCTTCATCGCCATGGCTCCTAAGAAGAAGATGACCACGGCGATCGGTTCATCCGGGACCGGGTTGGTACCAACGCGGACTGGAAGTGGGCCAGTTGCGGAGAGAACCCGTGGCGCGGCCCCGAACATCCACATCACCCTTATGGCCTAGGCCTGGCGAGTGGCGTCGTTCACGCGCCCGACGATGAGCCACCAATTGCGGGCTCCAGAGGCGGAGTCGGGCCCCCGCAGGTGCCGCGGGGCCCTCCAGGGGCGCCGCCATCCCGCCAAACGACGGCACGGTGACCTCCAAGATGCCAACACCATCGCCCACGGTGAACTCTTCCCAGGTTGTGCGTGATGAGCAGCGTCGCCCTGTTGGTGACCCTATGCGCCACCCTGGGAAGATTCCCGTGCGCCCATCACATGAAGAAGGGGACCGGCATGCGCGGCGAGGTGCTGATGGAGGTGGCGAACGGCTGCGGGGCCGTGACACGGCTCCTTCTAACATGGTTAGAAGTCGAGGCGCATCACGGTCCACCCAGGTTTCGCCGCCACCCACGCCAGCGGAGGCCCTAGCATGCGCGCAGCTGCTCCTCGATTTCCCTCCCGCAGCGGAGAAGCTCGACGAATGGAGGGCCACCATCTGAAGCCTCATCGGCATCGCCAACAACGATGAGTTTCGACCGGCGGGACCCATAGGTCGTCGCTCCGGCGGGCCACTGCATGCCAGCGGAGGCCGTGCCGGAGGCGACGTGGCCATGGTGTACTCCCCACCTCCATCCTGGCCGCCCCGGGCATCGGTCCATCGCGACGACGCTCGTGATGGTATCTCCCTCATGTCGTCCGACCCGCGGACCAACCGCGATCAGCGTCAGATCCTTCAGGAGCGGGCTCATGAGGACGCTCGAACTACGATCGAGCGCCGACGTGACGCGCGCCACCAGTCGGACAGGCGGGCAGGGCCCGCTACAGACCGCCCAGCACCGGGAGGCTACGGTGGCCTGCCTTATGAGGTGGGTTGTCCGGCTTTCAACCGTGAGCTGCGGCAGTTCCGGTGGCCCTCCCACCGTACGTTCAAGCCTGACGTCGGCGAGAAGTATAACGGAAAGACTCACCCATCAGAGTTCCTCAGCATTTACACCATCACGATGCAAGCTGCTAGGGCCCGCGATGATAAGGTGCTTGCCAACTACTCCCCGTTGGCACTCAAGCCTAATGTTATGTCATGGTTGATGCACTTGGCGGTGGATTCCATCTCTTCTTGGGCGGATCTGTGCCATGAGTTTGTTGGCGCCTTTACCGGAGGTCACCAAGCTCATGGCCAGGCGAGTGATTTGCGCATCATCCCACAGAAGGAAGGAGAAAACTTGCGCAAGTACATCCAAAGGTTCAGCCGAGTGCAGTACAATATCCCCGACGTTCATCCCGCCGCCGTGATCAGTGCGTTCCATCAGAACATGCGCAACCGCAAGATGCGTGAAGAGCTGGCGATGAACAAGGTTAAGATGTGTACGAGCTCTACGTCCTGGCCGATCGATGCGCTCGTGCTGAAGAGGGAAGGAAGTACCCCGGCGAAGATGCCAGTGCGAAAACCAACTCCACTGGCGACACCACCAACCCAGCAAAGAAGGGTTGGCGCCGTGACAGCAAGCGCAAGGGCAAGGCCGTGCTTGCCGTCGAGGGATCCGACGACACTGGCACCACCAAGAAGACCAAGGCGAGCGACCCCGGCACGGAGGTTGCCGGGTGCGTCGCTTGCCGAGCCTTGGTGGCAGCCGACAAGCCATGAGGCTCCGACAAGCAATACTGCAAGATCCACCGCACCAAGGGCCATGACCTCCAAAATTGTCGGCAGGTAGAAATGCTCGCCGAGAGGCAGAGAGCCGAGTATGATCGGCGGGACAAGGAGAAAGGTCCAGATGGTGCCGAGGGGTCCGGCAAGAGACGTGGCGGCCAAGGAGGCCGCCACGGCAAGGATAACCAGCAAGAGAGGCCCGCCCGAGGCCGCGACAAGAAGCGGGAAGACGATGATCATGACAAGGACGACGAGTCCGGCGACCACTAGTTTCAGAAAGCCATAGAGGCCATGTGCGTCGATGGGGGCGCCTCGCTGCATTCATCCCACCGTTAACTCAAGCAGTGGGCGCGTGAGATCACAGCGGTGGAGCCATCGTTTGACTCACGGAAGCCGCTGAAATGGTCCAGCACGCCCATCATCTTCGACACCGAGGACCACCCCGATCGCACTACTGCGGTCGGGTGTTTGCCATTGTTAGTTTCACCAACAATCCGCAACCTCAAGGTGACAAAGATGTTGGTTGACGGCGGGGCCGGCCTGAACTTGATCTCGCCTGTTGTGGTCAAAAGGTTGCAGATCCCCGATGGAGACCTCGAGGAGACAGGCACATTCCAAGGGGTTAACCCGGGGAGGAGCCAGCCAAAGGGAAAGATCACGCTGCCGGTGACATTCGGAGGCGAGTTGAACCACATGACGGAGAGGATTGTTTTTGATGTAGTCGAGATCCCCTTGCCTTACAACGGGATCCTTGGCCACCCGACACTGGCCAAGTTCATGGCGGCTTCACACTACGCCTACAACATGCTGAAGATGCCTGGGCCGATGAACATCATCACCATCCCCTCCGACAAGAAAGATGCGTTGATCTGCGCCGATCAACTCTATCAGGAAGTAGTTGCAGCAGTTGCCGCTAAGGTACCTGCTCCTGCCGACGGAGCCCTGGGGGGGAAGAAGACCGGCGAGACTCCTAGCACCCACTCCGGCAAGCGCACCTCTTCGGGGTGTTGCGCTCCCGTTGAGGACGTGCCAGAGAGCTCCGCCGGCAGGAGCAAGAAGTCCAGAGCCACGCCACCAGAAACCAAGAAGGTGCCCGTCAAGGAGGACGGTACGGGGGGAGTTTTTACCATAAGCTCCACCCTCGACGGCAAATAGGAAAGCGAGCTCGTCGCCTTCCTGCAGGCGAATGTCAATGTGTTTGCATGGCAAGCCTCCGACATCCCCGGCGTTCCCAAGGAGGTGATTGAGCACCACCTTGTTGTTTGTCCTCATGCGCGGCCCATCAAGCAGAAGGTCAGGAAGCAAGCTCTGGAGAGGCAGGAGTTCATCACGGAGGAAATCAGAAAGCTAGAGGCGGCATGTTTGGTTAGAGCAGTACTCCATCCGACGTGGTTGGCCAATCCGGTAGTAATGCGCAAGGCAAATGGGAAGTGGAGGCTGTGTATTGATTACACAGACATCAATAAGGCATGTCCAAAGGATCCTTTCCCGTTACCGCGCATTGACCAGATTGTTGACTCCATGGCTGGGTGTGACCTCTTATCGTTCCTTGATGCCTACTCAGGATACCACCAGATTTTCATGACAAAGGAAGACGAGGAAAAGACAGCATTCATCACCCCATGTGGTACGTATTGCTTTTTGCGGATGCCCTTTGGGTTGAAGAGTGCTGGATCAACCTTTGCAAGAGCAGTCCAAATTGGTTTTGAGCCCCAACTACATAGAAATATGGAAGCTTATATGGATGACATAGTGGTCAAAACCAAGGACAAAGCAACGCTTGTACAAGATCTGGAGGAAACATTTGGGAACATGTGCAAGATCAACCTCAAATTGAACCCTGAGAAGTGTGTCTTCGGCGTCCCGTCCCAAGCTTCTCGGGTTCTTTGTGTCCCAGCGCGGGATCGAAGCAAACCCAGATAAGATCAAGGCCATCGAGCAGATTGAAGCACCTAAACGGATCAAGGACGTGTGTCGGATCACTAGCTGCGTTGCTGCCATGAGCCGGTTCATCTCCAAGTCCACAGAGCATGCCCTTCCTTTTTTCATGATCTTGAAGAAGGAAGGGCCGGTGGAGTGAACCCCAGAGGCCAAGGCAGCGCTGCAAGATTTGAAGAAATACCTCTCCTCTACCCTAGTGCTGGTTGCGCCCAAACCACAAGAACCTTTGCTGCTTTATCTATCGGCAACGAATCAGGTGGTTAGCGCCGCACTAGTGGCGCAGAGAGAGGTTGATGAGGAGACAGCAGCAGCGGCAGAGTCGGCGGTTGGCGGGCCGGAACCCTCCCCGGCAGGGCTCAGTCTCAGCAAGACTGAGTCCCCGGCATGGCTCGGTCCCGGCAAGACTGGCGCCAGTACGACGGGACCCACGCGACCAGGTGAAGAAGCGCAAAAGAAGAAAATGGTGCGGCACCCAGTTTACTTCGTCAGCTCCCTCTTGCAGGGTGCTAGGTCGAGGTACTCAGGTGTGCAAAAGATGCTCTTCAGCCTCCTTATGGCTTCGAGGAAGCTGCACCATTACTTCCAACCGCACGAGATCACGGTGGTCACCCGCCTCCCATTGCAACGGATACTGCATAACCCAGATGCAACGGGGAGGATCGTGGAATGGGCCCTGGAGCTGTCAAGTTTTGGTTTAAAGTTTGAAAGTATCTCGACGATTCAGAGCAGAGTCTTGGCAGAGTTTGTTGCAAAATGGACCTCGACGCCCGACGAAGAGGTACAGGAGACCACTCTCCCCGGCAAGGAAACGAGCCGCAACTGGATCATGTACTTTGATGGTGCCTTCTCGCTGCAAGGCGCCGGTGCTGGTGTGCTGCTTGTCGCACCCACCGGGGAGCACCTCAAGTATGTCATCCAGATGCACTTCCCCCGGGAGATATCAACCAACAACACCGCCGAGTACGAGGGTTTGCTTGCCGGCCTCAGGATCGCGGCGGACCTCGGAGTTAAAAAGCTCATCGTCAGGGGCGACTCACAGCTCGTCGTCAGGCAGATCAACAAAGATTATCAAAGCCCATTGATGGAAGCCTACGTAGATGAGGTGAGGAAACCGGAGGAACGCTTTGATGGTATACAAGCGGAGCATGGCCCTCGGGCGTAGAACGACATCCCCGACTACCTGTCAAAGCGCGCTGCCCTCAAGCTACCTGTGGAACCAGGTACTTTTGTGCTTCAGTTAACTCAGCCATCCGTTGAGCCGTCGACCGGGCAGAACAAGCGGAGGAAGCTAGGCCCCGGCAAGTACTTCCCCACCGAGCTCCCCGGAGCCACCGGCGAAGATGTTGCCGTGGATGCCGATCCTGCCACGGGGCAACCAACTCCGGCAGGACCTCAGGTCATGGCCGTGGAGGCGACCGCTCCCGTAGCAGAAGAAATGCCTTTGGTCCTTGTCGTCGAGCCGCAGGCTCCGGCATGGGCACAACACACCGTCCGATTCCTTCAGAAAGGAGAGCTTCCTGAGGAGCAGGAAGAGGCGGAAAGAGTAGCCCGCCGGTCCGCTCTATACCATTTCGTTGATAACGAACTGTACAGAAGAAGACCGAATGGGGTGAAATTGAAGTGCATCTCCCGGGAGGAAGGACTAAAGCTGTTGGCAAAGATACATGGAGGCATATGTGGCTCCCACATAGGGTCAAGGGCCCTTGCCGGCAAGGTTTCTTCTGGCCCACCGCCCTCTAGGATGCGATGACACTAGTAACCAAGTGTAAAGCGTGTCAGTTCCATTCAAAGAAGCTCCATCAACCAGCTCAAGCCCTTCAAACTATCCCTCTCTCCTGGCCCTTCTCGGTCTGGGGGCTCGACATATTGGGCCCTTTCCCCCGTGTTGTCGGGGGCTTTGAGTACTTGTACGTCGAAATCGACAAGTTCACGAAGTGGCCAGACGTGGAAGCAGTGAGGAAGGTGGCATCGCAGTCAGCCATCAAGTTCTTCAAGGGACTAGTGTGTCGTTTTGGGGTTCCCAACAGGATCATCACCGACAATGGCACACAGTTCACAAGCCATGCCTTCATGCAGTACATTGAGGATCTCGGCAGCAAGGTCTGTTTTGCTTCCGTGGCACATCCACGGAGCAACGGCCAAGCGGAGAGAAATGTTGAAGTCCTGCGAGGCTTAAGAACGAAGACTTTCGACAGGCTGCGCAAGAGTGGAAGGCGCTAGATTGACGAGTTGCCGGCGGTTCTTTGGTCGATCAGAACGACGCCAAATCGAGCCACCGGCCAGACACCCTTTGCCCTGGTTTATGGGGCAGAAGCACTTCTCCCCAGGGAACTCATATACGGGTCACCTCGAGTGCTCACTTATGATGAGCTTGAGCAAGAGCGATTGCGGCAAGATGACGCGATGCTCCTTGAGGAAGATCGTCTCTGGGCGGCTGTGAGAGCAGCACGCTCCCATCAAGCCTTGCACCGCTACCATAGCCGCAAGGTTCATGCCCGGGGCTTTGAGGAAGGCGACCTTGTTCTTCGGCACGTTCAATCAGCCAAGAATTCCAATAAGTTGACGCCGAAGTGGGAAGGCCCTTATCGGGTAACACGAGTCACCAGGCCCGGCGCAGTCCGGCTAGAGACCAAAGATGCCGTTCCAGTGAGCAACTCCTGGAACATCAAGCATCTCCGCAAGTTTTACCCATAAGGCGCAGCTTGCCGGGCCTCCCGACAAGCTACCCTTTTGTACAAGCCTTGCCGGCAAGGCATGTAACCCTTTGTACAAAGCCAGGCGCAGACCCTGAGCATAAATAAACAAAGCGCTGGCGCCCTAAGTTATAGCATGCATGCTAGGTTGAGTCTCGTCATTGGTTAGGGTTGATAGTGCTTAGCGGCGGCTAACCCATGGCTTAGAGGTCGAGTGCACGTCTCTCTGTTCTTCTCTGTCTTCTTTGGTTCGCAGGACACATAAATATCTTTGCCGAGCTGCTTTGGGAGAAAGGGGACGGACCGGCGTACGGGCCCCGGCAAGCCAATACTGCCGGGGGCTACAAGAGCAAAGATCCACCCGCAGCAAGCCAAGGTTGCCGGGGGCTTCAGATCCAGATAAGTTTTCTATCCCTTATCATGCATTTCGTTATGGATTGAGGTATGTGAAACCTCGTTTTATCCTTAGGCTACCGTGCTCCCCTCAATCCGGACCCTAGGACTCGTCTCCTGGGACCGAGTTTGGTCGTAGTCGCGACAACAAGGAAATGAAACAAGGAGCCTAAGCCCACCTCATCCCTACCTCGGCCAAGGGCATGAGAAAGGTCGAGCGAAGTGGGGGGACGGCAAGGCTTGTTGACGGGAGAAAAAACGTTTATCTTAAGGATAACGAGGATTCACTCCTTGTCGTGGGTTCCACCCACGAACAAAAATCCCGGCAAACATCCCTTTTTCATTAAAAAACATCCCGTACAGGTACAGTTCATACGAAATGAAAAACATGAGCAAGGGGATTACAAGCTTTAAATTCTACTAAGGCCCGAAGGCTTACAAACTAAAAAGAGATAAGATGCCTGTAATCCCTTTCTTGTCCCTCTCCTCAGGAAATGGAACAAGAAAAGCAGGAGGGCAAAAGGGGCGCCTAGGCGAGCTATGAGTGGCAGAAGACACCAAGAGAACATCTTGGTGGCCATCCAAGGGCTGGATGGTAATGGCGGCGCCGGAGGCAGAGCTCGAAGACGAGGTGGCAGGACGTCAGTACACGACGAAGGCATCGGTGCCCGTGTACTCTGACTTGACGGCCTTGCCGCCCGCCCTCTTCCTCTTCTGCGGCCTCCAATGCCAGCCGCCCAAGGAGACGACCCCGAGAAGTTCAAGGAGCCGGTGACACGGATGATGGGGTCGCTGGTGCCGCCCGGAGCGGCGCCCGACGCCTAGTCGGACCCGTCATCCTACCGCCCGCTAGCCTCGCCGTCGCTGCCGTAGTCCTCGTCGTCACTCTCGCTCGGGGAGGAATCTTCATCATCAGAAGAGCTCTCCACGCAGCACCTTACGCGAGTTCCGAAGTGCCCGAAGATCTTGACGGAGAGGAGGCCACCCTCCATTAGTTTGAAATGGAGAGTGAGCCCATCCGTCAAGCTGTGGAGGCGAGCGAAGGTCTTCCACCCTCGATGAAGATACATGACGTGAGGGGCAGGGAACTCGACATCGACCCATGTGCCACTGTTCCCGCAACCCCTCATACGCAGTCGCAACGCCTGCGGCAGATCCAGCTCCATCTCCCGCGCGAATGGAGTCGGGAGGCGAAGGCGACGGCGCGGTGGCTGGCGTAGCCTGACGAAGAATTCGCGGGGGTTGTCCCTGGCGTGGCCCTCCATCGGAGGAGGGGCTGCTGGCGGAGGTGAAGCTGACCTGCCGCCCTGTCCTCCTCTCCCTCGAGCACCATGACGGCATCGACCTTGCCCCCTCCCCCTTCTTCTAGCGGCCGGCTCCGCCACTATGAGCTCTTGGGGAGGAGCGATGCGCTGTCTGGCCGAAACCCTCGCCGCCACCGATGAAGCGTCGCCACGCCCCCTCGCCATGGCAGAAGAAAGGAGGAAGCAGGAATGGAGAGAGGCAGATGGCGGAGGGTTGAGAGGCACCGTTCCTCCCGCTCCCCTCTTTATAAAGGGGTGGGGGCGACGCTCGGCCGCCCCCTCTTAGCCAATCCGACCCGCTGAAGTGACAGTCTCGGAGTAATGGACTACGGGTAGGCAGACCCGAGCTCCAGAACCTTTCAAAATATCGGGGCAGACTGCGCCCCTCAAGACCCCAAGACAAAGAGCCGCCTTCAGATAGTCGGCAACAGAGTCGCCGACTACCCCTCCGGGCCGAGTCCCAGAGGCCGCCTTCAGGACAAGCCGACTCCAAGCTAGCGACCTCCAGCGAGGCCGGCTACACGGAGTCGGCCCGCGACCTCCACCACCTCACGCCTGGGCGACTATGGGGTAAAGCCGCCCCGCGGCCCATCCCCGCCCAGTCCATAAAGGGCAGGTATGGCTACAAAGCGCCGTACCGACGGAGATCTCCGTCCGGCGCAGCACTGTTGCCATGCCGGCCCTGACATCAGCACCGTGGGCAGATTCCTGTACTCACGATGGCCTGTCTGTACGACCCGAAGACGGCGGGACCCGCCTGTCGGCGGGGGTACCGAAGACGGCGAGAGCACCCCAAGGACGGACCCGATGGAGTCGGCCTCCGCGAGTCGGCCGGCTCCTCCCGCGGGATCCACGCGCCATTAACCAGACAAGACAGGGAATGGCAACAGTGATCGCCCGCCAGGCGGCGGCACTGTTGCCATAACCCCATGACCAAGCTCGCGTCATTAGAAGCACGGCTACAGTAATCTGCAGCCGGCAAGACCCGCCCGCGGCGGACAAGGGCTGTCGGCCCCATGCTGGGCCGTCAGCGGGGCCCACTAGTCGGCGGGCCCCAGGAGTCGGCGGAGAAGACAGCGACTTAGAGACTGACGACTCGGACCCACACCTAGCCGGATTACCGTTGTACCCCCGGGGGGTAGACCTATATAAACCCCCTGGGGCACCCATGCAAAGGGTTGGAAGCTAGTAGTTTTAGACACACACATAGAGGGACAGAAGAGCAAGCCGTGCCCTTCTCCTTCCTCCGCCCAAACAGCTCAAGGAGCCTCTTGTACCCACTTTGCCATCGTGATCATGCGGAGACCCCGCAGAGCAGCAGTAGGGGTGTTATCTCCTCGGAGAGCCCTGAAGCTGGGTAAGATTCGCCGGCGTGCATGCCTTCGCCTCATCCCGTTTCCAGGCACCAGCCACGTTCTACTCGCCCGCTCCATGATAAGCCATCCTTTGACATATGTCGCACCCAACCCCCGACATTTGGCGCCCACCGTGGGGCCTGGTGCACCGTCGTCTGGAGACCTGCTCTGGACGGGAACCCTCTTCCTCCCTGGCGAGCGCAGCCAGCCCGGCACGCCAGATCGAGTTTGCGCCGACGCGCTGCATGGCGCTGAGGTTGCCTGCGCGGCGAGTTGCCTCGCCGAACTTGTCGGCGAGGTTCGCCTCTCCGAGAGCCTGCGTCCGACGCAGGCACAGACGGCCCCGAAAGCCTCCTCGCGGGCCTCCTCGAGCAGCTCCACGTCGACGGTGAGCCTGCCGCCGACCTGGAGTCCGTAGGCTCCACCGACCTGATGCTGGTCGATTCCGACACCGCGTCGCTCGACGCGTTCCCCACCAACGTGGTGGTCAACGATGAGCCTCTCCCTCGCGCGGTGTGCGGCGGGAGCACCGTCACAGAAGTACTCGTCATCAGTCACGGCGAGCCCTCCGGCGGGGGGGCTCGTGACCCTCTCGACGCTGTTCTGCAAGACCTGACCGCCTCCATCCCGGAGGACGCCAACGCCGAAACGCTGGAGGCGCGCCGCCTTCAGCTCCTCGTGGGCGCACAGAAGCTGGCAAGCATGAGACGCTTGTCGGAAGCCTATCAGCGCGAGATGGATCGCGCTGTGGGCGGCTCGCCGGCTCCGACTGGGCCTTGCCGCCTAGGCGCGGTCCGGCAGCGTGGCGCGGCCCTCGCCAGTCTGTTTGGGGCCGGTCGCCTTGTGTACGCCACGCCAGCAGAGAACATTCGCGCCGCCCAGGCGGCGGCGGACGAGCTGGATAACTTTGTAACGCCCCGGATTCGATGCGCCAGGTGTCCGCCAGTTATTTGCCGTCGTTGCCATGTCATTTGCTTGCGTGTTGCACTTTGCCATGTCATCATATGCATTTAATATCATGTCATCATGTGCATTTCATTTTGCATACATGTTCGTCTCATGCATCCGAGCATTTTCCCTGTTGTCCGTTTTGCAATCCGGCACTCCCATGTCTCCCGGCGCCCCCTTTTGCCTCTTTTCGTGTGCGGGTGTTAAATGGTCTCGGAATGGACTGAGGTTTGTCAAGCGGTCTTGGTATAGCACCGGTAGACCGCCTGTCAAGTTTCATGCCATTTGGAGGTCGTTTGATACTCCAACGGTTAACCAGGTAACCGTAAAGACCCTTCTCTTTGCAGCCCAACACCCCTTCCAAAGTGTCCCAAAACCCATCCTAACCCCCTCCTTGCTCTTGGTCGTTCGATCACGATCGCGTGGCCGAAAACCGTGCCTCATTTGGAGCTTCCTAGCTCCTCCTACCTATAAATAGGTGCCCCCCTCCAAATTCTCGGATGAAATAGACCCTGAACCCTAGCCTCTTCCCCCGCGCGCCACCGGACATGTCCGCCCGCCACCGGACGTCATCCGCCGCCGCCGCCCGCCGAATCCCAGCCCGCCACCTGTCTCCGCGCCGCCCGCGTCCGCCGCGGCCCGCGCGGCCCGAATCTGGCCCGCGGGGCCCATCCCGTCCACGACGCCGCCCGGCCTGCGCCGCCGCCACGCGCGCGTCCGGCGCCCCCGCGCCTTCCCCGCCGCCGGGCCGGAGCTCCATCGCCCCGGCCGCCCCTTGCCGCCCCGCTCGCCGTCGTCCTCCGCCGCGCCCCCTCCGGCGCCTCGCCGTCCCACCGCGGCCAGATCCGGTCGGGCCGGACCGGATCCGGTCGGGCCGGACCGGATCCGGCCGGCCCCGAGCCTCTCCGGCCCTCCCCGGCCTTTTCCGTCCTCGTCTCCGGCGACGAACTCTGGCGTCCTCGAAATCCGTGCCGAGAGGTTGACTTTCCCCGAGCCCTGGATTTCCTCTAAGTCATTATCTGTTATAAATTTTGTTGCATTTTCATCGCACCATAACTTTGCACCCGTGGCTCCGTTTTGGGCGTGTAGCATACCGAAATGTTCGCCTCGATGAGTACATCATTTCACCTCATTGCATCTTTTACATTTGAGCTCATCTTGATGTCCGAAATGCTGTTAGAAGAGGGCTATGTGATGTTAGTTTCAGATTCTTATCAGAATATGCACTTGTCATTTTTGCCATGATTGATGTGTGCACCCTATGAACTAGAGTCCTACATGTGTTTTGTAATATGCCATGCCATCTTTACAGGGGTGTATTCCATGTATTTTTGTAATCTCTGTGGTAACTAGCACAAGCATGCAAACTAGGCTTCATGATGTTGCTGATTTCAGCCCCTGTTCTGCTGATATTTTTATGCCATGTAAACTTGATGCTACCGAGAGATCCATGCTTATTTTGAGATACTTCAGTAAGGATGTTTTGAACATATGGTTATTCTCTATCCATCCATGCACTTGTTGCAATTATGGAGTGCCATAGCTTGAGTCAATCGAGCTCTACTTTTGCTATAAAATGTTTCCTGGCAGGTTGTTTACATGTTATTCAATTTTGCCAAGGTTGTTGTAGTTGATAAGTGTATGCTATGATGTTGTTCTTTCTATGTATAGCTCCTATGACATGTATTCTTATTGTGAGTTGCCTTGCCATGCCATGTATTGCTCTGTGGTGAGTGGTTCAAGCTCACCAACATGCCTACTTATTGTTGTTTTTGCCATGTATGAATCTGTAATATAACTTGCTATGTTTACTTAGGTGCCATCATATTTTCTGATCCTTTTTGGCTCATGGTCAGTAAGGGACTTTTGTTCTATGCAATTATTAGATTTATGCCATGCCTTTGTTTGCCATGTTAAGTTCCTGTAACATGTTGTTGATAGCTCTAAACATTGCAACCTGATGTTATTTCTGCCATGTCCTGTAAATTCTGCTAAGTCTGAAACTGTTATTATTTGCAATCTTGCCATGTGTTTTTGAGCATGTTCTAGTGATTTCTGGAGATAGCTCAGTGTTCATGTTTTGTCATGCTTTACCTTTAAATCATGCCCATGCCTTTTTTTTCTTGTTGAGGTCCTGTAGCATGTTGTTTTGGTGCTTGTCATATGCCTAGTTGTTGTTTTGGACAGATTGTTGCTATAACTTGTTTAGGGTGTATGTGTTGAACCGTTGCTCCGTTTTGAGTGTGCTCTATATGAAACTTGCTTGATTTTGCATGTAGTTTCATATTATCATGTTGCATCCTTGTTTTGATGTGTTTGTGAGATGTTTGGGTGCATTTTGCATCAATGCCATGTTTAACTTGTTTTGCTCATATCTTCTAGGCCGTAGCTCCGAATTAAATGAACTTTATATGTAACTTGACTAGAATTTCGTGTAGATCATCTTGGTGCATTTTAAATTGCTGTTTAACAACTTGAACATAAAGTTATTCAGATCTGGACCAATTTCGAAATTTGCATATGAGGACTTACCGGAATTGTTATATGTTGTTTCCGGCC
>LR880970.1:612918867-612931078 GCA_904067115.1 Aegilops sharonensis
TCCTGCTCACCGATTGGCAAGATTCTGATAGACGTCCTCTTTGGGGACAAGGATCACTTTCGCCGAGAGCCAGTCTGGTTCGAAGTGGTGGACCTCGAGAGCCCCTACCATGCCTTGCTTGGCCGACCTGCTTTGGCCAAGTTCATGGCGGTCCCCCACTACGCCTACCTCAAGATGAAGATGCCGAGTTCCAAGGGGATTCTGACCATAGCCGGCGACTACAGAAAGTCGTCCGCCTGCGCAGCTGAAAGCAGCCGGCTAGCCGAGTCCCTGGTGATCGCAGCTGAGAAGCGGCTCCTGGATCGGGTCGTGGCGATGGCCGGCAAGCAGCCAGAGATATCGTCCGACCCCAAGGAGTCAGAAGCTGAGGGCTCGTTCAAGCCGGCCAAAGAGACCAAGAAGATACCCTTGGACCCGGAGCACCCAGAGAAATACGATGTCATAGGTGCAAACCTCGACAGAAAATAGGAAGGAGAGCTCGTCGATTTCCTCCGTGAGAATCGGGACATCTTCGCATGGTCCCCCAAAGACATGCCAGGTGTACCGACGGATTTCGCCGAGCACAAGTTACACGTCCGACCTGATGTGAAGCCCGTCAGGCAGCCCTTGCGCCGCCTGTCAGAAGAGAAAAGAAGAGTTGTTGGAGAAGAGATAGCCCGGCTCCTTGCAGCCGGTTTCATCATGGAAGTTTTCTTTCCGGAATGGTTGGCGAACCCGGTCCTGGTACTAAAGAAGAACAAGCAGTGGTGGATGTGTATTGACTACACAAGCCTCAACAAAGCCTGCCCCAAGGACCTGTTCGCTCTACCCAGAATTGATCAGGTGATAGACTCCATAGCCGGATGCGAGCTGTTGAGCTTCTTAGATGCATATTCAGGATATCATCAGATCAAGCTGAACCCGGCAGACAGATTGAAGACCGCCTTCATCACGCCATTTGGAGCCTTCTGCTACCTGACCATGACGTTCGGCTTGAGGAACGCCGGCGCCACCTTTCAGCGTTGCATGCAGAAGTGCCTCCTCAAGCAGCTTGGTAGAAACGCCCACGTTTACGTGGACGGCGTGGTGGTGAAGACGGAGAGGCGAGGAACGCTGTTGGAAGACCTCAAAGAGACCTTTGAAAACCCGCGCCGATTCCAGATCAAGCTCAACCCAGAGAAATGCGTCTTCGGAGTACCAGCCAGCCAGCTCCTTGGCTTCCTGGTATCCGAACGTGGCATAGAGTGCAACCCCGTGAAGATCAAGGCAATTGAGAGAATGGAAGTGCCCCGCCGACTGCTGGATGTGCAGAAGTTCACCGGCTGCTTGGCGTCTATCAGTCGGCTGGGTGAGAAAGCCCTTCCTCTGTACCATCTTATGAAGAAGACCACCTTCTTCGAATGGAACTCCAAGGCGGACGAAGCTTTTCTCCAGTTGAAAAGAATGCTGACTACCCCCCCCCCCCCAGTGCTGGCAGCTCCGACTCCAAAGGAGCCCATGCTCCTGTATATTGCCGCCACCAGCAGGGTAGTCAGCACAATTATTGTGGTTGAACGCAAGGAGGAAGGCAAGGCGCTACCTATCCAGAGACCAGTATATTACCTGAGCGAGGTACTGTCGACCTCCAAGCAGAATTACCCCCACTACCAGAAGATGTGTTACGGCGTGCACTTTGCCGCCAAGAAGTTGAAGCCTTACTTTCAAGAGCATTCGATCACCGTGGTTTGCACGGCCCCACTAGCAGAGATCATCGGAAGCCGAGATGCTTCAGGCCGAGTGGCCAAATGGGCCATAGAGTTGGCCCCCTACACCATCTTTTACCAGCCCCGCACCGCCATCAAGTCACAAGCACTGGCCGACTTCCTCGTCGATTGGGCCGAGACCCAGTATCTGCTGCCAGCGCCCGACTCCACCCATTGGCGGATGCACTTTGATGGCTCCAAGATGCGCACCGGCTTGGGAGCCGGCGTGGTCCTCACTTCCCCTAAAGGCGACAAGCTCAAGTACGCGCTGCAGATCCATTTTTCCACCTCCAACAACGTCACCGAATACGAGGCGCTCATCCACGGGCTCCGGCTTGCCAAAGAACTCGGCACTCGCCGGATCCTGTGCTATCCCATCGGCGGGGGACGCCAAAGATGCAAATATGGCGAGCTACCGCTTTCTGGTACAACAGCTGAGTGGATATTTTGAGGGATGCGAATTCCTCCATGTACCAAGGAACGACAACGACCAAGCAGATGCCCTGGCAAGAATCGGTTCCACCCGACAGGCAATACCATCCGGCGTCGCCCTTCAGCGCCTTCTCAAGCCATCCGTCAAACCATCACCAGAATCAGACTCCATTTTTGTGCAGGCTCCCCCCGAAGAAGGCAGATCCAACTCTAGAGCCTCGGCAGACGGCACAAGAATCCTTGAAGACGCCCCCAAGAACGCGGCAGTCAAAGCCGGCCCGGGGACTTCAGAACCCGGCCTGGGGACTGCGGCGACCTTTACAAAGACTCCAGTACTCGGCCCGGGGACTGCGCCAATCGGCCCGAGGACTTCTTCAACGCAGCAAGCTGCTGCAGACTCCAACCCGCCGCCTCCCAGCCCAGCCGCCCTCGTCCAAGTAGCACTACTGGCAGTCGAAGAAATAGCAGCACCCTCATGGGCCCAGCCCATCTTGAAGTTTTTGGTAAGCGGAAAGCTACCAACTGATGAAACCTTGGCTCGGCAAGTGCAACGCCGAGCGGCAGCCTATACTATAATCAATAGAGAGCTGGTCAGGCGCAGCGTCACCGGTGTCTACCAGCGCTGCGTCGAATCAGAGCAAGGCCAAGCAATCCTCGAAGACATCCATCAGGGCGAGTGCGGCCATCATGCAGCCTCCAGAGCACTCGTCGCCAAAGTCTTCCGCCACGGTTTCTTCTGGCCGATTGCCCTAGAAGAAGCCAAGGAATTAGTTCAAAAATGCAAGGGGTGCCAGGTGTTCCGCTCCAAGCCGCTTCAGCCGGCTTCAGCGCTCAAGACTATCCCCATCGCCTGGCCCTTTGCTGTCTGGGGCCTGGACATGGTGGGACCATTCAAGACGGCACGAGCTGGCCTAACTCACCTACTTGTCGTGGTGGACAAGTTCACCAAGTGGATAGAAGCAAAACCCATCAAGAAGTTGAACGGTCCTACGGCAGTGACTTTTATCGCCGACATCACGACTCGGTACGGCGTACCACACAGCATCATCACCGACAATGGCACAAATTTCGCCAAGGGCGCCCTGGCCCGTTTCTGCACGACGCTGGGCATCCGACTGGACTTAGCGTCCGTTGCCCATCCACAGTCAAACGGCCAGGTGGAGCGAGCGAACGGCCTCATCTTGTCTGGCATCAAGCCTCGTCTGGTCGAACCATTGGAACGTTCGGCCGGCTGCTGGCTTGAGGAGTTGCCAGCCGTCCTCTGGAGCCTGCGTACGACTCCAAACAAGTAAACTGGCTTCACACCCTTCTTCCTCGTCTACGGTGCCGAAGCCGTCATCCCAACGGATATAGTGTTCGACTCCCCGCGAGTCACCATGTACATCGAGGAGGAAGCAGAAGAAGCACGTCAAGACGGCGTCGATCTGCTGGAAGAGGGCCGGCTGCTGGCACTCAGCCGGTCCAGCATCTACCAGCAGAGCCTGCGCCTCTACTACAACAAGAAGGTCAAGCCAAGATCATTCCTAGAAGGCGACCTTGTGCTCCGGCTGATCCAGCGAACGGCCGGCCAGCATAAGCTGTCGGCGCCTTGGGAAGGACCATTCATCATCAGTAAGGTGCTGGGCAACGACTCCTACTACCTGATCGACGATCAGAAGCCCCGAGCACGCAAGAGGGACGACTCCGGCAAAGAGACGGAGCGACCATGGAATGCGAATCTCCTCCGAAGATTTTACAGTTGATGCAGTATGTACCACGCTACCCTTTTGTGTTTGAAAAACCAAGACTCCGGCCCCCCCGAGACGAGCTCGGGGACTGCCCCCTTTTGCTATCTGTATGATAAGAATTATGCCTTTGGGTATGTTACCCTTTTATTATGCTGTTTGGCACCGGGCTCGACTAGTCGGCCCGGGGACTCGCCGTTTTTAAGCTATGAAGTGCTTCCTGAAGTACGACAAGTAGCGTGCGGTGCCCAAGCCGTCTCCTGTCAAAAGCCGCAGCTCGTAGAGCGACTGTTTGGCGGGCAGGAGTGAGGTAGAACGGGCGCCCACACGAAAAAAGGGCTAAGGACCCAAAGCATAAACATAGTTTAAATCGGCTCCCAGCCCGTTTCGTGAAACCGACTCTTAAGAAGCCGGCTTGCCATTTTCTACCCAACTCGCTTAAACGACTCTAAAATGGCCAAGTACTTGCCTTCTCAAAGTAGCCAAGCACTTGACCTAGACGGCAATCCACAGAGCGGTTGCCCGACGGGCAAGGCGGCATCTAAGGGAAGGCGGCAAGGGAAAAGCCACAAGAGGAATAAGCAAGGAAACATGAAATTAGAATAATATTTACACAAACTTAGGCCCTCGGCCAGATCTTCGAACAGAGGTTCAGAATACACCCCGCGGGTGGAATTGTGTGAATTAACAAAGTTCTTTTGAAAGACTAACAAGCAGATAAAATAAAGCCAAGGCAGTGGCCTAAGAAGCAGCGGATGGGGTTGGAAGGCCGGAGGCGGCGGCGGCGTCAGGCGCCAGGGTGGCCGGCTGGGCAGTCTCGGTTTGATCGTCTCTGGTAGCGGCTGGCTCAGATGGGCGCGGCTCGTTGCTGGAGGCGCGGTCGAGCTGAGGCTGGCCGCCCGCTCCGTCTTCTGACGCCTCCATGCCGTCTCCGTCCTCCGCCTCGTCTTCATCCTCGGTGCTGGAGTCGATCACCTCCGCCGAGTCCTCGCCGTAGTCCGGGTTCATCCCGAACCACTCCGGCGGCGCCTCCCCACCGTCTTCAGCTCGCTCCGGGACGAAGACACTGGTGTCCGTATAGTCGGCGATCGCCGCCGCACGCTCGACAAGGGCGCCCTCCGCGGCCTGCAGCTCCGCCTGGGCTTCTGACCGGAACGCGGCCAGCCGGTCCAGGTCGAGCCTTGGATACCACGCCTTGACGAACTCCAGGGCTCGGCGAGCCCCAGCCCGAGCTGCGGAGCCCTTCCAAGCCTCAAGACGCCCAGCCGCGACCTCCAGCCAGTCGGCGGTCCGGCTGGGAGTGCGCAGAACCGGCATGTCCGGCCACAGGGCAGCAATCGCCTGTGCCCCGACACGCTGAAGACGGCGCAGCATCCGATGTGCCGGCCGCAGACGAGCCTCAATGCTCAGGAGCTGCTCGTCAAGGGTCCGGGGGGCGTTGGCTGCGATCTCGGCGCTACCCGCCCTCCGCGCCTCGCGTTCGGCCTCGATGGCCTGATTGGCCGCCTGCGTATGACCAGGGAAGAAGTCGGCCAAGAAGAAGAAAAAGCAAGTTAGAAAAAACAGGAGCCGGCTTAACTCATAGTCGGCAACCCAAAAGACAAAGTAAAAGCAAACTTACCATCGACGATATCTTCGATTTCATGGAAGCCGGAGGTCAGCTGTGCCTCTCTGTCGGTCCAGGCGGAGCGCTCGCTCTCAAATTCGGCCAGGAGGGTGGCCTCTTTCTTCTCCGCCTTGGCCCGCGCCGCCTTGAGCATCTCCCTCTGCTCCGCCAGCTGCGTGGCCAGCAGGTCGCGCTCTGCGGAGAGCTTGTCGCACTCCTCCTCTTTGGCGCGCAAGGCCGTCTCGGCCATACCCAGCTGCCCCCGCAGAGCGGCGTTGAATTCTGAAGAATAAAAAGAAGAAGGACTCGAAGTCGTCAGTTAAGAAGGTCGCCGGGAAGATCCGGCCCGACTGCGCAGCACTCGGCCCGAATCTCGGGGACTACAGCCGGCGGGTGCGCAAGCGCGCCCCCGCGAAGAAGAAAACTCACCTCGGCTCCTCGTCAGGTCAGCAGCCAGCTTGTTCAGCTCTTCAACGTTGTGGTTGAAGGCGGTAGCGCGGAGGTTGTGATATTCCTGTAACAAGGATTCCAGACACAGATAAAGACTTGGAAGTAAGCAAATAAAGTTCCGGGCCGCCTGCTCAGCAGCCGACCCGAAACTCAGGGACTACACCCAGTGGGTGCGCTGGCGCGCCCCCACGGAGAAGATCAAAAGAAAAATTCGGAAATAAAACTTACCCGCACGGCGGATCGCGACGCCAGGTGCGCCCTGGAAAGGTTCTGGAGGGCGACGCTTTCGGCCCGCAGCTTCGCTTGGACGTCCAGGAGCGCCGTGTTCAGCAGGCCCGTACCGACTCCTCGCACCCACCCAGCAGGCGCGGCGCTTGTCGCTTCAGTGTCAGGGACGACCGAGCTGGCGGCGCCGGTCTCCAAGGAGCGCGGCGCCGAGTCCGCCTTCTCAAGACGGCGCCGAGCTGGCGAGGCGACTTGAAGAAGCAGCTGCGCCACGGCTTCATCGTCGGTCGGCGGCACGGGTGGGTCCGCCGGCTGTTTGCCTCGCGTGACCTCAGACTGCGGCGGAGGCGGCGGAGGTGGCGCGGCCGCGCCCGGATAAGAGACCTCGCCGCCTTCCCTCCCCGCGACGGGGACCTCACCACCAATTCCCTCCGACTGCCCCGTGAACTCCGGCGGTGGTGGCGCTGAGCTCAGCGGAGTGACAAGCAACGCCAATTGAAGGCGCGCGGCCTCCTCGGCTTGCCTTCTTGTTGCTGCTGCGGCTTCGACCGCCTTCTCGGCCGCCGCTTTCTCTCGACGGGCGGCCGCCTCCTCGTCGCGCTTCTCCTGCGCATTCCGCTCTGTTGCCTCCCGGAGGGCGGCCGCAGGGTCAACCCGCCGACTGCTGGCGGACGTCTCCGCCGACCACATGACGGAGGCGGCGGCGACCCTCTCCAAAGTAAGGGGAGCCCTGATGAGAAAAAAGGACATGAGAAGATTTGGGCAGGACGGACCAGAAGAAAACAAGACAGAATAAAAAGATACTTACGCGGAGACCAGCGGTGGTTTCTTCACCTCCTTGCGGAAGCGGTTAGCCTTCGCGACCGCTTCTTCGCACTGAGTCGCGGCGACCGCTCCCCTGATTCTCTTGGCCTGGCCGCTTGGCTGACTTGGCCCGGCCCGGCGCTTCTTCGCGTCGCCTCGGCCCCCCAAGGCGGCGGAGGAGCTCGCGCCTGGATGGCCGACTCTCTGCTGGCGGCGGGGGGCGACTTCATCATCAGGCCAGTCTGCAAAGGTGGCCGAGGGCCTGAGATCGTCGGCCCCTCCCCCTCCTTCGGCATCGGCCTCCATCGCCGCCAAGCCCAGGTCGGGGTCGTCGGCGTCACTCTCCGCCCGGTCGGGGACGAAGTCGCGAGCCGGCCCCGCGGCGCCGATCGAGGGCGGGATGAGAGGATTCTGAGTCAAAAAGGACCAAGGAAAGTAAGAGCCGGATCCGGCTAAGGAAGGAAACAAAGAAGCAAGAGACGACTTACCATCGGCGGGGGATTGGCGCGCGAGTATGGCTCCTTGCCGAAACGCCATTCCTCCATGAGGTCGCAGTTCGCCAAGAAGTTCACCATGTCCATCACCTCCGCGTGGGGCATGTCCTTGGAGCACAGCCGGCTGGGGTCCCGGCGGCCGCTCATCTGACAGATCAGATGAGGGCGGCCCTGAAGAGGGAGAACTCGGCGCGCCACGAAGGTGCCAGCAAGTCTGCTCCAGTCAGGCCCTCCGACTGCACCATCACGCGGAGCCGCGCGACGGCGGCGGTGCCTGCGAGGGTCAGCGACCGGGCCCTGTAGGACCAGCTGGCGGGTCGGCCCGCCAGTTCGCCACCCACGTAGGGCGGCAAGTTGACCCAGTCGCCGTCGGGGGCGACGTTCTTGACGTAGAAGTACGAGCGCTGCCACATCTTCACCGACTTGATGAGGGGGATGGCAGGGAAAGGATTCTCGGGCACCGGCCTCCTCTTGGCGATGAACGTGCCGCACAGAGCCGGCACGCGAGCAGCGTGGGTCCCGAGCTTCGCTTGAAAGAACTCTCCCCACAGCTCGATGGTGGGGAGAACTCCGAGGAAACCTTCGCATAAGGATGCGAAGGCGGCCAGCAGCACCACCGTGTTGGGGGTGAGGTGGTGCGGCTGGAGCCCGAAGAACTCCAAGAACGCGCGGAAGATCACCCGCTCGCCCTCCTCCGGCGCCGGCGTGATTTCGCCCTCCGACGGGGCGCGGGCTCGCACTAGGTGGCTGCCGGGGATGCGGCGCGTCTGACGGAGGAACTCGATTATGTCGTCGTCAATGATGGAGCCGTCCCACACGCCGGAGCGCGCGGTGGGAGGCGCGGCGGCTGATGAGGAGCTCATCTCCGTAGCGAGGAAGAAACGAGGCTCGGCGCGGTGGAGCAAGGAAGAAGACAAGGCAGGGAGCGGGGATGAGAGAGTGCGCGTGCGTCGCTGCCCCCTCCCTCCCCCCACCTACTTATAGGCGCTTAGGCTGCGAAGCCGAGGGGGCGGGTGTGGGATTAACTGCGCCCACGTCCTCGCGCCCCCACGATTTAACCCACGATGTTACTGCGCGCAAGAACGGCGTGGGGAGTCCAACCGCCCGCACGACCGCAGCGGATCCGCTGCGCGCCGGGGCATGGTAGTGGCGGGGCCCGCCTAACGGGCCTGTCTTGTCACGCGCGTGGGCTGGTAGACTGGCCCTGCCGTGTGGCGTCGTGTGGCGGGCCCACGACGGGCGGCTGCCGGGAAGCTTATCAGGCACGCCGCCCGGATCCCGCTGCGATCTTCGAAACCTTTGAAGAGCAAGACGGCCCCCTGCAAAGCCGACTCCGGATGGAGACGCCGGGCCGAGTCCAGATTCTTCCATCAAAGGGATGAAGCTGTCGAGGCTCCTCGACGGGCTGCCCTCGGCGCCTCCCCAGCTTCGGGGACTACTGTCGGGGTAATGGACTACGGGTAGGCAGACCCGAGCCCCAGAACCTTCCAAAACATCGGGGCAGACTGCGCCCCTCAAGACCCCAAGACAAAGAGCCGCCTTCAGATAGTCGGCAACAGAGTCGCCGACTACCCCTCCGGGCCGAGTCCCAGAGGCCGCCTTCAGGACAAGCCGATTCCAAGCTAGCGACCTCCAGCGAGGCCGGCTACAGGGAGTCGGCCCGCGACCTCCACCACCTCACGCCTGGGCGACTATGGGGTAAAGCCGCCCCGCGGCCCATCCCCGCCCAGTCCATAAAGGGCAGGTATGGCTACAGAGCGCCGTACCGACGGAGATCTCCGTCTGGCGCAGCACTGTTGCCATGCCGGCCCTGACATCAGCACCGTGGGCAGATTCCTGTACTCACGATGGCCTGTCTGTACGACCCGAAGACGGCGGGACCCGCCTGTCGGCGGGGGTACCGAAGACGACGAGAGCACCCCAAGGACGGACCCGATGGAGTCGGCCTCCGGGAGTCGGCCGGCTCCTCCCGCAGGATCCACGCGCCATTAACCAGACAAGACAGGGAATGGCAACAGTGATTGCCCGCCAGGCGGCGGCACTGTTGCCATAACCCCATGACCAATCTCGCATCATTAGAAGCACGGCTACAGTAATCTGAAGCCGGCAAGACCCGCCCGTGGCGGACAAGGGCTGTCGGCCCCATGCTGGGCCGTCAGCGGGGCCCACTAGTCGGCGGGCCCCAGGAGTCGGCGGAGAAGACGGCGACTTAGAGACTGACGGCTCGGACCCACACCCAGCCGGATTACCGGTGTACCCCCGGCGGGTAGACCTATATAAACCCCCCGGGGCACCCATGCAAAGGGTTGGAAGCTAGTAGTTTTAGACACACACATAGAGGGAGTGAAGAGCAAGTCGTGCCCTTCTCCTTCCTCGCCCCAAACAGCTCAAGGAGCCTCTTGTACCCACTTCGCCATAGTGATCATGCGGAGACCCCGCAGAGCAGCAGTAGGGGTGTTATCTCCTCGGAGAGCCCTGAAGCTGGGTAAGAATCGCCGGCGTGCATGCCTTCGCCTCATCCCGTTTCCAGGCACCAGTGACGTTCTACTCACCCCCTCCATGATAAGCCATCCTTTGGCATATGTCGCACCCAACCCTCGACAGACAGCGAGCGGGGCCATCGACCTCCCTCCCCGCTCCATTGAAGGCACGTGGGAATCAACCCACGCACGTGCACGACTTCCCACGTCCCGCACGCCTGTCATTCGCTCTGCATTACGCATGCAGCGAACGTGGCGCAAGGGGCGGGCATAGTGGGACACGTGGAGCGATGGTTCCCAAGCGAGGGCACTAAATGGGAGGCGGCCCTACGGTCTCAAAGAGACACGCAAGCCGCCTCTTTACTGTCCGCCGCGAGGTGATGCCAGCATGTTTCCGTCACGCGCGCGCGCACGACCCCCACGTCGCGCGTTCAACACGGGCCGTGGAGAAGCGCAGCGGACGGAGCAGTTACCGCAGTAAAATCTGCCCTAACTACCCGCGCACCGTTCTGGGCCTGGCCCAACAACGTGTCACGCTTATGTATGGCCCAGGCCCGGGGGCTCCTGTCGGTGTACGAAAGTAGGGGCTCTCCTTTTGACCCCTTTACTTGTGCATGGGCAGTCAGAGCCACCCGCCACGACCACGCATAACTGTAGGACCTTGAAGTATGTCTAGAGGGGGGGGGTGATTAGACTACTTGACCAATAAAAACTTAACCTTTTCCCAATTTTATAGTTTGGCAGATTCTAGCTATTTTAGGACAAGTCAAGCAATCATCACACAATTCAAGCAAGCATGCAAAGAGTATATAGGCAGCGGAAATTAAAGCATGCAACTTGCAAGAAAGTAAGGGGAAGGGTTTGGAGGATTCAGACGCAATTGGAGACACGGATGTTTTTGGCGTGGTTCCGATAGGTGGTGCTATCGTACATCCACGTTGATGGAGACTTCAACCCACGAAGGGTAACGGCTGCGCGAGTCCACGGAGGGCTCCACCCACGAAGGGTCCACGAAGAAGCAACCTTGTCTATCCCACCAAGGCCGTCACCCACGAAGGACTTGCCTCACTAGCGGTAGATCTTCATGAAGTAGGCGATCTCCTTGCCCTTACAAACTCCTTGGTTCAACTACACAATCTTGTCGGAGGCTCCCGAGTGACACCTAGCCAATCTAGGAGACACCACTCTCCAAGAAGTAACAAATGGTGCGTTGATGATGAACTCCTTGCTCTTGTGCTTCAAATTATAGTCTCCCCAGCACTCAACTCTCTCTCATAGGATTTGGATCTGGTGGAAAGATGATTTGAGTGGAAAGCAACTTGGGGAAGGCTAGAGATCAAGATCCATATGGTAGGAATGGAATATCTTGGCCTCAACACATGAGTAGGTGGTTCTCTCTCAGAACTGGTAAGTTGGAAGTGTAGGTTTGTTCTGATGGCTCTCTCCACGAATGAAGAGGAGGTGGAGGGGTATATATAGCCTCCACACAAAATCTAACCATTACACACAATTTACCAAACTCGGTGGGACCGAATCGTCAAACTCGGTCGGACCGATTTAGTAAACCTAGTGACCGTTAGTGATTTTCGGTGGGACTGACATGCATCTCGGTGAGACCGATTTGGTTAGGGTTAGGGCATAATGTAATCTCGGTGCGACCGATTACACAAACTCGGTGAGACCGATTTGGTAATAAGCTTTCCAAAGAGTTGGTCAGGTAAACTCGGTGGGACCAATTTGCTCTTTTCGGTGAGACCGAAATGTTACAAAAAGGAAACAGAGAGTCTACATTGCAATCTCGGTGGGACCGATCGCTCACTTCGGTTAGATCGAAACGTTACGAAGGGAAACAAAGAGATTGCAACCCCATCTCGGCGAGACCGAGATCCCTATCGGTAAGACCGATTTGCTTAGGGTTTGTGGCAGTGGCTATGACTTTTGGAATCGGTGGCGCCGGATAGAAAGAATCGGTGTGACCGATTTTGGCTTTAGGTTTAGGTCATTTGTGGATGTGGGAAAGTAGTTGAGGGTTTTGGAGCATATCACTAAGCACATGAAGCAAGAGGCTCATTAAGAAACACCTCATCCCTTCTTGATAGTATTGGCTTTTCCTATAGACTCAATGTGATCTTGGATCACTAAAATGTAAAATGAAGAGTCTTGAGCTTTTGAGCTTGAGCCAATCCTTTGTCCTTAGTATTTTGAGGGATCCACTTTCATCATCCATGCCATGCCATTCATTGAGCTTTCCTGAAACAATAGTCTTGGAATAGCA
>LR880970.1:612940770-612957677 GCA_904067115.1 Aegilops sharonensis
AAGGCTAGAGATCAAGATTCCTATGGTAGGAATGGAATATCTTGGCCTCAACACATGAGTAGGTGGTTCTCTCTCAGAACTGGTAAGTTGGAAGTGTAGGTTTGTTCTGATGGCTTTCTCCACGAATGAAGAGGAGGTGGAGGGGTATATATAGCCTCCACACAAAATCTAACCGTTACACACAATTTACCAAACTCGGTGGGACCGAATCGTCAAACTCGGTCGGACCGATTTAGTAAATCTAGTGACCGTTAGTGATTTTCGGTGGGACTGACATGCATCTCGGTGAGACCGATTTGGTTAGGGTTAGGGCATAACGTAATCTCGGTGAGACCAATTTGGTAATAAGCTTTCCAGAGAGTTGGTCAGGTAAACTCGGTGGGACTGATTTGCTCTTTTCGGTGAGACCAAAATGTTACAAAAAGGAAACAGAGAGTTTACATTGCAATCTCGGTGGGACCAATCACTCACTTCAGTTAGACCGAAACGTTACGAAGGGAAATAGAGATATTGCAACCCCATCTCGGTGAGACCCAGATCCCTATCGGTAAGACCGATTTGCTTAGGGTTTGTGGCAGTGGCTATGACTTTTGGAATCGGTGGCGCCGGATAGAAAGAATCGGTGTGACCGATTTTGGCTTTAGGTTTTGGTCATTTGTGGATGTGGGAAAGTAGTTGAGTGTTTTGGAGCATATCACTAAGCACATGAAGCAAGAGGCTCATTGAGCAACACCGCATCCCTTCTTGATAGTATTGGATTTTCCTATAGACTCAATGTGATCTTGGATCACTAAAATGTAAAATGAAGAGTCTTGAGCTTTTGAGCTTGAGCCAATCCTTTGTCCTTAGTATTTTGAGGGATCCACTTTCATCATCCGTGCCATGCCATTCATTGAGCTTTCCTGAAACAATAGTCTTGGAATAGCATTAGCTCAATGAGCTATATGTTGTTATGAATTACCAAAACCACCTAGGGATAGTTGCACTTTCAATAACAGGGTAGGAAAGGGAAGCCGGAGAGAAGCCGAAGGCACAAGACAAATAAAGCAATGACAAGGACCAAGGCCACAAGGATCGGATGGGCGAAGCAGGTTTCCCCGGCAAGGACCCTTGCCGGGGCAGCCTCAGCGGCCCCAGCAAGACCCTTGCCGGGGAAGCTCGCCCACGCCAGCCGAGCGAGCCACCCTTGAGCCCACCAACGCTCGACAAACGCATTGGGATAGGGCTCGGGAGGCACCTCCGTGGTGGCATGCAGATCTTTGTGAAGACAGAGAACAGTCAAGACCAAATGAGGATAGGAAGGCAACCATCCTCACCGAAGAAACCGACAGTACCACCGGCAAGATCCTTGCCGGGGACGCCTGCGCGCCACGGCAAGACCCTTGTCGGGCCACCTGGCAGGGCCACTGCTAGGCCCACACCAGCCAAGTCTCCGCCGTCGTTCACATGCAGCTGCCGACCCAACCAGCTAGGCAAGCACCTGCGTGGCAACATGGAACCCTTCGTGGAGGCTCCACCACCGTGCCACCTCAGCTGCCTGCCTGCCTACATGGCACCGCATGCATCACTAGCCAAGGCGTGTGTCGAAGCAAGGAGGAGCAGCGACGGATGGGACGGGCCTCGCTCCCGTCCCCGATAAAGCGAAGGGATACCTAAGCCTCGCATTAAATGCACTTTGTCCTGTAACACCAGCGATAAGCTCACAACGCTGTAGCAGTTTCCACCTCCTGTGTGCCACTGTGGCAGCCCCTTTCGCCTATAAAAGGAGGCCCATGGCGCACTGGAGAAGGATTCGGCTCTTTTGAACCCAGCAGCACCTAGAGCTAGTTCAAGAGCTCAAGGACACTAAATACAGCCACCAAAGCAGGATCGTAGGGTTTTACGCATCTTTGCGGCCCGAACCTGGGTAAATCCCCTTTGTGTTGTCTGCTAGTCCCGCTCTTCTCACGATCCCCGCGCCCCACAACCGTAGAAGGGATTCCAGTGATCCCATAGGTGCCGTTTCCCACCGATAGATTCCTTGTAATAGTTTTGAGATATGATGATGTGATATGTGAGTCATGTTGATGAGTAATTGTGCTTTAGTAAGAATATTGGTGTTAAGGTTTGTGAATCCCTATGAAAGCACTAAAGTCAATAGTCATGCAATGAAATTACATCCCACTTGTGGTGCATTATTCGGTGTTAATTATGCTTAATGATCGCTTATGAGATTATTCGTTTCTTGGTTGGTCGCTTCTCAATCTTTTGCTAGCCTCCATTTTGCACTAAGTATGATCACTACTTGTGCATCCAAAACCTTTAAACCAGTTTTGCCACATGAGTCCACTATATCTACCTATATGCGGTATTCTTTTGCCGTTCTAAGCAAATTTGTATGTGCCATCTCTAATTTTCAAAATAAACTTCTCTTTTGTGTGTTCGTACTCCTCACGAGGCAGTGAGGGGTGGCTAATATTTTCCATGCTAGATGTGTTATTCTCACGATGAATGTTTATTCACTTGTGATTACACGAGAGTAAGGCAAAGGTATTAGGGATGCCCAGACCCGAAATGAAAAACGAATTTACTTTATGTTGTCAAATAATAAATTCCTCGGAAAGTGTTGGTATGGAGGGCACCCGTGGATACGGTTAGCCATGGAAAATGAAAGTATGGTTGAAAAAGGAATAAACTTCATTTTCTGTTTGGGAACCGCATATGATATATCTAGCATGGAAAGTGCTGGGAACTCTAAGTCGTTTTCGTTGGTGGGAAAAGCACTCGTCCCAAAATGTTTTTATCTCTAACTTTTTCGCTTTGAGCTCTGGCACCTCTACAAATCCCTACTTCCCTCTGTGAAGGGCCTTTCTTTTACTTTATGCAATTTTTATTTTTAATTTGAGTCTCCATCTTCTCTTATAAAAGCACCAACTAGGAGGCACTATGATCGTACTTGAGCATTGGGTGCAGTTAATATGCGAGTGTGTTTCATAAATGGATCAAAGATTGATCATGATAGGCTAGGGATAGCTTATTTTAGCATTGATATTTTGAAAGACATGGTTGCTTGTTGATATGCTTGAGTATTTAAGTTATCATGTCAAAACTAGACTATTGCTTTGAATCACATAAAATTCCAAATGTCCATGCTATAAAGAAAAGAATATGAGATGACATGTTAGGTAGCATTCCATATCAAAAATTCTGTTTTTATCATTTACCTACTCGAGGACGGGCAGGAATTAAGCTTGGGGATGCTGATACGTCTCCAACGTATTTATAATTCTTTATTGTTCCATTCTGTTATATTATCATTCTTGGATGTTTTATAATCATTTTATATCATTTTTGGTACTAACCTATTGACATAGTGCCAAGTGTCAGTTGTTGTTTTCTGCATGTTTTTTACATCGCGAGAAATCAATACCAAACGAAGTCCAAACGCAGCGAAACTTTTTGATGATTTTTTTGGACCAGAAGACATATAGTGGGCCGGAGAAGCGCCTAAGGGGTGCTCCGAGGGGAGCACAACCCACCAGGGCGCGCCTGGAGGCCGAGGCATGCCCTGGTGGGTTGTTCCCTCCTCGGGCGCCCCCTGAACCGACTCTTCACTCTATAAATACCCCAATATTCCAGAAACCCTAGGGGAGTCGACGAAAATCAATTCCAGCCACCGTAGAATCCAGAACCACCAGATCCAATCTAGACCATTGGTGCCTCTCTGATGATGCGTGAGTAGTTCTTTGTAGACCTACGGGTCCATAGTTAGTAGCTAGATGGCTTCATTTCCCTCGTTTGATTCTCAATACAATCGTCTCTTGGAGATCCATATCCGATGTAACTATTTTGTGGTGTGTTTATTGGGATCCGATGAACTTTGAGTTTATGATCAGATCTATCTTTTTATCCATGAAAGTTATTTGAGTCTTCTTTGATCTCTTATATGCATGGTTGCTTATAGCCTCGTATTTCTTCTCCGATATTTGGGTTCTGTTTGGCCAACTTTATCTATTTATCTTGCAATGGGAAGAGGTGCTTTGTAGTGGGTTCGATCTTACGGTGCTTGATCCTAGTGACAAAAGGGGAACCAACACATATGTATCGTTTCTACTAAGGATAAATCATGGGGTCTATTTCTACATAAATAGATCTTGTCTACATCATGTCATCATTCTTATTGCATTACTCCATTTCTCCATGAACTTAATACACTAGATGCATGCTGGATAGCGGTTGATGTATGGAGTAATAGTAGTAGATGCAGGCAGGAGTCGGTCTACTAATCTTGGACGTGAGCCTATATAATGATCATTGCCTAAATATCGTCATGATTTTTAAAGTTCTATCAATTGCCCAACAATAATTTGTTCACCCACCGTTTGCTATTTTTCTCGAAAGAAGCCACTAGTGAAACCTACGGCCCCCGGGTCTCTTCTTTAATATATTTGCCTTTGTGATCTATTTTCCTTTGCTTTTATTTTCAGATCTATTAAACCAAAAATACAAAAATACCTTGTTGCACTTTATTTTATTTGGTGTTTGATCTATCAATATTTACTACTCTCTCACGTCTGTTTGCCAATTTCTGGCGATGTTGCCCGAAAGGGATTGACTACCCCTTTTACACATCAGGTTGTGAGTATTTGTTATTTGTGTGCAGGTGCTGTTTACGTAGTCTTGTTTGGTTCTCCTACTAGTTCGATAACCTTGGTCTCATCATTGAGGGAAATACCTACCGCCACTGTGCTGCATCACCCCTTCCTCTTTGGGGAAATACCGACGTAGCTTCAAGCCGCATCACGCAGCAGGGGCGCGGTCGCGAGTGCCTTGGAAGTTGGAGATGAAATGCTCTCGCATTTCATCCCAGGAGGAGATCGATCCCGCGGGGAGGTTCAGGAGCCATGAGCACGCGCCATGCTTGAGGGCCATGGGAAACCAGTTCACCATGACCTTCTCATCGCCGTTGGCCACCTCGATGCTCAGCTCGAAGAGCTAGAGGAACTCAGCGGGGTCAGGTGTGCCATCATAGCACGGAGGCAGGTCCGGCTTGAACTTCCCAGGCCAGACGACGCGACGCAGCTCCGGGGTGAACGCACGGCAGCCTGTCACGATCACGGGAGCCCGCCGCAGGGGGGGAGCCTAGAGTTGGCGCTTGCGCACCGCCGCCTCGGGCAGCACACGGCCTTGATGCAGCGGTGCTAGGAGTGCACGCGCCTCTTCTTGAGGCCCCTGCAGCACTTGGCAGCTTTCTTCATCGCGCGTCGGTGCCCTGCGCAGCAGGTCGCGTCGAGGGGCCTCCCGCCTTGGCTCGAGGACGGCATCTTGCCTAGGAGGTGGAGGAGGCACACTGTGGGCCACGTCACCCTCAAGAGGCGGCGGGGAAGGCAGCGAGCGAGATGGTGCAGGGGCCTCTCCAGCGGCGCCGACGAGCTCGGTGATGCGGTCCAGCCAGTCCTTGTAGAGGTCATTGTTTCGACGATAGCGCAGAAGCTCGTGTGCCATGAGCAACGCAGCCCGCGCGTTCGCCGGCCCACGACGAGCATGGGAAGACGAAGCCGCCGCCGGGGTCAGCGATAGAGTGGTGGTGCGTCCATCACGCCGCACAGAAGGCTGTAGTGATGAAGCATGCTGCTCGTGGGCCGCGGGGCCGGTGGCAGCGTTCATTGCACGCGATGGGGAATGGCAGGGAGCGCCGTCGCCCGCAGACGCTGTCAGGGCGACGCGGGCGGCGAAGGCAGCCCGGCGCTCAGCGCGAACTCGACGAGCGTCAGCCATGAGAACAGTGGAACGACGACGAATCGACCGACGGGAGAGAGGCTCCGACGCACCCCTACCTAGCGCGCCAAAAGTCGGATTCAGGGCTCCGCAGACCCAAGAAAGATTCGAACTCTAGGGTGCGTGCGAAGAACTCGATCTCCCCAGCCTACCAACTCGTTGCTCTCACAGCCTAGTGCTCCCTCAGTTTTTGAGAACCAAGGTATCAATCCAGAGGAGGCCACACGCAAGTCCCTCATACCTGCACAAAGCAAATAACTCCTCGCAACCAACGCGATAAGGGGTTGTCAATCCCTTCACGGTCACTTACGAGAGTGAGATCTGATAGAGATGATAGATAATATTTTTGGTATTTTTGGTATAAAGATGCAAAGTAAAATAAAAGGGAAAGTAAAAAAGCAAAGTAATAATAAAGCGTAGGAAGATTAATATGATGAGAATAGACCCGGGGGCCATAGATTTCACTAGTGGCTTCTCTCAAGAGCATAAGTATTTTACGGTGGGTGAACGAATTACTGTTGAGCAATTGACAGAATTGAGCATAGTTATGAGAGTATCTAGGTATGATCATGTATATAGGCATCATGTCCGAGACAAGTAGACCGACTCCTGCCTGCATCTACTACTGTTACTCCACTCATCGACCGCTATCCAGCATGCATCTAGAGTATTAAGTTAATGAAAACAGAGTAACGCCTTAAGCAAGATGACATGATGTAGAGGGATAAATTCATGCAATATGGTAAAAACCCCATCTTGTTATCCTCGATGGCAACAATACAATATGCGCCTTGCTGCCCCTACTGTCACTGGGAAAGGACACCACAAGATTGAACCCAAAGCTAAACACTTCTCCCATTGCAAGAACTACCAATCTAGTTGGCCAAACCAAACGGATAATTCGAAGAGACTTGCAAAGATAACCAATCATACATAAAAGAATTCAGAGAAGATTCAAAAATTGCTCATAGATAATCTTGATCATAAACCCACAATTCATCGGTCTCAACAAACACACCGCAAAAAGAAGATTACATCAAATAGATCTCCACGAGAGAGGGGGAGAACATTGTATTGAGATCCAAAAAGAGAGAAGAAGCCATCTAGCTACTAACTATGGACTCGAAGGTCTAAAGTAAACTACTCACACTTCATCGGAGAGGCTATGATGATGATGTAGAAGCCCTCCATGGTGGATTCCCCTTCTGGCAGAGCTCCGGAACAGGCCCCAAGATGTGATCTCGTGGATACAGAAAGTTGCGGCGGTGGAATTAGGTTTTTGGCTCCGTATGTGATCTGTTGGGGGTACGTAGGTATATATAGGAGGAATGGGTACGTCGGTGGAGCTTGGGGGGCCCACGAGGCAGGGGGCGCGCCCTAGGGGGCGCCCTCCACCCTCGTGGCCGCCTCCCTCCTTTCTTGGCCGAGGGTCCAAGTCTCCTGGATCTTATCTGATGAGAAAATCACGTTCCCGAAGATTTCATTCCGTTGGACTCCGTTTGATATTCCGTTTCTTCGAAACACTGAAATAGGCAAAAAACATCAATTCCGGGCTGGGCCTCCGGTTAATAGGTTAGTCCCAAAAGTAATATAAAAGTGGAAAATAAAGCCCAATATGGTCCAAAACAGTAGATAATATAGCATGGAGCAATCCAAAATTATAGATACGTTGGAGACGTATCACCTAGCTCAATGAACGGGAAAGGAAAGGGACACAACAGTTTACCCAGGTTTGGGCCACCTTGCGGTGTAAGACCCTACTCCTCCTTTGGGGTGGATTGGCCTCGCGAGGGGCTGCAGATGAACTAGTACAGAGGAAGGACAACCATAGGACGTCAGTTCTTGTGTTGGTGTGAGCTAGTGAGGGTTCGGTCGTCCGATCCCCTTCTGTGGTGGTGGCTAAGCTACATATAGAGAGGCCTCAGTCCTCTTCCCCCAAAATGTAGGCGGGAAGGGATTCCACAACGGCCAAGTTTGAAAGGGGACAATAAGTACATCCTATCCTGATGAAAGGTGGTCTTCACCTTGATGTCTACTACGCAACCTTCTTCTTATAGACGTTGTTGGGCCTCCAAGTGTAGAGGTTTGTAGGACAGTAGCAAATTTCCCTCAAGTGGATGACCTAAGGTTTATCAATCCGTGGGAGGCGTAGGATGAAGATTGTCTCTCTCAAACAACCCTGCAACCAAATAACAAAGAGTCTCTTGTGTCCCCAACACACCCAATACAATGGTAAATTGTATAGGTGCACTAGTTCGGCGAAGAGATGGTGATACAAGTGCAATATGGATGGTAGATATAGGTTTTTGTAATCTGAAGATATAAAAATAGCAAGGTAGCAAGCGATAAAAGTAAGCGTAAACGATATTGCAGTGCTAGGAAACAAGGCCTAGGGTTCATACTTTCACTAGTGCAAGTTCTCTCAACAATAATAACATAGTAGGATCATATAACTATCCCTCAACATGCAACAAAGAGTCACTCCAAAGTCACTAATAGCGGAGAACAAACAAAGAGATTATGGTAGGGTACGAAACCACCTCAAAGTTATTCTTTCCAATCAATCCGTTGGGCTATTCCTATAAGTGTCACAAACAGCCCTAGAGTTCGTACTAGAATAATACCTTAAGACACAAATCAACCAAAACCCTAATGTCACCTAGATACTCCAATGTCACTTCAAGTATCCGTGGGTATGATTATACGATATGCATCACACAATCTCAGATTCATCTATTCAACCAACACATAGTACCTCAAAGAGTGCCCCAAAGTTTCTACCGGAGAATCAAGACGAAAATGTGTGCCAACCCCTATGCATAAGTTCATGGGAGGAACCCGCAAGTTGATCACCAAAACATACATCAAGTGAGTCATGTGATATCCCATTGTCACCACAGATACGCACGGCAAGACATACATCAAGTGTTCTCAAATCATTAAAGACTCAATCCAATAAGATTACTGCGAAGGGAAAACTCAATCCATTACAAGAGAGAAGAGGGGGAGAAGAAACATAAGATCCAACTATAATAGCAAAGCTCGCGATACATCAAGATCGTGCCAAATCAAGAACACGAGAGAGAGAGAGAGATCAAACACATAGCTACTGGTACATACCCTCAGCCCCGAGGGTGAACTACTCCCTCCTCGTCATGGAGAGCGTCGGGATGGTGAAGATGGCCATCGGTGAGGGATCCCCCCTCAGGAAGGGTGCCGGAACAGGGTCCCGATTGGTTTTTGGTGGCTACAGAGGCTTGCGGCGGCGGAACTCCCGATATATTATGTTCCCCGATCGTTTTAGGGTATATATATAGGTGAAAGAAGTACGCCAGGGGAGCCACAAGGGGCCCACGAGGGTGGAGGGCGCGCCCAGGGGGGTGGGCGCGCCCCTGCCTCGTGCCTTCCTTGTTGCTTCCTTGACGTGGACTCCAAATCTCCCGGGTTGCTTTCCTTACAAAAATAACTTCTCCATAAGGTTTCATTCCGTTTCGACTCCGTTTGATATTCCTTTTCTTTGAGACATTGAAACAAGGGAAAAAACTGGAACTGGCACTGGGCTCTGGGTCAATAGGTTAGTCCCAAAAAATATATAAAAGTGCATAATAAAGCCCATAAACATCCAAAACAGATAATATAATAGCATGGAACAATAAAAAATTATAGATACATTGGAGACGTATCACGCCTACAAAGCTTCTGCTCGTGACGCCATGGTGGGCTCGGTGATGACCTCCATCCTGCCGCCCTGGCGGTCTTGGTCTTGTAGCACGGGAATGAAAACCTTTGGCTGGTTCCTGTGACACCCCAAAATTTTGACCTTGTTTTTATAAATTAAAATTTTGCCAAGAAACTAAAACTTTTATTTTCTGGATCTCCTTCCTATTTCAGAACAACTCTTTTCCTTATTACTATGGAGTTTTTACCCCAAGTGAAAACTTCTCAGTTTTTTTGGACTTATTTCCCCTCTCAAATAAAACAATTCTTTTATCAGTGAGATTATCTATATAATTATTTTTCCCTGAGTTTTATTTCTCAAAATTGGCTTTTCATAAATTTCAGGGTTCCATTTGCACTGCAACACTTTGATAAATTTATTTAAAAATCCCACCAAAATTTGGAGATGTCATGTGATGCTTTTAAATCACTTTTATGCAAAAATATCTTCTGTCCAGTGAAAATTTTGAGCTCTACACCAAGTTTTCGAAACTGGTCCAGATGGCAGCATTGCACTACAACCCATTTAAATATTTCTTTCTAGCTTCCACCAAAATTTTTGGGATGTTCATAGGAGCATATTATTCAACTTTATGCAAAAACCTAGTGATGTTCTTTGAAAGATTTGAGTGAACCGTCCTCTTTTTCATTCTGGTCCAACTTGATGGTTTGTACAGCAACCATATTTTTGCTTGCTCTTTTGCCCTTGATCCTTTCTCCTGCTTATAGCACACCCTACAAAACCCTTATGTCCAGGAGGATGAGCTCATTGGAATATTTTTGGTTCATGAAATAATGCCATTTACCTCCTGTCCAGAACTGAAGTTTTGCAAAACTTGCACTAGCAAGTTTGTGCTTTTGGCAAACTAACATCACCACCCTCTCATACACCTAAAGAGACTAGGATCTGGAAGATTTGGCCACTCCAAGAAATGCCTAGGTGCCCGTGGCATTTTGTCAAACACCTTGAGAGCATGAATAGATTTGGCATGAGTTTTGGTTTGCATTGTGGACCTGATTCTCTGACCCAACAAGCATGTCCACTAGCATCCCAGCTACCCCTAGACTAGACCTGCTAATCCCCAGCTCCAACCAAGCCACCTAGCAGGCCATGGCATTTCGCCGAGCAGATGGTGGGCGTGCACTGGGCTCGCCCGGAGCGCGCCAGCTGCAGCCGCGCACCCGAGCCGCCGCGTCGCACCCAATCCGCGCCCCTGACCTTTGCTCACCTGCAGAGCCCACCCCCCGGCCTCATCCACTCACCCGAAACCTCCAAGCCGCCCTGGCACCCTACAACGCCGCCGTCAGGGCACTCTTGGAGGCACGCCGGCGTCCGTAGTGCGCCTCTGCCACGGATGGCGCCGCCCGAGCCTCCTCCGTTCGCCAGCTGCCCTCGTGAGCAGGCCGTCCTCATCCGCTCGCCCTCCCGACCCCGCCAGCCTCCACCACGTCACTCTGCCGCAAACAGAGAGGCGGTTCGCCGGCAAGCTTATCCGCGGCCACGGGAACCGACCTCGCCGGGCTATATAAAGCCCTCCCGATCCTGCCTAGGCTCATGAGCAGCCTCACTCGAGCCGTAGGAAGCCTTCCCCCTCCCCAGTTGGCCAGGGGCCACTCCCTTCGCCAACTCCGGCAGGATCGGCCGCCACCTCGCTCCGGCAAAATTCGGCCAAGGCCAAGGCCCCAGACCCCTCCTGTGCTTCCATCCTACTCCCCATGACCCTACGGAGCCGCCCAACACCTCAGACCAGCTCGGGAACCACCATAGCCAGAAACCCCAAAAGCTCCCGAGGTCACCTCCGCCGAGGAGCTCGCCGCCGGCGGCTCCCTCCGTCCCCACCTACCTGGCGACCACCGGGAGGACCGCCCTGGATTGGCGGATCCATCCCCGCCCTCGGGGCCCCGCGAGGAGCCGCCAATCGCCGGCGACGATCGCCGGAGTCCCGCCTCCGCTCGGGTAGAGGAAGACGAGGGAAGGACGACTGGTCAAACCTGACCAGTGGGCCTCCCGGACCCACTGTCAGTGACCCCGCACCGGTACACGTGGGTTAAGTGAAAGCGTAAAAATCCATGTACGTAACCTATACTTAGAAAGCGTATTCGTGACTGAAACGTTTTCTTTTTGTTTTATTTTAAAAACAGATTTTGACCAGAGCTTTAACTGGCTATAACTTTTTAAATATAAACCCAAACGACTTGATTCTTTTTCCGTTGTTTCCCAAATATTGTCTAGTTTATTTTCATATTTATTTCAAAAAATTTCAAACAAATTTTTTTGTGCTGTTTTGAAAATGTCTGTTAATTCCAATTTATCTAAAATAGGATTTTGGAGAGAGAGAAGAAAACTTTCAAAAGTTTTAGGATGCACCCTGCCTCTACACAACCTGAAGGCAAGCATCTTGAACCCTGGCATAATATTTTTGATGTGTTGGTTGACACGATTATAACACCGCCTTATTTCGGAGAGCTCGTTATTTTATGTGGTGACGCGATCATTTGCATGAATGCATATTGGAGATTTCCTTGCTGTTGTAAATGGTCATGCGGGTGACAATAATCATCCTCGTATGCTTTTCGTGCCTGCCGGAAGGAAGCCGGGAAAGTCTCTGTCTTGGGTAGACCTGAGCTTGTCCCTAGTTCCTCGTCGAGACGAGTGTGCCCGGTATGGCATGATAGGGTATGATGAGTGGTGATTCTGTCTGTTGGATGAAATACATATTCGTATGCTGATCATGCAGGGAATACTTAAACCTCCTGAGTCGACTATAGATCGAGTCTTGTTCCGGTAACCCCCACACTTGTTTCGTACTACCACTTGTCCCTGCTATAGGTAGGGTACGGTTCAGTAAGTTGTCAACCCCTTTCTAGCACACACCGTACAGAGGGGCCGGGATGAGGGTTCCACGACCGTGGATTAAAGCCAGTCATTGGGTGTTTCCGGTTGGGTCCGAGAGGGGGGCACCCATTAGAGCGCGCGATATAAATTTGATCCCATGCTACGCGAGGTTGTAGCCTCCCCACTTAGAGTTTTAATTGACAGGTGTCGTGGGTGATTCCAGACACCGGTAAGTTGAGCTGGTGTGTGCAAGTCAGGTGTGTTTTCAATTAAAAGACCGTAGACGGAATTAGCCCCGATGGACTAAAGGAATCCGTTACTCGTGGGTAAAGAGTACACCCTCTACAGAGATTAAATCTATTCGAATAGCCGTGTCCATGGTTAAGGACTACAGTCTGGGATGGGTCAAGTGTCGGTCTTAGTGTCGGTCTTTGGAGGAGAAACTACTAAACCAGAACGTGGATCATAACTGATGACTTGTGACAATTATGTTTATTATTATTATGGACTAACCCATTATATTATTTGAATTATTGAATGTCCCTGGGGCGGTTCTACCTCCCGGACATTCACAGTGACTACTTAATTATTTTTATAAGCCCTTTATGTGGTGTCGCTGAGACACCCGACTGTGGCATGCTTGTTATTTATATACTTATAAGCCCTTTATGTGGTGTCGCTGAGACGTCCGACTGTGGCATGCTTGTTTTTTATATACTTTATAAGCCCTTTATGTGGTGTCGCTGAGACACCCGACTGTGGCATGCTTGTTATTTATATACTTTATAAGCCCTTTATGTGGTGTCGCACAGACGCCCGACTGTGGCATTTTATTTCCACTCCATTATTGCATATTCGTGTTGTATATAAATAGCCTGCTTGCGTGCATAAACGATGTTTATTTTATGACTGACGAGGTGATCATAGAATATTTCAGTGCACGATTATCATTTATATTATCCCAGTGTTCATAATGTTTGCTAGTACATTCAAAGTACTCACTGGCTTGTCCCTGGCTATTGTATTGGCCAGATTTCTTGCATGGAGAGGAGCGTTGCGATGACAGCGCCGGAACCTAAGCAATGGTGATAGCAGCCTCGCGAAGATAGGAGTTATCCTGGTCAGCTGTTCCTGTGGGAAATGGAGTCCCATAGACGCTGATGATCCACAAACCGCTTCCGCCATCAAACACTAGGAACCATTTGTTGTACTCATAGGCCAGAAGGGTCTTGTACTACATATTTTGTATCTTGCTTGGAATTTCTGTATCAAGTGGTGCCTCATCAGCTAACAGTAATCCCGGGGGCTAGTGAGCACAAAGGCCATTTTCTAGGAAATCAATACCCAGAAAACCGGTCGTGACAAACTTGGTATCAGAGCCAGGCTGACCATTGGCTAATCCTATCTTAGCCAGGTCGAAAAACCTAGGTTAACTAACCCACCAGACCTTAACCGAACCCCAGCCAAGCTTCCCTTGCAAGATAGCCACACAGTGACCCGACACCTTTTGGCAGTCGGTGCCCAACCTATCAGCCTAGCCCGTCGATCACGCGCCAGTGACGGACACATAAATTGTCTCATTCGCAAGCGTGCGAAGGAAGATTTCGTCCCCTTTTTCTATAAAAAAGGGCACGCTAGCTTCAAACACAGCACAACCCAGCCTCTTCCTCAAACCAAGACATAATGCCTGGCCCCGTCGTGCACAATGAGACCACAGCAACCAACCTTGGAGGTTATGTGACCGTGATCGCGAACCTCACACGCCGTGCCTTTGCATTAGAAGAGCCCCCAGAATATGTTGTGTACCAAGGGTCCATGAGCGGTGAGAGCCGTAAATTCTGGGCCACAGTGCACATCTATGGTAGGGGTCTGTCGCCAGAACACCCCTACAGGTTCACCGGAAGGACAACCTCCTTTGAGCCACAAGCCATCCAATTAGCCGCGCGAGAGGCTATAGTTCAACTCCGGCACTTGTCGCCCAGAGTTAACTGTCGCTCGTTATACTACTACCCCAGCCGCAACGGGTATGGTAGATCACCCCAGGTCGCCAAAGGAGATCACGAGACGGACCCTGCCTTGCTGCATCTAGTGCGCTATGTAAGTGCACTAGAGGATCTGTTCGATCAAATCACCATTGATCTGATCGCAGCTCGTGGAGAGCTGATTCGCCGAGCCCCGGCAAGAAGAGAAGATGAGCCCGACGCCGACAACCCAGTCGTGCTGTTCGAACAACCGATCGAGACCTTGAGGTCAGCCCCAGCCATAAACCAAGGTGCTTTGATGACCCCAGAAGTACTTCGTCGCCTTTTGGGAGCACACTCCAACGTGACTGTGGCCAACAATCCCCGAGATGGTCATCATTGCTACCCCGACCCTGCAGCCCCTCAACCCCCTCCAGCTAATCCTGACGGTGAAACCCATGGAGAAACCTCGAAGTCCACGAGGCAAGCCCGCTTAGATATTAACGAGGTAGACTAGAACCGCTCGAGTAGTACCGAGTCTTAGTATGTCCTCGTCTTGTAACTGTGTGACCCTGTACCGCTATTATTAAATGTTGTTTGACTGTGCGTCCCTGTTCTTAATAGTATCCATGCATGAGTATATGAGTGTACGGTTGCATTTTTAGTCCCAAGCGTAGCTACCAAAGACCAACCTCGACGACACGAGTTCGTGCTGTGAATAAATCTTTTGGTTCCAACTAACATGAATAATATTTTCAAAAACAACTCTTAACAAATCTCGAGGACGAGATTTTTCTTTAAGGGGGGTAGTGTTGTGACACCCCAAAATTTTGACCTTGTTTTTATAAATTAAAATTTTGCCAGGAAACTAAAACTTTATTTTACTGGATCTCCTTCTCATTTCAGAACCACTCTTTTCCTTATTACTATGGAGTTTTTACCCCAAGTGAAAACTTCTCAATTTTCTTTGGACTTATTTCCCCTCTCAAATAAAACAATTCTTTTATCAGTGAGATTATCTATATAATTATTTTCCCTGAGTTTTATTTCTCAAAATTGGCTTTTCATAAATTTCAGTGTTCCATTTGCACTGCAACACTTTGATAAATTTATTTAAAAATCCCACCAAAATTTGGAGATGTCATGTGATGCTTTTAAATCACTTTTATGCAAAAATATCTTCTGTCCAGTGAAAATTTTGAGCTCTACACCAAGTTTTCAAAACTGGTCCAGATGGCAGCATTGCACTACAACCCATTTAAATATTTCTTTCTAGCTTCCACCAAATTTTTTGGGATGTTCATAGGAGCATATTATTCAACTTTATGCAAAAACCTAGTGATGTTCTTTGAAAGATTTGAGTGAATCATCCTCTTTTTCATTCTGGTCCAACTTGATGGTTTGTACAGCAACCATATTTTTGCTTGCTCTTTTGCCCTTGATCCTTTCTCCTGCTTATAGCACACCCTACAAAACCCTTATGTCCAGGAGAATGAGCTCATTGGAATATTTTTGGTTCATGAAATAATGCCATTTACCTCCTGTCCAGAACTGAAGTTTTGCAAAACTTGCACTAGCAAGTTTGTGCTTTTGGCAAACTAACCTCACCACCCTCTCATACACCTAAAGAGACTAGGATCTGGAAGATTTGGCCACTCCAAGAAATGCCTAGGTGCCCGTGGCATTTTGTCAAACACCTTGAGAGCATGAACAGATTTGGCATGAGTTTTGGTTTGCATTGTGGACCTGATTCTCTGACCCAACAAGCATGTCCACTAGCATCCCAGCTACCCCTAGACTAGACCTGCTAATCCCCACCTCCAACCAAGCCACCTAGCAGGCCATGGCATTTCGCCGAGCAGATGGTGGGCGTGCACTGGGCGCGCCCAGAGCGCGCCAACTGCAGCCGCGCACCCGAGCCGCCGCGTCGCACCCAATCCCCGCCCCTGACCTTTGCTCACCTGCAGAGCCCACCCCCCGGGCCTCATCCACTCACCAGAAACCTCCAAGCTGCCCTGGCACCCTACAGCGCCGCCGTCAGGGCACTCTTGGCGGCACGCCGGCGTCCACAGTGCGCCTCTGCCACGGACGGCGCCACCCGAGCCTCCTCCATTCGCCAGCTGCCCTCGTGAGCAGGCCGTCCTCATCCGCTCGCCCTCCCGACCCCGCCAGCCTCCACTGAGGGAGTCCTGGACTAGGGGGTGTCCGGATAGCCGAACTATCTTCGGCCGGACTCCTAGACTATGAAGATACAAGATTGAAGACTTCGTCCCGTGTCCGGATGGGACTTTCCATGGCATGGAAGGCAAGCTTGGCGATACGGATATGTAGATCTCCTACCATTGTAACTGACTCTGTGTAACCCTAACCCTATTTGGTGTCTATATAAACCGAAGGGTTTTAGTCCGTAGGACACAACAACAATCATACCATAGGCTAGCTTCTAGGGTTTAGCCTCTCTGATCTCGTGGTAGATCTACTCTTGTACTACCCATATCATCAATATTAATCAAGCAGGAGTAGGGTATTACCTCCATCGAGAGGGCCCGAACCTGGGTAAAAACATTGTGTCCCTTGTCTCCTGTTGCCATCCGCCTAGATGCACAGTTCGGGACCCCCTACCCGAGATCCGCCGG
>LR880970.1:612977848-613010339 GCA_904067115.1 Aegilops sharonensis
TGCGGGATGTGATATGCAATGCGTATGTGCGCTCCGGAAGGTAAATGATGAACCAGGCATCAACTTGGCAAACCAAGTATGCCACTGGAAAGATGAGATGATTTCGGTTGAAATCGATATAAAGATCACCGGAATCGGATGCACGGTTTGCAAATGGCAAGCAAAACAAGAATGGCGCAAATCTGCCATTAACAGCATGATGCCACTTAGCAAGCAACAATTAATTAAGCTACTCCACCCAAACGTATCAACAAAGCACATGGCAGTGATCTACACATGATGCTCGACAAAAGATGAGCACTGAGCTACGGCTAGTTCACATCATAACAGGCTCAAACAAGCATGGCAAAAGAGCATTAATAAACAGGCTGGACATGGCAAAAACAGCATCAGGTTGCAATGTTCAGAGCAAGAAAACTACATGCTACAGGAACTTAAAATAGCAAAACATGGCATGGCATGAATCTACTCAAAGCCTAGAACAAAAGTCCCTTACTGACCATAAGCCAAAAAGGACTAGAAAATATAGTAACACTCATGTCAATATTGAAAGTCTCGTTAACAGATTCAGCAACATGACATGTCAAAAACTGATAACGAGAGGGCATGTTTACAAGCTCAATGCACTCACTACAGAGCCCCAAATGATAAACTAAGCATACATACATCAAGAAGACATGGCATAGAAGACATACATGGCAAGAACAATAACATAGCATAAATGGGTAAACCACAACAACCTAGGCAAAATTGAATTACACGTATACAATCTGCCAGGAAACATTTGATAGCAAAAGTAGAGCTCGATTGCTTCAAGCTATGGCATCCAACAATTGCAAACAAAGGCATGGATGCATAGAGCAAGACATGTTTTACAAAACACCCTTACTGAAGTATCTCAAAATATGCATAGATCTCTTGGTATCATCAAGTAAACATGGCATCAAAATCAGCTAAGACAGGGCTGAAATCAGCAACATTAGGACACCTACTTTGCATGCTTGTGCTAGTCACCACATAGATCAAAAAAATACATGGCATACACCCCTAGAAAGATGGCATGGCATTTTACAAAACTCATGTAGGAATCAACTTCATAGGGTGCACACATTAATCATGGCAAAAATAACAAAAGTGCAACTTCTGTTACGAAACAGAAACTAACAACACATAGCACTCTTCCAACAGCATTTCGGGCATCAAGATGAGCTCAAATGAAAATGATGCAATGGAATGAAATGATCTACTCTTCGAGGCGAACATTTTGACATATTATACGCGCAAAATGGATCTACGGATGCGAAGATATAGCATGTTGAAAATTGCACAAAATAACATTAGATGCAAAATACTTAGAGAAAAGTAGGAGGGGGGAGAAGAGAAGTCAACGGCCGCACGGATCCCGAGGCCGGATCGGATCGGCGCGGGGTCGCCGGCGCGGGGAGGAGGAAGGGCGCCGCCGGAGGGGACCGGGGCGGCCGGCGGCGGCGCGGCCGGTGGCGAGCTCGCCCGCCGGCGGCGAGGCGGCGAGGGCGCCCGCGGGCGGCGGCCTTCGGGGCCGGCGGCGGGGAGGCGATGCGGGGTGGCCGGAGCGGGCGCGGCCGGGCGACCGGCGCGGCCGGCGAGGCGCGGAGGGCCGGGGCGAGGCGGCGGGGAGGCGCCGGCGGAGGCGCGCGGGGGGGCGCGGGCCCGGCGCGGCCCGGTTCGGCCCGGGGCGGGCCGGATCTGGGCCCCGGGCGGCGCGGCGAAGTGGGGCGGCGGCGGCGCCACGTGGCAGCCTGCCACTGGCTGCGGGCGGCGGGGCGATTTGTCCGGCGCCGGGCGGACACGTCCGGCGCGCGGAGGAAGAAGGGCTAGGGTTTCGGGGTGGAAATGATCCGGAATTTTCGGGGGAGGTGCTTAAATAGGCATAGAGGGAGCTAGGAGAGTCCAAATGAGGTGTAGTTTTCGCCCACACGATCGTGATCGAACGACGGAGAGCATGGAGGTGACTTAGATGGGTTATTGGGCTGTTTTGAAGGGGTGTTGGGCTGCAACTAAAAGAGGCCTTTGCGAGAGAGCGGTTAACCGTTGGAGTACCAAACGAGCTCCAAATGACCCGAAACTTGACCGGTGGTCTACGGGTGGTATACCAAGGCCACTAGACAAACCTCGGTCCATTTCGAGAAGGTTTAGCACCCGCACACGGAAAAACGTAAAAGGGACCGCCGGGGGAGATAGGAGTGCCGGATTGCAAAACGGACAACGGGAAAAAATGCTCGGAATCATGAGACGAACACGTATGCAAATGCGATGCACATGATGACATAGTATAAAATGCATGACATGGACAAAAATGCAAAAAGGAGAAAACCCAACCACGGAGGGAATATCATATATCAATGCCGAAAATGGCAAGAGTTGGAGTTACAAATATGGAAAGTTACTTCCGGGGTGTTACAAAGCTATCCGGTGCCTCCGATTGGACGGAGGACACCGGCGTCTTACCCTTCTTACGAAGGGACCGCTTGCCGGACTCCGGAACCGCTGAAGGTTCCGGCATGGAGTCCGTACGAGGGTCGGGCTTAGAGCCCCTGGGGGTCTTGCCCCCCTCGAGCCCGGAGTCCGAGAGGTTGCCTTGTGGCGCCTCCTGTGCCACCTCCCCTTGGGGCACCACCTCGGCGTCGTCCGCAGCGTGAGGCGAGGAAGCGGCCGGAAATGAAGTACTCTCCATTTCCGACGAACTCAGGGACCCGCTCGACGAAGCGACGAACTCGTCTTTGGGCGGGCTGCATGATTGTTCGGCATTAGAGAACACGATGCAATGATACAAAGGCCATGGGTATCTGGACACTTACGATCTCGCCAGGGGCTTGGCCCTTGTTGGCCACTCCTCCTCGTCGTTGTCGACGTTGGTGGAGAAGTCCGGAGGAAGGGTCCTTCCCTTCTTAGACCCTCCGGCCTCCCCAGTTGGGGTGGCCTTCCTTTTCCTCTCCTCCCCCGCTGGGGGAGAGGCTTCTTTTTCCTCCTCCTCGTCTTCAGGAGAAGATTCTGCTTCAGAATCTGACAGCACCTGGCGTCGGGAGCTCCTTCGAGTTCCTGCGGCCTCCTTCTTGGCCTTCTTCTCCGGCACCACATGGGGTACCGGAGCCAGCAGCCCCGTCAATCGGGCGTCCGCTGGGTCCTCCAGCAAAGGAGCCAGACAGTTAATCTGTCCGGACGTCTTCAGCCAGTCCTGTCAAAGATTAGGGAGTTTTAGATCCCACATAGAGTCAGTCTATGAAAAAAGAGTCCCGTAAATGGTAAAATAACTTACCTCGCCGGCTTGACGCTGCGAGCTGTATCCGCGATCTTTGTTAGCGGATGCGGGGGCTTCGGCGCCCTTGAACAACACCTTCCAGGCATCTTTGTACGTAGTGTCGAAGAGCCGGCTCAAGGTTCGGTGCTGTGCCGGATCAAACTCCCACAAATTAAAGGTCCGTTGCTGGCATGGGAGGATCCGGCGGATGAGCATGACCTGGACTACGTGGACAAGCTTGAGCTTCTTGTCCACCAGGTTTCGGACACCGGTTTGGAGTCCGGTCAGCTCTTCCGAATCACCCCACTTCAGGCCCGTCTCTTTCCATGATGAGAGCTGTGTGGGGGAGCCAGATCTGAATTTGGGGGTCGCCGCCCATTTGGAGTCGCGCGGCTCGGTGATGTGGAACCACCCCGATTGCCACCCCTTTATCGTCTCCACGAAGGAGCCCTCGAGCCAAAGGACATTGGGCATCCTGCCCACCATAGCGCCTCCGCACTCCGCCTGTTGGCTGCCCACTATCTTCGGCTTGACGCTAAAGGTCTTCAACCATAAACCGAAGTGGGGTTGGATGCAGAGGAAAGCCTCGCACACGACGATGAACGTCGAGATATTGAGGATGGAGTTTGGGGCCAGATCGTGGAAATCCAGGCCATAGTAGAACATGAGCCCCCGGACAAATGGGTGAAGTGGAAAACCTAGTCCGCGGAGGAAGTGGGTGAGGAACACCACCCTCTCATGGGGCTTGGGGGTGGGGATGAGCTGCCCCTCGTCGGGTAGCCGACACGCGATGTCGCCGGACAAGTATCCGGCCTCCCGCAGTCTTGTGATGTGCCCCTCCGTGACGGAGGAGGCCATCCACCTACCTCCCGCTCCGTACATAGTTGGAGAAGGTCGAGGTGGGGTGTGCGGACTTGGGCGCTGGAGCTCGAGTGCACGGAAATGGATGAACCAGGGAGGATGAAGGCGTAGGTGAGAAGGTGGATCCTTATCCCCTTATATGGGCGGACAGCTATGCGTCCCCCACCAGCCTGATAAAACTCGCTTATCTCCCAAGCGCCGCAATCAATGGCGCGGTTGGGTTACCCACGTCCGTATTGATGAGAATCCCGGAATAAGGGGGCACGATCTACGCTTTGATAAGACGTGCCAAGGAAACCGCCCTGCTAAACGAGCTGAGGTGGAACAGTAAAAACGATTCGTATAAAGGCCTGGCCGTGGTGTGATGTCATGCCGCGGAATACGTCAGCAGATCTGTGCAAAAAGTTATTCTCTCTACGGTTGTATGTGGAACTTGTTTTGCAGAGCCGGACACTATCCTTGTGTTCAAAACCTTCTATGAAGTATTCGGAGGAGGAACCCGCCTTGCAATGCCGAAGACAATATGCGCGCCGGACTCGTCGTCATTGAAGCCTGGTTCAGGGGCTACTGAGGGAGTCATGGACTAGGGGGTGTCCGGATAGCCGAACTATCTTCGGCCGGACTCCTAGACTATGAAGATACAAGATTGAAGACTTCGTCCCGTGTCCGGATGGGACTTTCCTTGGCGTGGAAGGCATGCTTGGCGATACGGATATGTAGATCTCCTACCATTGTAACCGACTCTGTGTAACCCTAACCCTATTCGGTGTCTATATAAACCGAAGGGTTTTAGTCCGTAGGACACAACAACAATCATACCATAGGCTAGCTTCTAGGGTTTAGCCTGTCTGATCTCGTGGTAGATCTACTCTTGTACTACCCATATCATCAATATTAATCAAGTAGGAGTAGGGTATTACCTCCATCGAGAGGGCCCGAACCTGGGTAAAAACAACGTGTCCCTTGTCTCCTGTTACCATCCGCCTAGACGCACAGTTCGGGACCCCCTACCCGAGATCCGCTGGTTTTGACACCGACATAAGGATCAAACTCATTTACGATCCTGCCTAGGCTCATGAGCAGCCTCACTCGAGCCGTAGGAAGCCTTCCCCTCCCCAGTTGGCCAGGGGCCACTCCCTTCCCCAACTCCGGCAGGATCGGCCGCCACCTCGCTCCGGCAAAATTCGGCCAAGGCCAAGGCCCCAGACCCCTCTCGTGCTTCCATCCTACTCCCCATGACCCTACGGAGCCGCCCAACACCTCAGACCAGCTCGGGAACCACCATAGCCAGAAACCCCAAAAGCTCCCGAGGCCACCTCCGCCGAGGAGCTCGCCGCCGGCGGCTCCCTCCGTCCCCGCCTGCCTGGCGACCACCGGGAGGACCGCCCTGGAGTGGCGGATCCATCCCCGCCCTCGGGGCCCCTCGAGGAGCCGCCAATCGCCGGCGACGATCGCCGGAGTCCCGCCTCCGCTCGGGTAGAGGAAGAGGAGGGAAGTAGGAATGGTCAAACCTGACCAGTGGGCCTCCCGGACCCACTGTCAGTGACCCCGCACCGGTCCATGTGGGTTAAGTGAAAGCGTAAAACCCCATGTACGTAACCCCTACTTAGAAAGCGTATTCGTGACTGAAACGTTTTCTTTTTGTTTTATTTTAAAAACAGATTTTGACCAGAGCTTTGACTGGCTATAACTTTTTAAATATAAACCCAAACGACTTGATTCTTTTTCTATTGTTTCCAAATATTGTCTAGTTTATTTTCATATTTATTTCAAAAATTTTAAAACAACTTTTTTGTGTGTTAATTCCAATTTATCTAAAATAGGATTTTGGAGAGAGAGAAGAAAACTTTCAAAAGTTTTAGGATGCACCCTGCCTCTACACAACCTGAAGGCAAGCATCTTGAACCCTGGCATAATATTTTTGATGTGTTGGTTTACAGGATTATAACACCGCCTTATTTCGGAGAGCTCGTTATTTTATGTGGTGACGCGATCATTTGCATGAATGCATATTGGAGATTTCCTTGCTGTTGGAAATGGTCATGCGGGTGACTATAATCATCCTCGTATGCTTTTCGTGCCTGCCGGAAGGAAGCCGGGAAAGTCTCTGTCTTGGGTAGACCTGAGCTTGTCCCTAGTTCCTCGTCGAGACGAGTGTGCCCGGTATGGCATGATAGGGTATGATGAGTGGTGATTCTGTCTGTTGGATGAAATACATATTTGTATGCTGATCATGCAGGGAATACTTAAACCTCCTGAGTCGACCATAGATCGAGTCTTGTTCCGGTAACCCCCACACTTGTTTCGTACTACCACTTGTCCCTTCTATAGGTAGGGTACGGTTCAGTAAGTTGTCAACCCCTTTCTAGCACACACCGTACAGAGGGGCCGGGATGAGGGTTCCACGGCCGTGGATTAAAGCCAGTCATCCGGTCAGGGGGCATGGGTGTTTCCGGTTGGGACCGAGAGTGGGGCACTCCTTAGAGCGCGCGATATAAATTTGATCCCATGCTACGCGAGGTTGTAGCCTCCCCACTTAGAGTTCTACTTGACAGGTGTCGTGGGTGATTCCAGGCACCGGTAAGTTGAGATGGTGTGTGCAAGTCAGGTGTGTTTTCAATTAAAAGACCGTAGACGGAATTAGCCCCGATGGACTAAAGGAATCCGTTACTCGTGGGTAAAGAGTACACCCTCTGCAGAGATTAAATCTATTCGAATAGCCGTGTCCATGGTTAAGGACTACAGTCTGGGATGGGTCAAGTGTCGGTCTTAGTGTCGGTCTTCGGAGGAGAAACTACTAAACCAGAACGTGGTTCATAACTGATGACTTGTGACAATTATGTTTATTATTATTATGGACTAACCCATTATATTATTTGAATTATTGAATGTCCCTGGGACGGTTCTACCTCCCGGACATTCACAGTGACTACTTAATTATTTGTATAAGCCCTTTATGTGGTGTCGCTGAGACACCCGACTATGGCATGCTTGTTATTTATATACTTATAAGCCCTTTATGTGGTGTCGCTGAGACGCCCGACTGTGGCATGCTTGTTGTTTATATACTTTATAAGCCCTTTATGTGGTGTCGCTGAGACACCCGACTGTGGCATGCTTGTTATTTATATACTTTATAAGCCCTTTATGTGGTGTCGCACAGACGCCCGACTGTGGCATTTCATTTCCACTCCATTATTGCATATTCGTGTTGTATATAAATAGCCTGCTTGCGTGCATAAAAGATTTTTATTTTATGACTGACAGGTGATCATAGAATATTTCAGTGCACGATTATCATTTATATTATCCCAGTGTTCATAATGTTTGAGAGTACATTCAAAGTACTCACTGGCTTGTCCCTGGCTATTGTCTTGGCCAGATTTCTTGCATGGAGAGGAGCGTTGCGATGATAGCCCCGGAACCTAAGCAATGGTGATAGCAGCCTCGCGAAGATAGGAGTTATCCTGGTCACCTGTTCCTATGGGAAATGGAGCCCCATAGACGCTGATGATCCACAAACCGCTTCCGCCATCTAACACTAGGAACCATTTGTTGTACTCATAGGCCAGAAGGGTCTTGTACTACATATTTTGTATCTTGCTTGGAATTTTTGTATCAAGTGGTGCCTCATCAGCTAACAGTAATCCCGGGGGCTGGTGAGCACAAAGGCCATTTTCTGGGAAATCAATACCCGGAAAACCGGTCGTGAAAATTCCTCGGGACTCCGCGCATGCACTTGTTTAGCACCGAAGAGGAAACCTGTTGCTCTGCGCCCGCTAGCGCCCGCCTGGTCTTGGTCGTCATGGCTTACGTCACCTCAACCCCATGAGGTGAGCGCCTGCATTGGAATCTCTGCTCATCAGGAGCCAACCTAGGGAGGCCGCTCCCTCCAGAGGTCTTGGGGTCGCTCGCCTCGCGAGGCTTGGCCCCTCACGAGGGTCTTGTCTTGTCGATGCTGAATATGGGTCGTACCAGGCCATCGGCAGAGCCACGCCGTGGGTCGTAGGCAGGCAAGTTTGGGCACCCTGGTTCCCAGAACACCGACAACCAGAGCGACTGAGGCGGCGAAGTCCGCGAATTCCCGCTCGAAGATGAGAAACTTGATAGCGGCGATGCCTCAGGGAGGTCGATCTGGGATGTGGTAGACGAGGAGCGGAGGGGGGCTCCGGGATTCAGCCGTTGTTTGTTCACTTGATGGTGGCGGCGGATTTTCATGCTCGTGAAAGCACAGCGCGGGGGACAGTGAATTGCATGGAGATTAGTAGGTGGTGGAGCAACAGTTCACGGGGTGGTCTCCCTCCTGGGGGGCGCCAGGGGTGGAGGCGGTGCCTCCGGCCTATGCTTCGACCTCCTATTCGTCGTCAATGGCGTGCGCCGAGCACATGCTCCACGGGTCCAACCACTGCATCGAGGAGGGGCTCTTCTCGCATGTGCCCTTGCTCAGTCCTGATCCAGGCAGATGTGGTGGCACGTCGTGGTGCTCCGACCACGACAGAGCGAGAGGAGAGTTGCCTGTGGCCCGACACTCTACACATGCTCCTATGTGGGCACGCTATTGCGAGGAGGAGAAGCAGCGACTGCGCTTGGCGAGGCAGTCATCGGCGCTGCGGTAGAGGCGGCGTGGCGCTGCATCAGGGAAGCCGGCCTTGATGCCTAGTCAACTACACTGCTCAAATTTATGTAGGTATTTGTTGCCACTCTTCTGCAGGGACTACATCCCTACATAGAATTCTACCCCAATCATGCTCTCTAGATCAAAGTGTAAGTGATGTTTTTGATGCACAGAAGAGGAGTTCATCCTAGAGAGAGTTTTTTTTTGTAATCAACATTTTGATAATTCACGACAAACCATTTAGATAAATTTATATGCCTTTTCCCCCACATATTTTGTTGCAAATTCTATGTTTGATGCACAAAGGAGGAGTGCATCTCTAATACATGTATTGCATGTTTTTTCCATGGCAATTCTTTGTTTTATCGCCATGGTAATGAACAATGACCATGGTAAGTACTCAAGTTAGCTCCGGTGAGCACCCAACTATCTTTTCTTTTGTAACTAAATGACTCATTTGGATTAGATCATGTTGACACATTCAGTTCCGAAAGCAGTGTGGCATGGCAAAATCCCGGAGTAGTTGCCATGGCAGAATTGCTATGAGTAGTTGTCATTGATAGAATTGCTATGAGTAGTTGCCATGGCAAAATTCTGGAGAAGTTGCCATGGCAAAATTTTGGAGTAGTTGCCTTGAAATTGATATTATTTTCCTATGATTTTTATATACCATGGCAAAAAATTTATCAAAAGTTGCCATGATAGCTTTTGTTCTACTAAAAAAACTGCTATGCCTAAGTGTTATTCATTCTTTCATAGATTACCTCGGCCTCTTGTCAATCCACTATGATGTCTAATTTTTTGCCATATAGACATATGTAAATTTTGCCATGACAAATGATGTATACTTCATACCAGGGGCGGAGTCAGGCCGGCAGCGCGCCCTGGGCCACCTTCAAGCAATACCCCTGGATTCGGGCCTCACGTCTCTGATAACACTACAGTCACCAAAGGAGTTGGGCCTCATGCCCCGGGCCCAGCTTTTATCTTACATTTCTCAGGAATTAGACATCATTTAGTTTCATATACCATGGCAAAGTATCATCGATTGACACGACAAATTTACAATCCTTTTATAGCTACCATCTTTTTATTTAGTAAATACCTACCACAACATTTTTTAATGTGAATTTGCCATGTTTTTTCATAGACCATGGCAAATTGTTATTCATTTTCAGATATCGTTTTTGCAATGTCAATGTACCATGGCAAAGGACGGGGTGTTGACCCGTTGGCTGGACAGCTGGGGTTGCTGCGAGGCCACCCGAGTTCGATGATGTAAATATGCCCTAGAGGCAATAATAAAATTGTTATTATTATATTTCCTAAATCATGATAAAGGTTTATTATTCATGCTAGAATTGTATCGATCGGAAACTTAAATACATGTGTGAATACATAAACAAATATCATGTCCCTACTAAGCCTCTACTACACTAGCTCGTTGATCAAAGATGGTTAAGGTTTTCTAACTATGGACATGTGTTGTCATTTGATAACGAGATCACATCATTAGGAGAATGATGTCATGGACAAGACCCATGCTTAGCTTAGCATATTGATCGTTCAGTTTATTGCTATTGCTTTCTTCATGTCAAATACATATTCCTTCGACTATGAGATTATGCAACTCCCGGATACCGGAGGAGTACCTTGTGTGCTATCAAACATTACAACGTAACTGGGTGATCATAAAGATGCTCTACAGGTATCTCCGAAGGTGTTTGTTGAGTTGGCATAGATCGAGATTAGGATTTGTCACTCCGAGTATCAAAGAGGTATCTCTGGGCCCTCTCGGTAATACACATCATAAGCTTTCAAGCAAACGACTAAGGAGTTAGTCACGAGGTGATGTATTACAGAATGAGTAAAGAGATTTGCCGGTAACGAGATTGAACTAGGTATGAAGATAACGACGATCGAATCTCGGGCAAGTAACATACCGATGGACAAAGGGAATTATGTATGTTGTCATAAGGTTCGACCTATAAAGATCTTCGTAGAATATGTAGGAGCCAATATGGGCATCCAGGTTCCGCTATTGGTTATTGACCGGAGAGGTGTCTCGGTCATGTCTACATAGTTCTCAAACCCGCAGGGTCCGCGTGCTTAACGTTTGTTGACGATATAGTATTATATGAGTTATGTATGTTGGTGACTGAATGTTGTTCGGAGTCCTGGATGCGATCACAGACATGACGAGGAGCTCCGGAATGGTCCGGAGGTAAAGATTGATATATAGGATGATATGGTTAGGCCAAGGGGTTAAGCCCACGGGGCTTTCGGTCGATGCAAAAGGATTTTTGCGGAGGCCAGGGGGCCAAACGCCGGAGACCATGGCGTCTGGTCCTGGGACAGACGCCGAGGCCCATGGCGTCTGGGCCAGACGCCAAGGACTATGGCGTCTGATCCTGGAAGTCCGAGAAGGACTCTTCCTTGCGGGCAAAACCGACTTTGAGGAGGTTTTTACTCCAAGTTTTGACCCCAAGGCTCAACATATAAATAGAGGGGCAGGGCTAGCACCCAAGACACATCAAGATACACCAAGCCGTGTGTCGGCAACCCCATCCCTCTAGTTTATCCTCCGTCATAGTTTTCGTTGTGCTTAGCGAAGCCTTGCGGAGATTGTTCTTCACCAACACCGTTACCACGCCATCGTGCTGTCGGAACTCATCTACTACTTTGCCCCTCTTGCTGGATCAAGAAAGTGAGGACGTCATCGAGCTGAACATGTGTTGAACGCGGAGGTGTCGTACGTTCGGTACTTGATCGGGACGGATCGTGAAGGTGTGCGACTACATTAACCGTATTGATAAACGCTTCCGCTTACGGTCTATGAGGGTACGTAGATACACTCTCCCCCTCGTTGCTATGCATCTCCATGAATATATCATTGCGTGTGCGTAACTTTTTTTTGTTTTTCATGCAACGATTCCCAACATTCGAGTCCCGGCTCGGACGCGCGGTGCTCACGGAGTTTCTCCTATAAAAAAAGCCAACGAGGATTAGCCCTTGGGTTGTCTCATTTTTTAATGTACCATGGCAAAAAAAAACAGCAAAATCATACTTCACATAGCTTGGAATTTTGTTTTTATACATAATTGTCATGACCTACAGAGCTTCTTCTGCCATGCTTTTCACATAGCATGGCAATTTTCATTCATTTTTTCTTTTTAATGTTCTGAAAAAGTGCCATCAGATGGCTATTGGTAAATTATTTTTGCAGCATGTTTTGCAATGGCAAATTATGATGACAAAGCGCTAAATTATATTGAAAAACGTCGTCAGAGTTGTCATGGGCAAATTATTCTTTAAGCATAAGTTGTCATGCAAATTATAAAATGGCAAAAAGATGGCAAAATTTACTTTTACATTACATGGCAACTTTTCCTATATTGACATGGCAAATTTACCTATAACGCCTTGGCAAATTCTTACAACCTCTATTTTTGTGAAAATTTTACTTTTATTTTGTCATGGCAATTTTACCTTTTTTTAACATGACAAATTTACCTACATAGCCATGGGAATTTATAAATTTTACATACATGTCAATATAATCACTAATGGTAATTTTTTCATGGAAATTTAACTTTTATGGGACTATGGCGATTTACTTTAAATTTCTTGCAAATTTATTTACATCCAAGGAAAATTTCACTTTTCATCTTTCATGGGATCATGGTAGATTACTTTAAGAAACATGGCAGTTACTACCCAAACAATATATGGTACACTTTTTGTGTTCTACATGGTGATTTTTTTTAATACACATTCTTTTGTGTCTTCATGCATATATTAAAAGTACCATAAAAAAATTTAATGCACATTTTCTGCCACTGTGTGAAGATGCAAATTGCCATGACTTCTTCCTGTTTGCGCCATTTTGAAGAAAAAACTTGAACCATGGCGATTTTTCCATGGATTATGGCAATTTTTTTGTTTGAACCACATATTTACTAAACTACATGGTATCTTTGTTTTTCATTCCCTTACACGTCAAATTTACTTTCCATTTTTTGAACCACGGCGTTCATAGCATGGCAAAAGGCAGGCTTTATTAGTCACATAAAACTTGGCATTTATTAGCCATAGCTTAAACTGGGCTTTATTTTTTGTTTTTTCACGGCAAAAGGCTTGTAGGCCCTGGGGGAGGCCGTTCGCGCTGGGGCACTTCTCGTTGACGAATCGTTCGATCTGGGGAGCTCCCATGCCGAACGTCAGGGTGTTATCAAGGGACGAGATATGCCTGCTCCCCGTGCGTGCGCTCATTCGTGCTCCCACATACTGGCTTGATTTAATTGGAACAAAATAAGATCCGGTTCCACCTCCTTAAAATTAGGGGGGAGATAATTAGATTAGAAAGAAAAAAGGAAAAAAAGACAACCGTAGGATGAGGTGGGAGCACAGATGGGAGCATGGGAGGGAGCAGGCAAGCCGGATCCGTTATCAGGGTCCTTTTTCTGCTCAGTTTTGTAGTTCACACTTTATCATGGAATTGGATATTTGATTTTTTAAATAAAATTGCATAGAATACAAATATTGTGTTTTATGTTTGAAATACTTAAGAACTTTTACAAAAAATATATATTATGTAAAAGTATACATGTCAGAATTAAATACAGCGTGATTAAAGGCCACTTGCACTGACACAAGTTGCATTGCAGAGAGGCTCTCATGTTCGGATAAGACAAAATTAGTGAATCTAACGGTTACAACAGTTTTGATTTTCAACCTTCAGCGGTAGAAAATGGTTACTAATGCTTTTTTTCAGAAAAAATTTCAATCTATTCATCTTCAATCATGGCAGTACAACGAACACCAGAAATAAAATTACATCCAGATCCGTAGACCACCTAGCGACGACTACAAGCACCGAAGCGAACCAAAGGCGCGCCGCCGTCATCGCCCCTCCATCGCCGGAGCCGGACACAACTTGTTGTAGTAGACAATCGAAAAGTCGTCGTGCTAAGGCCCCATAGGACCAGCACCCCAGAACAGCAACCGCCGCCGATGAAAAATAACGTAGATCAGAAGGATCCATACCGAAGGCACACAAACGTAGACGAACAACGACGAGATCCGAGCAAATCCACCAAAGATAGATCTGCCGGAGACACACCTTCACACGCCTACCAACGATGCTAGACGCATCGCCGGAATGGGGGCTAGGCGGAAAGACCTTTATTCCATCTTCAGGGAGCCGCCGTCGTCTCACCTTCCTGAGTAGGACACAAACCCTAACAAGATTGAAAAAACGACTAAAACCGGAGCCTTCCCGCCGGCCCTTGCCAGGATCCACCGCGCCTCCATGGCCCTAGGGCCACCGGAGACGAGGCGGACCTGCGCCGGCGCCGACGAGAGGCACAAACCCTAACTTTCTTTCTTAGAGGAGGAGGAGGAGGCGGTGGAGCCCTGGCTCTAGTATGTGGTTACTAATGCTTGCTAGTGGAGTTTGTCCGAACATAAGATATGATACTCAACTTTTAAAAACAGTAGCCACACATTTCATTAATCATAGAGATTGCAACACGCAAATAGGTGGAACCCACACGAGACATCAATAACAACAATGTCATGAAGCTTGGCACAAAAGACTACAAAAAAGGACAGATTACAATTGACTCCATATCAGCTGCCTCACAGGATTATCTCTCGTCGGTCACCATCGCAAGTACAACACAAATCGAAAATAGAGGGACAAACCATCAAACCTTGAACTGGAGGAGCACCATCAGAGACAGTGCTACTTTTCGAGCAAATGAAACAACCCGTCGTAGTGTACAACATCGAGTCTATGTGGCATGTCGGTTGGGGGTCATCATAGTGTCCGCCAATTACCGCCACCGCCATCTTCATCGAGGAAGAAGAGCATGGCCGCCCACCTTCAACAGTGAGACTCGCTTCAAGACAACAAAGCCTTCCGCAGGAGCTCATCACCATATCCTAGGACCGCCTATCCGAAAACCGACTATACGATCGAGCCGACTGCCCCGAGCCACAAGCTGGAGGCGAGGGAGAGGGAGGGGGAGAACGGCGGCGATATATTCGCACGAGACGTCGTCCCCTCCACTGAAGTGGCTGCCGGAGGAGGCGGGCCCGTGGCGAGGGAGGGAGTGAGGGGGGAACTCTTATCCTCACAAATCGCTGCGAAATGGATCCAACCTGACGCACCGTCCAATTGGTTTGCCGTGTGCCCCGAGCCATCCCACGTTCCGAGCAGCACACGCGTACACCTCGCGAGTCACAAACAACACAACACAAAACACACACCGTGACGGAGGCGCTCGCTCGCTAGCTGGCTAGTAGAAGAGCGAGTTGTAGGTGGAGAGCGTGGCGGCGATGGACGCGGCGCAGATGAGCAGCGACGGCAGCAGCGTGGCGTTCAGCAGCGCCCCCTGCCCCAGGTACCCGGCCAGCGTGATGGTCCCGTCGGCGGCCACCCGCGCTAGCGTGCCGGCCTCGGTCGACAGCAACCCGCCGTTCCACGTCCCGCGGGACAGCCGCGCCGGCATCACCTGCGACAGCAGCGACAGGTTCACCCCCTCCAGCACCTCCGCCGCCACGAACGTCAGCAGCGCCGAGCACACGTACTGCGCCGCCGTGTACGCCGTCCCCGGCACGTGGAAGCTCAGCGCCACGCCCGCCAGCAGCACCGCCTCCGAGGCCACCAGGATCTGCCGGTCCTCGAACATGTTGCTGATGTAGGTGCCCACCACGGCGTTGATGGGGAGCACCGTCAGCCCCAGCGCCGCCAGGAACACCGCCACCGAGCTCGTGTTCCACCCGAAGTAGTAGCTCGTCACCACGCTCGACTCCGACAGCAGGATCTCCATGGAGAACTTGAGCATGAAGTAGATCAGCAGCTGCACCTTCACCGACGGCGTCAGCAGCCCGTACGCCTCGCCGATCGACGGCGCCGCCGCCGGAGCCGGCGTCTCCTCCTGGTCGCTCTCGCCCTGAGCGTCCTGCTTCAGCAGGTACTCACCCGCAAGCCCTTGCTTCCGGTATCCTAAGCTGGAGGAGCCGCCAGAGGAGCCCTGACGGTGACCTTCATCGTCGGCGTCGCCGAGAACCGGCTCTTTGAACGAGATCCACAGCCAGACCAGGTACGCGAGCCAGCCAAACGCCATGACCCAGCCAGGCAAGGTGGCCTGGTTGATGGTGACGGCGTACAGCCTGTAGTTGAGCTGGAGCAGGCCGGCGATCGCCGGGCCGCAGGCCATGCCGAGGGCGCTGGCGCTGACGAACGCCGCGGACGCCTGCATCCGGATCCTCTGCGGAACGCAGTCGCTGATGTACCTCCGGTTGACGGCCCTCGCCGACCCCATCCCGCACAGCACGCGGCCGGCGAGGAGGATGGCGAGGGAGTCGAAGTCGTAGGCGAGGGCGTACATGACGTTGCCGAGGAGGAGCACGACGCTGCTGAAGAGCAGCGGGCGGAAGTAGGAGCGGTTGGACCAAGCGCTGAAGTAGACGGAGGAGAAGAGCTGCGCCACGGCCATGGAGCCGATGATGACGCCGCAGACCGTGGCGGCGGCGCCGAGGCTGGTGGCGTAGTCGTCGGCCGTGGGGACGACGATGTACGTGTTCACCATGTAGAGGAAGGTGTTGGCCAGGTTGAGCACCAGGGAGATGAAGTGGTACTTGTCCTCCGACACCTGCTGCTCCTCCGGCGAGTCGTCGGCGATGCTCCCCTGCCTGATCAGCGCGTGCTGCCCCAGGAACCGCAGGAAGTTGGTCGAGTTGGTCAGCTTGTCCGCCGTCGCCTTGATCATGTCGATCACGGGGTCCTTCAGGTGCCACCACATACGTACAAGATTATGGTATCATTGTTAGCCACATGGCATAAGAACAACACGATCACACTCTGTTTGTGGTTTTCTACTGGAAAAGAGAAAGCTAAAGACTGAAGAACCTTTGGAATGGCCAGTGGGTTCTGGTCATAGATATTCAGGTAACTTCCTTCGCGCTCCTCGAGATCGCCGAGGTTGCGAGACAATGCCCCCACAACGGCTCCAATACCCTACTCATAGTTCAAGTTTATAAAATCTAAATGGTTGAAACAAGAAATTTTCAGATTTTAAGTTCAGAGGCAAATTTGAAATGGTTGAATTCATGTTCAGATTCAAATGTGAAAGTAGCAAGACTGAAAGATGTTGGCCAATTAGCTCACCACATGCTTGAAAACCTGCTGGAGCTGAGAGTAGGGGTGGTTCGACCTGCTCCTGACATAGTAATCCGTGAACTTATACCCGAGGCGCTCGTCGAACTTCTTCAGGATCTTCCGTACCGCGTTGGCGTTGAGATCGACGAACTTCAGAAGCCTGACAAGATCATGGCCGACTGCCCTGTAGTCCTCCCTCAGTTCAGTTATCTCCTGGAGCAGTGGGATGTCCTCAAGCACCGCCCTTCGCTTCCCTAGCTCCTCGAGACGCGCCGCGATCAGCCCTTGCTGTTCGATCATGAACAGCACTATCTTCTCAATCTGAAACAAAGGGGAACGACATGAGATCATCTTAAAATGAGAGATTCATGGCGCGTGAAGCCGATTGGACTGCCGAGAAGTTGGAACCTCATCATCAAGCAGCTTTGAGAAATCCTTCAGAACACGTCTTCGGTCGTGATTGCCTTCCTTTGTCTGCTCTGTGTACACCTTCACTCTTGCCTTGAGCAATTTGTAGTTGAAGTAGTACCTGAAAGAAACAAGCAGACAGATGATGTTTCATCAGGACTGAAAAAACAGAGTAGAACAACAGAGGAGGCAATCCTAGTTGATCAGAAAAAGAGGAAACTCCACACATACTCCTCCCATCCCGGAATCTGGTCTGTCGTTAGTTTCTTGGAGAAATTCACCATTTTTCTTCAGCGTAAGACGACCTATAAGACAAGCACACCGGGCGGTGCGACGAAATGGTTTTCCGTCAGAAAAAAGAAGATTCAGATAAGAAGAAAAGAAATTTGGCAATGAGGTGAACCAGACCAGGATGCAACAAGAAACCGATGATTAGTTCTTGGCTGATGGGTGGCGTGCTACTACTATGTGCTCAGTATATATAGCTTTCCATCAGGGAATGATTCCAGCACGTTGGATGAACTGATTATTAATCGGTGCTGAACAAATCCATGCTAACATTAGATGGAGATCAAGTTTGATACGCACAGCTGGGCAGCACATAATTTTATATGTATTTTTCACTATCATATATCCATTTAACTTCTCCATGGATTAAATCATACTAGTGTCAGGTCCAGCTAATGATCGCCGTGTCTGACTTTTGTGATATTGTATCATACTATTTGTGCTCATCCTATTGAGAAATGGCCATCAAGTAACCGACCAGGCCAGCAACAGATTACACACCTGCAAAGAATATGGATTAAATACATATTCCATTTAGTTTTCTTTTCGCTACATACTTACATAATGTCGAGGACTACTACATCTACATGGCGCCTGTCCACATGCATCTATAATTTGGTGGAGTTGACAACAGAACCATTTTTTCTCTTCTTTTAGTGAGAAACTTAGAAATGTTTCTTTCATCGACCATTGGGGTTGACAATCCATAGTGTAGTGCTTCGGGGTATGAAAACAAACAAAAGTCAGCCACTTCTTTTTTGCAAGGGTGGAGAGAAAACGTCATCTTACACTGAAAAAAGTGGTACAGTCAGGTGCACCTGTCAAAACAATAAAAAGAGGTACAGTCAGGCACAAGCTCTTACCTTTCGATGGGAGGAATGAAAAGGGTTTTTCCTCTACCCCATTGTATTGATGAAGCAGAAAAGAAAACAACAGAGTTCTTGGCCAGGCCATAAGCGGACCTGCCAGCATCGCAGCCTCAGGCAACCAAACAGACTGTCTGAGAAGAAAACGAACTTCAAGTTCCTAGCAACTACAAACAGCATAAAAGAGGTTTGTATAATTCATCATGTCCTAACAAACACATCATCAATTACATCGAATTGATCTCGATCATGTGAGAAGCTCACGGGAACATTGTATTGAAGACCTAAAAAGAGAGAAAGTCATCTAGCTACTACTATGGATCCTAAGGTTCTGATGAAACTACTCACACATCATCATGGATGCATCAAGGCTGATGAAAAAGACTCTGGCAACGGCTTCCCCCTCCGGCAGAGCTCCGGAACAGGCCTCCAGATTGGATCTTCGCGAAATAGGAACACATGTGGCGACGTTAAAATTCTTTTAAAAATAAGATGGATGGTTTCAGTCTTTATAGAGATATATAGAGGTGGAATCGAGCAAAGACGGTTCCTGTGGGCCCTACATGCTCGGATGGCGCGCCACCTAGCCGTGTGGTCCCTCTGGTGGTCGTCTACTCCTTCCTCGAAGCTTCCATGGTCTCTAATGGTCCAAAAAAAAGTTAAAAATTGGCATCTTGTTTTGACATTCGTAGATTTTTTGCAAAATAAAAAACAAGTACTCCCTCCGTCCCAAAATAAGTGTCTTATGCTTGGTATAACTTTGTACTGAAATTAGTATAAAATGTAAGACACTTGTTTTGGGACAGAGGAAGTAGAAAAAAGAAACTGTCACTGGGCACTAAATTAAAAAGTTAGTCCAGAAAAATAATATAAAATGCTATACAAATACAAAAAAGTGCTAATATAATAGGATGAAACAATCAAAAATTATAAATACCTTTGAGACATATAAAACATCTACGTTTCTACTGTGTTTAAAAAAGGACAATTGCTTTTTCTTTTAAAAATAATATTTTTTTGAACAACGAAAAATCATTTCAGTTTCTGGCGCAAAAGGCAACCGCTTCAGTTTTTCTAATCGAACGGCCGCAACGCGTCTTGCGCACAGCGGCTAGGCCCACCTGGCACTGGCACCGAGAGCCGACCCACCCAACGGCCCATTAGCCGCAGCGGCGAGACCCGCGATTCGCTGAGCCCGAGCGCCCTAGAACCCCCGCCGTGTCCGGCGACGACAACGACGACGACGACGACGCCGGCGAAGAGGAGGCGAGATGGGCGTGGGGGGCAGCTTCTGGGACCTCCTGAAGCCGTACGCGCGGCAGGAGGGGCCGGGGTACCTCCGCGGCCGCCGCGTCGCCGTCGACCTCTCCTTCTGGATCGTCTCCCACAGCACCGCCATCCGGGCGCGCTCCCCGCACGCGCGCCGCCCCCACGTCCGCAACACCTTCTTCCGGACGCTATCCCTCTTCGCCAAGGTCCGTTGGGTTTCCCCTCTCTCCCTCCCGCCTCTCCCTTCGGCCTCTCTCCCCCATCTCGTCTCTTGATTCTAGTTTTGTTCCTCGCCGATTTCTCCCGTTCGTCGATGCCCCCCGGCTATTGGTCTCCTGCATTGAGGTATTGGGACATCCTGCGTCCCGCAGTGGTCATCCCGCGATATTCAAGCGCCAATCTTGGAGATTTGGCCGCGGCCCAATCTGTGTTGGGAATACTCCTTTGTGTTTGATTCCTCTGTGTTTTGACTCACTGGTTGGCTTTGTCTTTGGAACTGCTGCAGATGGGTGCTTTCCCGGTGTTCGTGGTGGACGGCGAGCCGTCGCCGCTCAAGTCGCAGGCCAGGGCCGCGCGCTTCTTCAGAGGCTCTGGGGTGGACCCGCCTGCGTCGTCCAGCGCGGAGGCGGAAGGGGACGCCAGTGCCCCGGCGCCGGTGAAGGCGAGAAATGCTATCTTCACGCGATGCGTCAAGGACTGTGTGGTCAGTGCCCATGTCTTTGCAAATTTTGTTTTCACTTTTTCAAGATTCAGAATTTAGTTTTGGTTCAGAAAGATTGGCTGGAATGCAATGTTTTAACACTACTTGATCATCATTTTTGTGTTTGAGTGTGTGTTTGTAAGCCTTTGAGACCTTTCGTTAGTAGTTTATGTAAGTTTCCGATGTAGGTTTGCTGATGCATTTCGGACTTTTGATCTAGGGTTACTATTTGAACCGGTAAAGTTTCTATCTTTGACAGTATTCATTTTCTGTGACACATAGGAATTGCTTAAAAATCTTGGAATGCCAGTATTGTGGGCAAAGGGTGAAGCCGAAGCCCTTTGCGCTCAGTTGAACAATGAGGGTGAAGTGGATGTCTGCATTACTTCAGATAGTGATGCTTTTCTCTTTGGAGCTAAGACTGTCATAAAAGTAATGCGGTCGAATTGTAAGGTAGGCACTCTGTTATACTCCCTCTGTTAAGAAATATAAGAGAGTTCAGATCACTACTTTAGTGATCTAAACGCTCTTATATTTCTTTACAGAGGGAGTACCTCTTATACCATGAGATGAATGATTTGCTTCCACTTTCCCTGTACCATGGTGCGATGATCAGGAATTTCTTTCAGGAACCTTTTGAGTGCTACAACATAGCAGATATTGAGTCTGGGATTGGATTGAAGAGGAAACAAATGGTGGCCATGGCACTTCTTATCGGCAGCGACCATGATTTGCATGGGGTGCCTGGTTTTGGTGTTGAGACTGCACTTCGATTTGTGCGGTTATTTGATGAAGATCAGATTTTAGATAAGTATGTTTTTTTTACTTTGATGAGAGATTCTTGTAATTTGTAGCATAATGAGTTGCCCAACCATATCTGAACTTGATCTTATTTCTACTTCTCCAGATTACATGAAATTGGTAAAGGAATCTATCCATTCCTAGAAGGATTTGACAAGGCCCATGTTGATGATCTACCATCACCATCCACACAGAGCCCACCAGTCGCGAGATCGCCTCACTGCTCACACTGTGGTCACCCCGGTAGCAAGAAAAATCACAGCAAGACTGGATGCAATTATTGCTTGGTGGATTCATTAGAATTTTGCATGGAAAAACCAGCTGGTTTCGTATGCGAATGTCCTAGCTGTGAGAAGGTAATCTCACTTGATCTACTGTAAAGCAAAACTTTGTACGTTTTGCAAAAACCTTCTCAACTTCCTTGCAACTATTGCTTGTTTCAGTGTGGGTTCCTCAGTTCAGAACACTTGTATTGTATAATTTACAGTGCCTGATTTGGATAAAAACTATTGGTTAAGCTTGTCAAGGTTTTTTCATAGCACTACCTGTTGCTGCTATATTCACATAATCCGTGTTCTTATACCTGTATTCATCATCTTCTTTAAATTACACACAAAAACTGGTTTGTTGAGTTGTTCACTGTCATAATGTTTCTGTTTTTTCTTGTTTTTTCCTGTATTCCTTCTTTTTAAATGGTTTATAGCTCTTAATTCTCTATGTATTAATAGTATCTTTACTGGAATCAATTTTAGGCGCGTGATCTGAAAGCACAGAGAAGACATGAGAATTGGCAAATCAAGGTGTGCAAAAGATTAGCTGCTGAGACAAATTTCCCAAATGAGGAGATAATTAAATTGTATCTATCTCATGACAATTTAGACAGAGGTAAAAGTTTAACAGTGCTTTTAATATTTCTCCATATGACCTGGACCTAAACGTGAAGCTTCTGAACTTACTGGAAGTGCCAGTTATATCGTCCTTACTTTTTTCTTCACTATTTGATTGCGTTGAAATTTGTTGAATGTCTTCATCGATGTATACTAAATGAGTCCTTATTGTGCTGTCTGCAGAAAGTGCTGATCCAAAGCTTGAGTGGACTGAGCCTAAAGTTGATGATTTGGTTGACTTGCTAACTTATATGCAGAACTGGGAGCCATCGTATGTCCGCCAGCACATGCTCCCTATGCTATCAACTATATATTTACGCAAAATGGCTTCCTCTCCATGCGAATCATTGCTTCTCTGTGACCAATATGAGTTCCATTCGATTCAGCGCATTAAGATAAAACATGGCCACCCTTATTACTTGGTCAAATGGAAGAGGGCCACTGGTGGTATTGTTTCTGGTGGTGCGTGTCACAAGAAGCCAGAATTAGATAGGGAGAGTCATGCTGAGGTGGTGGTTTTGGACGATGACGAGGAGGAGGAAGAGGAGGAGGAGGCAACGGTGAATATTGAATCTGCTGACTCGTTGGATGAGCCAGATCTGCCACAAGTACTCAGGGATGATGATCAAGTATTTCTATTGACCGATGAAGATATACAGCTCGTGGATGCTGCATTTCCTAACGATGCACGGCGGTTTCAGGAAGCGCAGGTACACATCGATTGCTTCCTTTCTTCCCTGTGGACGAGAAGTAAAATCATGATGATGCTTCCTGAACATTATACTGAGCTACATTTGCATTATATATGCACTCACATTTTTCTCTTGAACACTGGTTAAAATGTCCACTGAATTGGTCGCAGAGGCTGAAAGATGCAAAATCAAGATCACGGAAATCCAAGCTGAGCCTAGCAGAGAGCATGCTGGAGACACCAAAGGGCCCAAGACCCAGCGGGGTTCAGCTCAGCATCAAGGAGTTTTACCGGTCGAAGAAAGCGGCGGGAGATGAAGCCGGGAAGAAGCCGGTCGTCGAGGGCGAGACATCGACGTCGAGAGCTGGCTCGAGAAGATCACCGCCGGTGGACCTGACAAAAAGGATGCCCAAGTCCCTGCGACGACGCTTGCTCTTCGACTGAGACGGCCTGCAGTTGGGTCCTCCTGACGGTACTCTTGCTGCCACTGCTGTACATGCTCTCGGTGAATTTGTTAGTATTTGTCTTGGCCCCTTAGATGTAAATTAATTATGTAGTCCATCTTCTGTATAGTGAAGACGCGATCTTATTATTGTGGAGGAAAGAGATCAGGCTTTTGTTTTAATTTAACCGAGTGTTGCAGCCTCTTGTGGTTGTGTGCTGCGATTACCAGACCTGACACAATCACACAAGTGTTGATGCTATTTCTGTAGAATATAGCCCTTCTTTTTAGTGGACTTCGCTTGATTTGTACGACCAGAATTCATGTAAATTTGCATAGTCTCTTTAATGTTTCACTTAAAGAAATCATGTAAATTTGCAGTCTCTTTAATGTTTGACTTAAGAAATTGTCGGAAAAACTATGTACTGCACATCTTTTTTCTAAGTGTAAAATTACATCTTGTGGTCACTGTTAGCATTTCCTCTGTGCAGTGGATAATTTGGATGACTGAAAATCCGGAAGGCTGTGCGGCTCGAATGAACCCAAAAGAACGCGTGTTGAAAGGAAGAAAATGGCTTTCCCTCTATTTGGGCCTCCATAGGCTCAGCTAGTGGAGCCCAATCCACTCGTCGAATGAATGTTGAGAACGAAGCTGCCCATTTACCAAAATAAAAAAAAGCTGCCGCACTGGCTCAACGCTGCAAAACGCCACGCGTCGGCGATACCCCACGCATGCGCCGAGCGCGTTACGCGAAACTATATAACAGCGCACTCCACACAAGACACTGAGTTATCCATCCACGGTCCAGTATAATCCCAAGCTAAAGCCGGCACCGAGCTAGCTAGTCAGTAGTCACTCACCGTTCGCCGATCGACCGGCAGCAGCGCAGATGGACATGGGCAGCGAGCAATGGAGCTCCCCGTCGACGTCCTCGCGCGACCAGCACGCGGCGGCGCCGCCGAAGCGCCCCGCAGGGCGCACCAAGTTCAAGGAGACGCGGCACCCGGTGTTCCGCGGCGTGCGGCGCCGGGGCGGAGCCGGCCGGTGGGTGTGCGAGGTGCGCGTCCCCGGCAGGCGCGGGTGCAGGCTCTGGCTCGGGACCTACGTCACCGCCGAGTCCGCCGCGCGCGCGCACGACGCCGCCATGCTCGCGCTGGGCGGCCGCTCCGCCGCGTGCCTCAACTTCGCGGACTCCGCGTGGCTGCTCGCCGTCCCGTCCGCGCTCGCCGACCTCGCCGACGTCCGCCGCGCAGCGCTCGCCGCCGTCGCGGGCTTCCAGCGCCGGGATGCCGCCAGCTGCGCCGCGACCGTTCCCGTGGACGAGGTGTTCGACACCTCCAGTTCGTCCACCTCTGGCTCGTGGGCGACGCCGCAGCTTGTGCGGCCGCCGACGGAGTGTTCGACGTGCCGGAGGCAGCACTGGCCAGCGAGAGTAAATAGCGTAAAACTACTAGTTTACATGTTAGGGTTTTAAAAAACCATCACTTTTTTAATTTTCTTAAAAAGCTACCAAACACGCGGTCCGCTGTTTCAAAAAACCCAAACCCACGGTGACTAGCGATTTAACCGTTTTTCTGACGGCCTGGGCCCATCTGTCAGCCCACGTGGCCACGCGCGCTGACGGCGCGGCAGTTGACGGCCGTTAGCCGACCGGCCCGGTCGGAACTGGGGTAAATATACCCGCTCGGTCGGTCGGGATCACACGCTCGCTCACTCTCTCGTGCTCGCTCATTCCCCTGCTCTCAGTCCCCTGCTCCAGTACGAGCTCGCCGTCGCGCGCCGTCTTCGAGGCCGGTGGCCGTCGACCTCCTTGCCGCAATGCCTTCCTGGAACGATGAGGAAACCAGCTCGGAGGAGGAGTGCGAGGTTGTCAGCATGGACATGGTACTTATGGTAAGTTCTTTGCCACCTAGGGTTAGGGTTAGGGTTAGGTGCTAGTAGCTTAGGCTACAACCATGGATGTTGCTTAGTGTAGTGTTGTTGTTGTGTGTGTGATACTGTTCTTGATTAGTGAGGGTGGGGTTTGATTATAGGATTGAGGTAACCTAGGGTTTATCTCTGTACAGTGTTAGGGTTCATGCTGATTTGGGGATTTAATGAACAGTGCAAGTTGATTCTGGTATTGAGTGCAGATTGAAACCAGTGTTTGTTGGTTATTATGGTTGCAGGAGGAACCAGACACCACTGTGGAGTCTCTTTTCTGTGGCCAACTTGAGCTTGCTCATCCTAAGTGCATTCTGCACCAACTGAGGCCTATTAAGCGTGTTGCTTTTGAAGGGCTTGTAACAGGGAGGCCTTTCTATGGCTGCCCAGTCCAGGTTAGATGCCAATTAAGTTTTCTGCTATGGATGTTCAGTGATGTTTGATATGATGCAGCAGTTTGTTTGATATGACAGACACATATATTTTTTGTCACTTTGGAAACTTAATCATGGCATTGTAATAACTTATCATATCTCATTTATGTTATTAATAGTTAGAAAATCTTAAGTTTGTCAAGTTAATCATGGAATTGAAATAAGGTACTAATCCTTTTGTAATAACTTATCACATTTACAAATGCAGGAAAATGGTGTGAATTGTGGTGTTGTAGAGTGGGTTGATGGGCCTTGGCCAATTGTTCTTCAGAGATGTTTGTGCAAGCTATGGGAGATGTTCCATGAGCAGAACTTTGGAAGGGTACAGGACAAGGAGAAGTTTGAGAAGGAGTTGGCCAGGCTTAAGAGTGAACATGAAAGGAAGTTGGCCAAGCTGAGGACTGAAAATAACAAGCTTTGCATTGAGTACACCAAGCTTGTTGATGATGTATCCAAGATGTTTGATTGGCAAGATGGTAGGGTGGAGAAGCAGGTGTACCAGAAACAAGTGGAGGAGGAAGAACTTGAGAAGAAGAAGAAGGAGCTAGAGAAGAAAGCCATGTTGGAGGTGCATATGGAAAAGCTCAAACTTGCAAAAGAGCAGAGGTGCATTTTGCAGAGCCAAGCTGATATCATCAAGAACATCAGGAAGGCTATGAAGGATGTTGAAGTTGACAGAGATGTTCTTAAGAAGGAGAAGGCAAAGCTTGAGCTTGTTGTTGCTGAGCTGCTGAAGGAAGGGTATGACAGCAAGGAGAAGTTAGAGCAAATCAAGGCCATCCTTGAGTCTTGAACTTGCTGTGATATGTTGGTGATGTAAGTACATCCAAAGGCCTTTATATAAGGATGTGGCCTGGCATGATTTCAAGTGATTATGGGTGTACATTTTGGGGGAATGTGTAGTTTAACCTAGTGTAAGAACCTTATTTCCTATGTTGTTAAGTTGTAATGGATCACCTATGGTATTAAGTGTTGTAATGGATCTCCTATGCTATTAAGTAGTGGAAATGGATCTTTTATGCTACTATGTTGTGGAAATGGATCTTGTATGCTATTAAGTGTTCAACTTGATCTTATATATTTTATATGTTATTTGTTAGCCTACATATATTATTTCTATGGGTAATTGGGCTTAGTGGCCCACTACTCTCTAACCAAATGCAACCCTAGGCCTACTAAACCCAACCCCCCATCCATCTCTCAATATAAACCCCTTCCCACCCCCACCCTTTCCCAGTGACTCCACCAGCCGCCACCCAAAAGAAACCCTACAGATGGATCCTGACATGGGAGATGTCACAGAGGAAGAGGGGGAGGCTGTGGAGGTTAGGACAGCAGCAGCAGCACAGAGGAGGAGGAGGAGGCGCAGGCAGAGGGCACTAGAGGCGGCCCAGGATGAGCAGCAAGAGGAGTTCAACCGCCGACTCTCCAACAAGGTGCTGGAGAAGTGCAATGATGAAGAACTAGAGCTGGTTTTCACTGGTGGCAGGGGAAGGTCATTCATGGAGATCATTAGGTGGGCAAGGATGAGGGCATTCATGGCTCCTCATCCAGCAACTAGGACCAAGTGGGTCCGTTTCTTTGAGCGCTATGACTGATATGTCAATCTAGCTATCTATCTTGCTATCTATCTTTCTATTTGTAAGTCAATTTGAGAGAGAGTTTTGGTAGTTCTTGTGAGATTTTGATGTAATCTATGAGACTATCTATCTATCTATGTAACATTAGGATGTTTCTGAATAAATGTATGCCTTTGCTCAGTAATGTATATCTCAGTACCATATAATTTCTATCTGTAAGGTGTATATCAAGTGTTGAATCCACATATAGATAAAAGTTGCAGATGAATTGAAGTTGCAAACAAGTGCAGATTCCACATACAGTACCATTCCACATACAAGTGCATAATCCACATACAGTACCATATTACAGACCAAATCAAACAGTGCAGTATCAAGTACTTAGTGAGGCAATGTTATTACAAACCAAATCAAACAGTATCAAGCACTTGGAGTTCAACCACTTCAGCTAGTTGCCACTTGCATAAAAGTAATCTTTCAACCTATTAGATGGCTTCCTGACCCTCTTTGACTCATCCTGCACAGCTCTTGTACCAGATTGTCTAGGAGCAATGAAAGATCCAGTGCCAGCTCTATTGGTAGCAGCTGACCTGGTGTTCTTTGCTGGAGAAGACCTTGATGACCTGGTGTTCTTTGCTGGAGAAGACCTTGATCCATTGCCAGAAATAGTTGTGTTCTTCTTCTTGGGAGGTGGTACTACTGTTGCAGAAGAGGTGTTGGTCCTGCTCTTCTTGAGAGGTGGTGGTGCTGTAGATGTAGCTGGTGCTGCCCTCTTCCTTGACCTAGAAGCTGTCTGTGTTGACTCATTTGTTATTGGAGGAGGAGTTGGTGTAGGTGCAGAGGCAGGAGGTACCCTTGGTGGACTTTGTGCAGTTGCAGCCATTGAAGATCCAGCCTCGGAGTAGTTTGCTCTATTTTCCTACACAACAATGTTAGTTAGAACTATTTTCCTACAAATGAAATGAATGTAACAATGCAATGCAATGAATGTAACAATGGAATCAATGGACATACCTGGTGCTTGTTCAGCCTCATCTGGAACTTAGGTTTCAAAGGGACACCACAATTATTGATCATGTGCCCTTGCTTCTTGCAGTTGCTGCATGTCACTGTACCAATCCTAGAAGTATCCTTTTTAGCTGGCACCTCAAACAGGCCTTTCCTCCTGGCAGTTTGTATTTTACCTTTCTTTTCTCTAAAAACAGGGGGAGAAATATCATCATCAGGTGTATGAGGCCAATGGTCAGGACCTGGCACAGGGAATATTATGTGCTTATATGTTTCACAATACATGGGTTTCTTGAAGAAAGCAGAAACATAGTCTTCAGGGTGTATCTTCACTTTCTGCATTGCAGCAATGGCATGACTGCAGGGGATAGCTGTCATGTCCCACCTCCTACAGTCACAGGTCTCATTGTTCAAATTAACACAATATGTGTTTTCAGAGCTACTTGTGACCTGCCATATCCCTGGCCCTGCCATGTATGCTTCACAATATTTAGCCCACTTCTTCCCCTCTTCTAAAATCTCTGAATAGGTAGGTNAATGGAATCAATGGACATACCTGGTGCTTGTTCAGCCTCATCTGGAACTTAGGTTTCAAAGGGACACCACAATTATTGATCCTGTGCCCTTGCTTCTTGCAGTTGCTGCATGTCACTGTACCAATCCTAGAAGTATCCTTTTTAGCTGGCACCTCAAACAGGCCTTTCCTCCTGGCAGTTTGTTTTTTACCTTTCTTTTCTCTAAAAACAGGGGGAGAAATATCATCACCAGGTGTATGAGGCCAATGGTCAGGACCTGGCACAGGGAATATTATGTGCTTATATGTTTCACAATACATGGGTTTCTTGAAGAAAGCAGAAACATAGTCTTCAGGGTGTATCTTCACTTTCTGCATTGCAGCAATGGCATGACTGCAGGGGATAGCTGTCATGTCCCACCTCCTACAGTCACAGGTCTCATTGTTCAAATTAACACAATATGTGTTTTCAGAGCTACTTGTGACCTGCCATATCCCTGGCCCTGCCATGTATGCTTCACAATATTTAGCCCACTTCTTCCCCTCTTCTAAAATCTCTGAATAGGTAGGTGTGATTTCCCATCTGCATGCCTCTGTCTTCTCTCTGATCTTCTGAAACTTAATCATCAGCTTTGTTCTTATGCCCTCTAACATAGTCCTGATTGGCTTGTTCCTAACATCCAATATCATTCTATTGAAAACCTCACTAAGGTTGTTTACTACCAGGTCTGTTTTGCACACAGTGTCCATTTTATACCTAGCCCAGGTATGCTCTGGTATCTGTGACAACCACTGCCAAGCTTCTAAACTTTCTTTTTTCAAATTCTCCATGCCTAAATCATGTCCATGTCTGGTAAAGGAATAGGCAGCCTGATCTAAATGTTTCTTAAGTTCCTCTCCTCTGAAACCAGCAGATTGGAAATTGGCATAAATATGTCTAAGACAAAACCTTTGTGGAGAGTCAGGGAATACATCATCTATTGCATTCAATAATCCCTGTTCAATATAAGGTAATCTTAATTGTTACTCATCTACTGAATAACATTTTACTCACGGCAAATGTAAAGGCAAATGTAAAGACTAGGTTCAGAACAATACCTTCTGCCTGTCAGACATAATTGTGTATTTGCCAAACTTATTGCCAGTCCCAATGACTGTTCTCAATTGTGTGAGAAACCATGTCCAACTGTCTGTCTCTTCCTTATCAACAACACCAAAAGCTATTGGTAAGATGTTATTGTTGCCATCCCTCCCTGTAGCTGCCAATATCTGCTGACCAGTGCTTAGCTTGATGAAGCAACCATCCAGACCTGCTAACATGATAACATGAGTGCCTAAGTACATCAATGTTTAAAAAGCATATAAATTCCTGAATACTTACCTATAAATGGCCTGCATCCATTTAGAAAACCCTCCTTGCATGCAAACAAGCAGTAAAACATATAGTGAAACCTTGGGGTAGGAGCTGGGTTAAGTGGGTCCTCATGTGTTGTTACTATGCACCTACTGCCAGGGTTAGTATCTAGCACACACTGCTGGTAGTCCCTTATTCTGTGATACTGGAGTTTGTGATCTCCTTGCACAACCTCAACTGCTTGCTTCCTTGCCCTATATGCCAAGCTTTTAGGCACATGCACACCAAACTTCTTCTTTGTGTATGACATAATTGTGTCAACACCAGCTCCAGGGTTGGATCTGACTGTATCCTCACAAACCTTAGCAACCCAATTGACTGTCACCTTTGTGTTCGCTCCACTTGCTCCACAAGTGTGATCCAGGTTCATCGTCTTGATACTGAAAGTTGCCTCATGAGCTATCTTGGAGCCAACTATGTAAAACTGATAACCATCTTTTCTCTCAGAGCACCAAGCAATTGTTGGAGATATACCCTAGAGGCAATCATGTATGATGATATTTCCTATGTGTTTATGAATAAAGATAGTCCTTGGACATTATCAATGATGTGTATCAGCAAGTACGTGACTTGTTTGTGGGACTATGCATTGTATGATGACTGTCCTAAAAGGTCCCTAGTCGAAAGGGCTGTGTGGACGCGCAGCCGACTAGACTAGCATATGACACGGTCGATGGCTCGGTCTCACTAGCCATGGAGCATTGGATGCTAACCGGATAATATGAACTTGGAAAGGTCTGGTCGGATTCGACATAGTCGGATCCGAGTCGAGATAAGGTCCGAGTCGGACAGACCCAACTATGAGACGCAGCGATATGTCATCTGTGAGTCTCTAGTACAACATACGTTCTATGTCCTAAGACCTGAGCTGACGCATGTACTCGAGATGGTGATAGACTTACTTTGGGCCGACCAAACGCTACTCCGTGACTGGGTAGTTACAAAGGTAGGTTTCGGGTTTGTCCAATCCCATGCTGCGAGACATGGTCGAGCAAGATGGGATTTGCCCCTCCGATCAAGAGAGATATACTCTGGGCCCCTCGTGTGATCCGACCAGGAACAGCATGGCCATGCGACAAGGATTATGAGATAATCCGGATAGTGGTCGGTATCACTGGAACGAGAAAGAGGTCGGGCTAGCACAAGGATGACAGTCTCGCCTTGAGCCCGACAACATATATCGTGCGGCAAAGGGAACGGAAGTGTGACACGTTGTACAGGTTCGCCTAACCAGCTTCATAGTCTGCTTGGTGGTCGGCACGCCTTGCTAGAGGCCGCTACCAACCGTGCATGTCGGAGGTGATCCGAACTGTGACCAAGCCGACTTGAACCTAAGGGGTCGCGCGCTTAAGGGAAGGAACCTACAAGGTCAGTTCGTAGGACACTGGTCGGATGTGATCCGAACTGGACTAGGAACGTGACCGAATAGACTTTGGGCTTTAGGGTCCGTGCGAGGCCCAAGTGTTGAGCCCGCGACGGACGCCTATATAAAGTGGAGGTGCGGCACACTCAGGCGGTTGATCGCTTCGGCGTTGCGGCTAGGGTTTGCATGTGTTGCGAATAGCCACCTCCACTCGCCGCCGACTGTGTGATCGGACCTAGCAGTCCGCCGCACGACGTTCCTCCCGCACGCGCGGATACCGTTAGAGGCGGTGCACTTGCGCCGCTCCGGCAAACTCGTACGTGGGAGCGGATGACCGGCCGCTCGAGGGAGATCGGACGAGGAGAAGACGATACACTCGGACGCGCTGCCCCAACTCTTCTTCCGCTGCACGGCATTGCGCGTCTAGTGGTAACGAACTGTGATCCATCTCCCGTAGCATGTTCCTGGATGTTCTGCGCGTAGGAATTTTTAATTTGCAGTCGACGCACCCTACCGTAGAACCCAACAGTGGTATCAGAGCCTCTGTTATAGGATTTGGATTCAGAACGTATGCATATTAGATATGTGGAGGCGGCAGATGAGATCTGTTGTCCTTGAAGAGATCGGCTATGTGCACGGTTGATGTGATCAACTGCACATGGGGATCGTTGAGGCTATGTTTTCTGTAAATCGGGATCGATGAGGTCGTGACACGATCTACCCCTACCGGTCGGTCATCCGCCATCGGGGTTAACAGTGAAACGTAAATCCGAATCGGATTCGCGATGATCGATAAGATCGGTCAGATCAGAGAATTCGGTGTGATCGGAGTTCAGATGGGACCGCCGTGTGCGTAGCGCCGTGTATTTCGTACCCGACACACAAACCGGTAGAATGCGATTCTATGCATAACTTTGTTTTGCAGGTTTGATGTGAATAGTATGGCTCATGTGTATGTGATGCATGTGTGTAATTTATACGT